>JBBBDQ010000244.1:1302500-1562500 GCA_037127315.1 Ascarosepion bandense
TGAATTTTGTAGGCTAAATAAGCTCTTTGAGTAAATGGTATGATGGTTGAGACTAAGGATTACAATTATACCTACTTAGAGCAAAACCCGAAGCAAAAACTAAAATAAAAGGGCTGAAAAAATACAGACATACAGGCAGATGAAAAGACCCACACACAAACATCTTGCCTTTTTTATATATATATTATCGATTTTCTGCACTATTATAAGAACTGCAACCTTGAAACTTCTTAATATCGTTTCTTATGTTTTTGTCTATGGGTGTATCAAATTTGATTAAAATCGGACAACTCCTTCTAGAACCCGATTTTATCGATTATCGATTTTCGATATTTATAGGGGGTACCTCGACACAAAACCAAGCTAAGAACACCCGTAAACGCTTATAGTGCAACTGTGTAAATTTTCAAGAAAATCGGTTGAGCCGTTTCGGAGTCTATAGGTAACGGACACAAACCCGCACACAGACGCACACGCACACACACACACACACACACACACACACACACACACACACACACACACACACACATACACACACACACAGAGTCCATGTAAAAATAAGTTTAGATTTTTCATGTGTTCGTATATTTTTTTTGGGGGGGGAACTGAAGTTATATAAGAACTGTCCAAAGTTTTTTTTTTTTTTTTTACTTTCTAGCGTTATCGGGTATAGTTTTAGCCATTATGAAGAATTAATATTGTTTTACTGGTAAATAAACATGTGAAAAGTTTATGGATATAGTAAAACAAAATTAATTCCTGATAATGGCTAAAAGTTTAAGCGAAAGCGCTCGAAAGTACAACATCTTTGGGCCTGAACTATCGCCCGGTTCACACTCCACCCACGTCTATTGAACAGATTAAGAGGCTCATCCCTTGTTCCCTGTTTAGGATGTGGTTTCCGGCTTTCTCTTTTCCAATCTTTTCACTTTTCCTCATTTTTTTTTTCAATTGGAATAGATAGACTGAACTATCGCCCGGTTCACACTCCACCCACGTCTATTGAACAGATTAAGAGGCTCATCCCTTGTTCCCTGTTTAGGATGTGGTTTCCGGCTTTCTCTTTTCCAATCTTTTCACTTTTCCTCATTTTTTTTTCAATTGGAGTAGATAGACTGAACTATTGCCCGGTTCACACTCCACCTACGTCTATTGAACAGGTATAGAAGCTCATCCCTTGTTCCCTGTTTAGGATGTGGTTTCCGGCTTTCTCTTTTCCAGTCTTTTCACTTTTGCGTACCCCCCTGCACACCAGTGGCTTTACCGCCTTGCCCAGGGTGATATGATTAAAAAAAAATCTTATATAATTCGTAAAAAGTATACGAACACATGAAAAACTATATTAAGCTTAATGATAATACCTTGTCTCTCATTTTTTAATGAAGTCTCTCTCTCCCACCCTCTCTCTCTCTCTCTCTCTTTATATATATATATATATATATATATATATTAATCTCATTTTGTTTTTATCTATCTTATTCGTCTCGTCTCGAATAAGCACTCCCCTTGAATTAGCGCCCTACTTTCCCGAAGGATTTCAAGAAATTATAAAGGTGCTTATGTTGTTGAATTTTCATAAATTTGCAAATTTATATCTGCATTAAAGCTGAGAGGTTATTCTTTTTGATATAATACTTCCTCTTGTCGTTTTCATAGTTGTATAAATAAAATATAAAAATGACAAATAATTGCATTTTTTAATAAGTTAAATTATAATTTTTGTACTCGTCTTGATTCAAACGAATTAAAAATAAATAAACATGCAGGGCGTTAAATCAGATCTTTACGATATTCTGTATTTCATCTTTGTCTATCTTTCAATTTGTGTATTCATTTCTCTTTACTGTCGTTATTTGTCTATCAACTTTTTATCATCTCAAACACTTCAGCCTTGTCTATATTTGGAATTCTTTGCAGGTTACCCAACTTGACTACTAAAAAACCGTCGTTAGGAGACGCTGCTTCCTTCTTCTATGTGCCTTGTTCTTTCAGGACGAAGACGATCATGGCCTTCCACGCCTCCCTATCAATGGTGACTCTTAGCACGCTTTCTTCTGTAACGTCTCGCAGCCCCCGTTCGGTGATCCACCCGCTCAGGCCCTTTAAATATGTTATCCACTGCTTTCTCTGTCTCTTTTTCCCTCTATATGGCCTGTTAGTATCAGATTCTCCAAGCCCTCTTTCCTCATTGCATGTCCCAAAGACTTCAGTTGTCTCTTCCTGATGCTCAATATTAGTTTCTTTTTTGTTTCCATCCTTTCCAAAACCTCGTCATTGCTCACATTCTCGGTTCCACGATATCTACAGCATCCTTCTGTAGAACTACATTTCAGCTGCTCCAAGTTTTTCCCTCATCTTTGATGATATTGTCCAACAATGCCATATTGAAGAACTGACATCACATAGCAATACAGTACTCTCTTCTTTGTTTGTGGTGAACGTTTCCTGTGTCTACTCAGCTTCTGGAACGCGTCCTTCGCCTTTGAATCTCTGTGTCGTAATTTCCGTCTTCGGTTAGAAAACTTCCCGGATATTTAAATTTTTGTGTCTGCTTGATTTTAATATCCCCCACCTGTATTTTGCATTTTGGGTTGCTCTTTTTGCTGATGACCAGACGCTGTTTAAGATTGTAAAAAAGGAATGATATTTTCACTCCAAATTTTTTCTTTTTACGACTCTGGTGTAATCGCACGTGGGGAAAATATGTCCCTCCGCCCGCTGGGTCACGTTTGCATCACATTCAGTGTATTATTTTCCTCGGACTTCACATATACATACATACAAACACATTCTTCTTCTTCTTCTATGAGCCCTGACCTTTCAGGACGTAGGCGATCATGACTTTCCACGTCTGGTGGCTCTTAGTATGTCTTCTCCTGTTACACCACTGAACCCCCGCTCCGTCATCCTCTTGCTCAGGCCCTTCAAATACGTTATCCGCTGCTTTCTTCTGTCTCTTTTTCCTTCTATCTGGCCTGTTAGTATCAGGTTCTCCAAGCCCTCCTTCCTCATTGCATGTCCCAGGAACTTCAGTTGTCTTTTCCTGATGCTCAGTATTAATTTCCTTTTCGTTTCCATTCTTTCCAAAACCTCATCATTGCACACATGTTCGGGTCATGATATCCGCAGCATCCTTCTTTAAAACCACATTTCCGCTGATTCAAGTTTTTTTCCTTCATCTTCGATGATATTGTCTAGCATTCACTGCCGTATTGAAGAACTGACATCCCATAGCAATCTAGTACTCTCTTCTTTGTTTCTAGTTAAATTTTCCTGTGTGTTAGTACTTTACTCAGCTTCTGGAATGCGTCCTTTGCCATGCCAATTCGCCTTCGGATCTCTGTGTCGCACTTTCCATCTCCTGTTAGAAGACTTCCTAAACACATTATTTTATTTCATCTTTTTTTAATCGTATCACCCCGAGCAAGGCGGTAACACCACTGATGTGCAGGGGGGCTACATAAGAGTAAAAAGATTAATTAGAACAGAGTGAAGAGAAAGACGAACCAGTTAGAAAGGAGCAAGAGAAGGATGGGAATACAGATGTGATGAGAGTTGCTAAGCTGGAGAGAAAGGAAAGGATATACAGGGTGGTGTAGAAAGAAGTAGAGTCAAGTTGGTAAGAGATGAGTATTGACATTGCATTTAAATTCCTGGAGGTTGTAGCCTCAGGAAAGCAAGAATATGGAAGCGAGTTCCACAGGCGGGAAGTGCGAGAGAAGAACCTGAAAGAGTAGAATTGTCGTCTGCATTTGGCTAACCTGACTGTGAATGGGTGGGACCCAGTTGCCAATCTGGTTGCACGAGTACTAGTTTAAATTGAATTTCGTTCAAATGTTTTTTATGTAATTTGTCTTTACTTGTTCGATTGTATACCTTTATTAAGGCATACATTGTCGTTTGTTTCATATACTGTTTTGTGTTAATCAATTATTATTCGGATTCACATTCGAGTTTGAAAGAACTGTTGAGGGAAAAATATATCACGAGACACGTGTTACTATATAAAAACAACTAGTCACAGTATCATCTTTTTATGATTTTTTTGTCATCTTTCGATTGTTTTATAAATGGACACATTTTATTTTTTATTTATTTATATTCTTTGTCTGTCTGTCTGTCTGTCAGACAGACGAAAAAAAGACACAGAGAATGGAAAGCGACAATTTGCACTGATTATTTCGGAACATTTTCACGTTTTATGTATGTTAACTGATATTGCTTGAAGAATGTTTTATTTTCTCAAGAAATCAGGGGCGCGCCACCAATCACACACGCATACAGGACTAAAAACATTTCCGAAAACACACCCACGTCCCCTGTGTACAAAGGCAAAATCCTCATCTTTGCATGAATGTAACGATTACTTTACACATGTAACTTGAGACAGTAGTAAAACACATATTTCAATACAAACAGACATCTGGTTTTGAAGACGTAATTAAGAAGCTGCTATCACAGATCATTACTACTAGGTAGGGAGTTTGATTAGAACCGGGTGCTCAGAAGTTTCGGTTTTCTGCAAAAAATAAGTTACGGTTAATAAATAACTATTTGAAGACACATAAATATGAGCTTTCAAATATATATATATATATATTCCATTTTAAACGAGTTATTACGCTACCCAGATTTCTACCGTCAGTGGTGTCTTCAATGATTTTTAATAATAAGTTTTTAAAAATGCCTGAAGATACCACTCATGGTAGAAACCTGGGTAGCGTAATAACTCGTTTAAAAATGGAAAATATTCAAAAGTTCTACAATGTAATAGTATCGAACACTTTTTATTACAAATGTGTACTGGTCGAACCCTATTATGACCAAAAACTAAGTATTAAACAATCAATCCATATATATATATATATATATATGTGTGTGTGTGTGTGTGTGTGTATGTGTGTGTGTGTGTGTGTTAATATAAAGTTTAAGTTATGCTATGCATTAATTGCTCAAGGACAAAAATAGAGCATATGTAAATATATCAGAGGATGTTGACATCAACGCTCAGAAGCGACATTTTGATTCATGCTGAACTGAATCATCAGGCCGGAAATTTCGATATTTTATATATATATATATATATATATATATATATATATATATATATCATAAATTATGTTTTAGAACATGTACATAATTTCTTCTATATATGTCCTCTTCTCTACAATCACATGGCTGTTTCAGTGTTTGAACTTCAAACATCATCGGGAGAAGTAAAAGTTTGAAATCATTTTTTGTTTATATTTGGTTCGTTCTTGTTGTGAGGACTGGTTGGGGTTATTCGTAATTAAGTGAATGTATTTCTCGTTTTGAACGTTATAGACTTTTGAAGTCCAAATACTGAAACAGCCATATGATTCTAGAGAAGAGGACATATATAGAAGAAATTATGTACATGTTCTAAAACATAATTTATTATAAATATTCACAGCTCTATACATAATATATTGAGCACTGTTTTAAATTTATGTTTTGGAAAAAAAATTTTTTTTTCTTTTTTCTCTCCTCATTCTATATTCACTCGGATATATATATATATATTCTTCATTTGTAAACGAGTTATTACGCGACCTACGTTTCTACCATGTGGCGTCCTCAGACCAATAACTGATTTTACCGTTTATCATTTTTTTTAAAGAACGCTCACGTAACAGGGAATTTTTGAACGTGCAGTTCTTAAAATTAGAAGAAATTATAACATTTCCATCCATCGTTGTATGAACCTAATAGGTATTTTTTGATATTGGTACACTTAGTTATAATCACTGTTCTTTCCCAAAAAAGTCTGCCTTCTTCTACCGAGCGCCCATAGCTCAGAAGTAAAATCGTCAACTGATGTTTCGATTCGGTCGGGTTTCAATCCTGGCTAAAGGCAAGCGGATGTCTAAATGTTGCGAAACAGATATGTCTTGCGGATGATTATTTATAATTTATTACAAGAAAGTGAAAGAACGCGTAGATTAAAACCTGCTGTTCAACCATTAACTTTCACTGTCTCTTTAAAATTTAAAAAAATATATAATATTTCATTTATAATATATACTTTAATATAACTTAAAAATTAAAAATTATTTTATTAAAATAAATGTCTCACACAATACACAATTAGTTTTCTTAACTACAATGCACCTTATACCATAATTATTTAATCCTAATTCTAACCTAAAAATTCCAGCCGTTTCACTTATAAGGAAGTACAAAAGCTAATTTTAAAAAACAAACCTAAAATACAAGCTGCTCTTAAAAGTTATTGTCTAGGTATTTAAATAATCTATGGACACACTATCTATCTTATTCAAATAAAACTAGAAAGTGACATATCTAAACACCAGACCATCTTGCTTCCTTTCACGACCCAGATATTCAACTCCATAGTTACCTAATTTTCATTTTTAATTGAACAATATTGACATTCCGAAATAGCATATTCTACATATGCTACTCATTTATTCTTTAAATAACCATGAGTACATCATATATTTTAAAAAAATCATTTTCACGATTTACTTTAATATATCACCTGAAGAAGAACAGTATTGCTCTGTAATATGACAATATATATATATATATATATGACAATATATATATATATATATATATATATATATATATATATCCGAGTGAATAAGAAACGAGGAAAAATTTACAACGTCCGAAACATTAATTTAAAACTGCTCGATATATAATATAGAGCTGTGAATATTTATTATAAATTATATTTTAGAACATGTAGAATATGTACAGATGTGTACATGTTCTAAAATATAATTTATAATATCTATATATATTCATCATCCGTCAGGGATGTTTGTATGTGAACATCATAAGGATGTGGTCACGAAGTTTCGAAGTCCGGAATGAATCTACTCTATTAAAGTGGCAAACATTTGTGCCTATCAACGCTCTATCTCCACCAGGTACTGAGCACTTTACGATAAAATACCTGCTTGCCAAAATTCTTTTTCTCAGTAAAACCACTGAAAAACAACAACCTTGGCGGCAATCATTATCACAAATAAACACGATTTATATATATACGCTCTCACACACTGATTGAGCACTCTGGAAGAATGGTAGACTTTGAAAAACAGGAGCTACTCTGGAATCTACGCATCGTTCATTCAGCAATGAATTAGAACACTCTCAGGTATTGGGCGTGTATAATGATAATATACACGCTAAAAAGTCTGCCTCCTTCTACCGAGAGCCCGTAGCTCTCAGGGATAGAATCGCCGACTGACGCCAATTCAGTCTCGTTTCAATCCTGGGTAAAAAGCAATCGGCTGTCTAACCGTATTGATGAGCTGTGATACATCGAATCAGATCTGTCTGCGGATGACTATATATATATATATTCTTCATGCGCTGTGTTCCCTCGGGACGTAAGCGATCATGGACATCCACTTTTCTCTGTCTCTTGTCGCTCTCAATTTTTTTTCTCTTTTTATCTCTAAACCCTGCTCCCTAACCATTTGCTCAGACCTAACAAGTACATCTCGCCCTGCTTTCCTCTGTCTTTCCTTCCATTTATCCGACCTGTTAGTATTAAATTCTCCAGACTCACTTTTCTCATTACGTGTCCCAAGGAACCTCATTTGTCTTTTCCTGATATTTAATATGAATTTTCTTCTCGTTTACATTTTTTCCAACACCTCATCTTTGCACATGGTATCCTTAGCCTCCTTCTGTAAAACCACAATTCTGCTGCCCTAATCCTCTCCTTTATCCTTGATGAGATCGTCCAACATTCACTTCCATACAGAAGAACTGATATAATATAGCAATCTATCACTCTTTTCTTTGTTTCTAATGAGATTTTCCTAACTTTGGTCATGTCAATGCGTCTTTGGATCTCCATGTCGCACTATTTATTCATTGTCGAAACACGTCCCAGGTATTCGATATATACGCTTACATACAACTACATACAAATATATGAATATAAATTAAATACTAATAAAAATATCTAATATATATTTTCTAATATAGTACAAATCTACGCACAGAAAATATATCGACATTTAAGTAAAAGTGACAGAGAGAAAGAAAGAAATATTCAAACACGAATAGTTGCGCATTTGGGTAGCACTCCTTGTTTCATACATGTTTAGTTAAACAAGAATGAGTACATACTCAGTTTTTATACTATAATTCTTTTGTATCGGTATAAATGTATTTTTGCTCATTTAATAAATGCAGACATTATTAAGTTTCCCTTACAAATATCTTTTTTCTTAAATTAATGAACGCAAAGATTATTATGTTTCACTAGCAGAGGAAAAAAAAGTTCTTAAATTAATGAACTTTTCCGTTACACCCAATGATGTGTAGGGCAGTGCTCTTACTGTTTTCGTAACAAACTGTTTTTTATGGGACAGGGTTGTTAGCCCGGCGCCTGATCCCCAAACCTAGAGGAAGGTGATTTTCTAAGAGTAGCTTAGGCGTGACACACGGCCGAACGTAGGGGATACCCAGTGAAGATCGAATTCACTAATAATGATTCTAGTGAGACGAGCTTGCTAAATATTACACCACGTCGAGATGCTCTTAATGAATGTTAAGATTATTAAATTTTACTAGCATACGTAACAATAACTTTATGAACTTAATGAATAAAAAGATTATTATGTTTTACTTGTATTCATAGAATTTTTTTCTTAATGAACACAAAGATTATTATATTTCACTTGTATACATACAAATGTCCTTTTCTTAATGAACGCAAAGATTATTATATTTCACTTGTATTCATACAAATGTCCTTTTCTTAATGAACGCAAAGATTATTATATTTCACTTGTATACATACAAATGTCCTTTTCTTAATGAACGCAAAGATTATTATATTTCACTTGTATACATACAAATGTCCTTTTCTTAATGAACGCAAAGATTATTATATTTCACTTGTATACATACAAATGTCCTTTTCTTAATGCACGCAAAGATTATTATATTTCACTTGTATTCATACAAATGTCCTTTTCTTAATGAACGCAAAGATTATTATGTTTCATTTGATGTGTAAAAATGTCTGTCATTTTTTACATAATGAAATAAAAATTATTGTTTCACTTTTATACGTACAGATGTCTTTTTTCTGAGTTTAATGAATGAAAAGATTGTCATGTTTCATGTATACGTACAAATGTCTCTTTTTTAAACTTTTTGAACACAAAGATTATTATGTTTTAATTTTATATTTACAAATGTCAATTTTTCGAAAGATAATGAATTCAAAAATTATTGTTTCTCTTGCTTACCTACAAATGTCTTTTTTCTTACCTTCAGTCAGTTAAGTGGCATACGTGATACACGCCTTGGGCGATCATGTCTCGAAAGAGACATGACTGACTGGGCAGAGGATTATCCCGCCGTAGGTTGCCATTGCTTTAGGCGGTAGACTGGTTGCCATCCAAGACTATAGAACCCAATCTGTCCTGTTATTTAACCCATAACTTGAGGGAATAGACGGATTAATACGTCTCCCAAGGGTATTTGTGTATAAGTGAATGCATGGAATTCAACTGGAATTCGAACTCGGCTTCCCGATTTGTCGTTCCATTTCGATATCCACTGCACCACAAAGCACATCCTTTCTTACCTTAATAAATGAAAATATTATTAAGTTTCCTTTCTATACGTACAGATGTCTTTTTTTTAATTGATAAATGCAAGCATTATTGTTCATTTGTATATATAGAAATATTTTTTCTGAAATTAATCAATGCAAAGATTATTATGTTTCGTTTGTCTACGTAAAAATATTTTTTTTAATTTAACGAATGCAAATATTATTAAGTTTCACTTGTATATGGGCAAATGTTTTTTTCTTAACTTAAGGAATTCAAGAATTATTGTTTGACTTGCATGCGTACAAAATATTTTTCTTCTTTACCGTAACAAATGAAAATATTATTAAGTCTCATTTGCATACGTTCAAATGTCTTTTTCCTTAAATTAATCAATGCAAAGCTTATCATACTTTACATGTATATGTTCAAATGTTGTTTTTCTTTCATTAATCAATGAAAAGATTATCAAGTTTCCCATATATACTGACATATGATTTTTTTTCAGAACTTTCACTCCACCCACGTCTATTGAACAGGTGTAGAGGGTCATCCCTTGTTCCCTGTTTAGGATGTGGTTTCCGGTTTTCTCTTTTCCAATCTTTTACTCTTTTCCATTCTTTTACTCTTTTTTTTCAATTGGAGTAGATAGATTAAACTATCGCCCGGTTCACACTCCACCCACGTCTATTGAACAGGTGAAGAGGCTCATCCCTTGTTTTTTATTTAGGATACGGTTTCCGGTTTTCTCTTTTCCAATCTTTTCAATCTTTTTTCTTTTTATGTTTTTTTCAATTGGAGTAGATAGACTAAACTATCGCCCGGTTCACACTCCACCCACGTCTATTGAACAGGTGAAGAGGCTCATCCCATGTTCCCTGTTTAGGATGTGGTTTCCGGTTTTCTCTTTTCCAATCTTTTACTCTTTTCCATTCTTTTACTCTTTTTTTTTCAATTGGAGTAGATAGACTAAACTATCGCCCGGTTCACACTCCACCCACGTCTATTGAACAGGTGTAGAGGCTCATCCCTTGTTCCCTGTTTAGGATGTGGTTTCCGGTTTTCTCTTTTCCAATCTTTTACTCTTTTCCATTCTTTTACTCTTTTTTTTTCAATTGGAGTAGATAGACTAAACTATCGCCCGGTTCACACTCCACCCACGTCTATTGAACAGGTGAAGAAGCTCATCCCTTGTTCCCTGTTTAAGATGTGGTTTCCGGCTTTCTCTTTTCCAATCTTTTTACTCTTACGTAGCCCCCTGCGCATCAGTGGCGTTACCGCCTTGCTTGGGGTGATGTGATTAAAAAAAAATCTATTATATTTTTACTTGTATGCATAAAAATCTATTTTTTCAAACCTTATGGACTTAAGCCAGTGTATGGCAAAGGAGTACTTAGCAGAGACACTAAGTGAAAAGGTGTTTCATGCTAAAAATAATAGAGATAAGTGGAGAGCCATGATCAGCTCCGTTCTGAAGGTGCATAAAAAAAGAAACATTAACGAATATAGCATGTCTAACAATTTATCCCATAGTGGGGAGAGTAGTGACGTATTCATAGATTTCCCAACCATCATTGCGCATAAGTGAGTGCACCAGACTCGCAGAAAAACGTACCCGCCTCTCTAATTTTGTATTCCCAGGCAGATTTAATTCTTCTTCTTCATGTGCATTGTCCATTCAGAACGTAGGCGATCATGGACTCCCACTTGGCTCTGCCTCTTGTCGCTCTCAGCAATTTTTCTTTTGGTATCTCTTCCGCGCCCCGCCTCGTCAACCATTTGCTCTGACCTAACAAGTACGTCTCGCGCTGCTTTCCCCTGTCACTTCTTTCATTTATCCGACCTGTGAGTATCAAGTTCTCCAGGCCGTCTTTCCTCGTCACGTGTCCCAGGAACCTCGTTTGTGTTTTCTTGATATTTATTACAGCTTTCTTCTGGTTTACATTCTTTTCAACACCTCATTGTTGCAAACATGCTCTGTCCATGGTATCCTCAACATCCTTCTGTAGAACGACTTTTCTGCCGCCTCAAGCCTCTCTTTCATCTTTGAGATCGTCCAGCATTCACTTCCATACAGAAGGACAGATATCACGTAGCAATTCAGTACTTTTTTTCTTTGTTTCTAATGCGTTGTTCCTGTCTTTCAGTACCCGGATTAGCTTCTGAAATGCGTCTTTGTCCATGCCAATGCGTCTTTGGATCTCCATGTCGCATTTTCTATCCTCTGTCAAAACTAAATCAAAAATAGAAATAAATAAATTTCTGATGCCTTAAGACTCTCCTTCATCTTTGATGAGATCGTCCAGCATTCGCTTTCATACAGAAGGACTGATATCACGTATCAATCCAGTATTCTTTTCTTTGTTTCTAATGAGATATTTCTGTCTTTCAGTTCTCTGGTTAGCTTCTGAAATGTGACTTTGGCTATGCTAATGCGTCTTTGGATCTCCATTTCGCATTTTCTATCCTCTGTCAAAACCAAATCAAAAATAGAAATAAATAAATTTCTACTGCCTTAAGACTCTCCTTCATCTTTGATGAGATCGTCCAACATTCACTTCCATACAGAAGGACAGATATCACGTAGCAATTCACTACTTTTTTTCTTTGTTTCTATTTGTTTTCTTTGTTCCTGTCTTTCAGTACTTTGGCTAGCTTCTGAAATGCGTCTTTGGCCATGCCAATACGTCTTTGGATCTCCGTGTCACATTATCAATCTTCTGTCAAAGCACTTCCCAGGTATTTAAATTTTTCCTTACAGCACCCTAAATTTTTTTTATTTTTTTTTATTGAGTATCAAATATCAGTAGGTCGTTATTTGGAACAATGAACCAGTTCTTATGCGTCTGGTCCATTTCTCTGACCACGTAGCCACATCTATAACTACTCTCGCCAGCAGCGGGGAGTAATTTTGCGAGTCGGCATCATGATGCCTTCCATATTTAATACTTCTTGCACTGATGAAAGGAAAATTTATTAGTTGGGTTTCATCTTGTGCGTGTTGCGAGAAAATCAAATCCACAACATCCTTTTGTAACGCGTTTATTACCCAAATGAAAAAAAAAAGATTTCCTGTCTTTGATATCAGCATCTGGATTGAAGTTTCCTGGGTTTCGTAAACAACCACTATTTTGTTTGTCTCACCTTGACCTTGGCGTTCAACCGCTTAAAACTCAGCCCTTGGACCTTTAAAAGTATTACATATAATTTTGAATATATTATTTTTATAAGCTTATAGTTCTATAGATTTAGCTAATCTAACACACACACACACGCAGACACATACACACACACGCAGACACACACATACACACACACACACACACACACATATATATATATATATAACGCCCATAGCCCAGAGGTAGAATCGCCGACTGACGCCAATTCGGTCGGGTTTCATTCCTGGTTAAAAAGCAATCGGAGTCTAACCATACTGATGAGCTGTGATACAGCGAAACAGATCTGTCTGCAGATGACTATATATATATATACGAAACATATATTGTTAAATGTAAGAGACAATGAATGTCTATTTTGTTTAATCACGACTCCAAACAACCACACTTAATAAAATCACGTTTAAATCTGGTCATAACACATTACATTGCATTTAAATATATGGTTCTGTTATCATTTCGAGCTCTCACGTGATGTGACGTCATAGAACCGCATTACAAATTTAAGAACTGCGTTTGCTATTTTTGGTAACTGTTATTGTTGCTTAGCAAAGTGTTATGTAAACACAAAATAAAATCGTCTTTGATGGTGGATGTTTTTATGTTAACGTCCTCATAACCTCTCTGAAGATGGTTTAGAACCAACTTATAAAAAATTATCCAAATGTTGGAGAATTTTTGTCTTAATTTTCATCCGAAATTAAAGCCAAAATACGATGTTTAGAACAGCACGTGATTAAACATAATCGACATTCATTGTCTCTTATATTTAACAGTATATATATAGAAAATTATCTGCTGCCTCGATACATTATATATATATATATATATATATATATATATATATATATATATATATATATAATCATATAATTATAAATTAAAAGTACATTGCAACATATATAAGGGCAAATTAAAACTATTAAATACTGACCCATGGACCCCGAAGCATTTATCCACCATTCTAAAATTTTATCTACCACCCCACCCCACCACTCCACTAAGTGTTTATTTAAGCAACTTTGACAGAAATGAGGCACTATAATACTTAGTTTGTGATTACGATAAGTGGCAGCATGATAGGCTTTCGGCTCCAATTTCCATTTTTTTTAAATATGGCAGATTTCAGAAGTGTGTAAGCAGGCTTGTGGGTGATGGATAGTCTTCTAGCTTAAACCCTCTTTTCCACGGATAAAACGTTTCCAACCTCAAAGTGCATTATCGCTATTTTCATAGTAGATATTCCGATGAACGACATTCCTTGTTTCCAATAATTCATATTTTTGAGATAGGAAGGTTATCAAATTACGTATACCGAGTCCACATCCAAAGTCTCTTAATATTCCTTCCCAGTAATGTTGCTTTTGAAACTATTTTTTTAATCGTATCACCCCGAGTAAAGCAGTAACGCCACTGATGTGCAGGGGGCTACATAAGAGTAAAAGATTTAGGGGGCTAAATAAGAGTAAAAAGATTAGGAAGCAACATAAGAGTAAAAGGATTAGAGGGCTACATAAAAGTAAAAAGATTAGGGGGTTACATAAGAGCAAAAGGATTAGGGGGCTACATAAAAGTAAAAGGATTAGGGGGCTACATAAGAGTAAAAGGATTAGGGGGCTACATAAAAGTAAAGGAATTAGGGGGCGACATAAAGTAAAGGATTAGGGGTTTACATAAAAGTAAAAAGATTAGGGGGTTACATAAGAGTAAAAGGATTAGGGGGCTACTAAGAGTAAAAGGATTAGGGGGCTACATAAGAGTAAAAGGATTAGGGGCTACATAAGAGTAAGATGTTTAGGGGGCTACATAAGAGTAAGAGGATTAGGGGGCTACATAAAAGTAAAAAGATTAGGTGCTACATAAGAGTAAAAGGATTAGGGGCTACATAAAAGTAAAAAGATTAGGGGGCTACATAAAAGTAAAAAGATTAGGGGGTTACATAATAGTAAAAGGATTAGGGGGCTACATAAAAGTAAAGGGATTAGGGGGCGACATAAAGTAAAGGATTAGGGGTTTACATAAAAGTAAAAAGATTAGTGGGCTACATAAGAGTAAAAGGATTAGGGGCTACATAAGAGTAAAAGGATTAGGGGGCTACATAAGAGTAAAAGGATTAGGGGCTACATAAAAGTAAAAAGATTAGGGGGCTACATAAGAGTAAAAGGATTAGGGGCTACATAAGAGTAAGAGGCTTAGGGGGCTACATAAGAGTAAGAGGATTAGGGGGCTACATAAAAGTAAAAAGATTAGGTGCTACATAAAAGTAAAAGGATTAGGGGCTACATAAAAGTAAAAAGATTAGGGGGCTACATAAGAGTAAAAGGATTAGGGGCTACATAAGAGTAAGAGGATTAGGGGGCTACATAAAAGTAAAAAGATTAGGTGCTACATAAAAGTAAAAGGATTAGGGGCTACATAAAAGTAAAAAGATTAGGGGGCTACATAAGAGTAAAAGGATTAGGGGCTACATAAGAGTAAGAGGTTTAGGGGGCTACATAAAAGTAAAAAGATTAGGTGCTACATAAGAGTAAAAGGATTAGGGGCTACATAAAAGTAAAAAGATTAGTGGGCTACATAGACGTAAAATGATTAGGGTGCTACATAAGAGTAAAAGGATTAGATAGGAAGAGAGTGAAGAGAAAGACGAAGCAGTTAGAAAGAAGCAAGATAAGGATAGGAATACAGGTGTGATGACAGTTGCAAAGTTTGAGAGAAAGAAAATATATACAGGGTAGCGTGGAAAGAACTAGAGTCAAGTGGTTAAGAGATAGGTATTGACATTGCTTTTAAATTCCTGGAGGTTGTAGCCGTCAGGAAAGCAAGAATATAGAAGCGAGTTCCACAAGCGGGAAGTGCGAGATAAAAGCTGAAGGAATAGAATTGTCGTCTGCATTTAGTTGATCTATCTGTGAATATGTGAGACCCAGTTGCCAGTCTGTTTGCACGAGTAAACACCTGTTACAGGGGCACCAGTAACTTAAGTTCGTTGGAGCAGAAGTCATGAAAGTATTTATAGAACAGACAGAAGGAAGCCATATCCCATCGGTGGGGAAGTGGCTGGAGTCGAGAGAAAGGATGCTTCCCCAATCAATACAATTTTTTTTTTCAAAAGATGGATCAATCGTTATGTATTCTACATATTCTCCCTTGTTCCCTGCTTAGGACGTGGTTTCCGGCTTTCTCTTTTCTAATCTTTTCACTTTTCTTTTTTTTTTTTTTTTTCAATTGGAGTAGATAGACTAAACTATCGCCCGGTTCACACTCCACCCACGTTTATTGAACAGATTAAGAGGCTCACTCCTTGTTCCCTGCTTAGGACGTGGTTTCCGCTTTCTCTTTTCCAGTCTATTCACTCTTACGTAGCCCCCTGCACACCAGTGGCCTTACCACCTTGCTTGGGGTGATGTAATTTTCAAAAAAAAAAACAAATATGTACTTTTTGCTATGTACGACCTTAAAACAACCTTATTTATTAAACCCCTACATTGCGAGGCTCAAGGGCTTGATATAGCATGAACTGTAAGAAAAAGGTTTTCAATATTCCTCCTTCATGATTTAAAAAAAAAGACTTTACACATTATTTTCGATATTTTTTTAATCAATTGCAGGATTTAAATAGGAGTAGATAGGTTTCCCATCTCGTTGTTCACACAGGATCTTTTGAACAGGAGTAGATTTTTAAACCTTGTTTCATTTTTATGACTGTGTTTGTCGTTTCTTCTAAAGACATTTTATTCTCTTTTACTTCCAGTACGACCATTGTTGCATTATTGTTTTGGTTGTGATAAACTGATTAAAAAAAAAAAAAGATTTATGACCAAAATAATACTGAGAAAGGAGGGAACGTAAAGCAAAATGTTTTTTAATACTGTTTCGAAAAAAACTCTACCTTAGAAGGATTTATAACCCACGAACTGCGCAGTTGTCAGTTCAATCAGTTTCTTCCTTCAATGACTTTAGCCTCGGCAACATTAAGCTAAATATTACACATCCATTTATAGCGTCGAATTGTGTGAATAAAGCAAGTGTCTAGATCTCTTCCGCCGCTCCTTACTTGTATAGTGGCACTTTACTCGGCGTAAAATGTCCGCTTTATTTTTGTTTGTCTTTCTCGCTTAGTTTCAAGATTGTTTGTTTTTAATATCACACTTCCGACTAAAACTTGTTCAATCGGAAAAAGGTTTGTTTTGTTTTTATGGCATATCAATCTCAATAGGTTATTTAATGCCGACAATAATTCTTGCAACAGATTCTTATGAATAGGATATGTTTTCTTTGTAAGAAATCAGTCTGTATGTCAGGTTTTCTTGACGTATTTTTGAAAAGAGGGTTTTGTTGAAATTAGATGATATTGTTTTCAAAAATATATTTCTGGTAATATTTTTCATTCGATTTTCTTCAAAGATATATTGTTTGTAATATTTTTCCTCTAGCTTTTTTTTTAAATGTATTGCTGCTAATAGTTTTTCTTCAAAAATCAAAATGAAAAATATTTTCTTTACCAAAAAAGTATTGCAAGATTTTTTAAAATTCTTCTTCTTCTTCTTCTTCTTCTTCTTATTATTATTATTATTATTGCGTGGGAGAGCCATGTGATGCTAGGGTACAAATATATAATGTTCTTTATACCCATGTCATGACACCCTGTTGCATAAGCGTACACCTGCTATATACATCACAACCAAATGTATATGGTATAACGATAACATTTGATAAAAGAAATGGATAACTTTGTGGGAGGGACTAGTCAAAAGTTGTGTTATATATTCTGGGGACCAACAGACTATAATTGAACTTGAAAATAATTTATTCCTGTTGAAGGTGAAAAAGAACACGCAATGATTTGATTCGAAGCTGGAATGCAAAAACAAAAATAAACAGTGTATTGTGAAAACAACACCGGTTTTCAAGGTCACGAACTATAAACAATAGAGATAATTTAAATAACTTATTCGGTCAGAAGCGAATACAATTTAAATTAAATTAGTACTAGTTATAAAACAATGAATTATATTTTAGAGACGACTAGAAATAGTTTTTGGTTTTCAGAAACAATGAAATAAACAAAAATAGGTGATTAGGTCTGCCTGGGAATGACGTAATTGCGTGAAGTTCGACAGAGACTGAAATTATATACAAGACCGGGTTTTCCCGGATCGACACAGAAAGAGGTCAGAGTAGGTGGCAGACAAGCACAACACTCAAAGAGAACGAGAGCTCCAGCCGTCACTCCTTCGTATGTGCGCGCTTTCTATGACTATCCCTCTACACACAACCGCTACATTGCAGAGAATAAACTGAAAATAAGAAATAAGTAGTAATGAGCATAAAGATCAGAACGATGTTAAGAAAATGTCTAAATATGAAATAACGTTTTATTTTTAAGATCAAAGAACATTTTATCAAAGAATTAATTTTTTCCCGAACGCTAGTCACAAACCTGAATTAAAGTGGATTTGTTTGTAAAGGCCGCTTCTGAGTAAAAACGCGAGTAACTTAATCATTTGTTAAACTTTTTTCGAATGTTACCTATGCTTTTCTAGATTCTCTAAAAGCCTGTCTGTAATGAAATTAGAATAGTTTTAACATCTATGTATATTTCTGATGTGAGTTTCTCATCTTCATATTCACGATGTTTCAGTTTTTGTATGCTCCGGCCTTCTTCAGGTGGTATACGATGGAATTTCGAACCGAACCCTTTACTTACAATGTAATTAATGTAAATAGATTAGATTAAGGTAGGATAGATGAAAAAAAATGTCTGATTGATTTCAGTTAGTTTCTTCATTTCATAATCGGAAAACTGAAGTCCGGAAAATCGAGGTCCGGAAATCTATGTACAAGTAACTGACTTTATTAGATTGTCACGTTTCTGATCATGTTTCCGAAACTGTCTATTTTTAAGAGTTTTTATTTATTTATTATTATTAATTTTTTAGCTGTCCTAGGTCGTTTTGGTGACGTTGTTATCGGCTACTATTAAGGGCGGTTCAATTTCACTCTTAACGTTTCCTCTACGCAGCAATTTCCATGGTAATTTATCGGCTATTCCATCGATTTTTCTACTGAAATGTTCATGTAATTATATTCACCTACCTACCCTATTGAATTGTCATCCATCTATTTCTTCGGCTTCTGTATCTTCTTCTTATCACTTCAGTGTGATTTTTAGTTTGTTTTTTGCAGTCTTACTGTAAATAACAAATATATATATATATATATATAACAATAAATTTATTTTTAAACCCGTTTCGAAAAACCCACCAAGTATAAACGCGGAGGGGGAAAAATGGAAACAAAAAAAGAAACGAACTAAGTACTTGAACATTAGTCAAAGTACTAGTCGAAAGAAAAAAAACACCGAGACGAGAAACCTAACACGTAAAACGCTCAATACAATAGCAGAACAAACAAATAAGTATGAATGTAACCTAGAGCCAACGGACCTACCTAGCCAAGTTGCCCTGACGATCCGTTAGGTGAAACCTAGGTAGGTCCGTTGGCTCTAGGTTAGACTCATACTTATATATATATATATATATATATATATATATATATATATATATATAGTATTAATTCAATTAACGATGTTCGGCAGGTATTTACATCGTTTCATTAATTGTATTATTATCATTATTATTAATCTAAACGTGAGAAAATGGTTAAAATATTTTCTTATGCTCAGCTTTATTTAGCTATGCCCAGTGTAGGAAATTCAAATCGATCTTGCAGAATGTCAAAATGATCTTTAAAAATAAGAAACAGAAGAAGCTTTTTAAAATCATTCTTTGCTCACGTTTCTCAATATTAAATTAACATTTCGGCATAAATTTCAATTATGGCGGCATATATTTTCTTAAATCTTTAATAATCTAGGCAGGTTTTTACGTATGAATCATTAACCTCCAGGAAAGTGACTGCTTCTGCCTTCCCAAGTCTAATGTTTTTGTTACTTCTAACATGAAATGGAAAGATAATATTGAATCAATTGCTTGGTCGGATAGTAGGGCTGTTGGTTCAATATTTCTATCCAGAATCTATTTTACACATTAAAAAGTTTACCCACCGTAACGTAGATTCCTTTTGCCTTTTTTATGAATATTTTCTTGATAATTGCTCTGGTGGGCTTTTCTCTTTGCTACCTTGACATTACGAATTTAAGCTCAGTACTACATTAGCGGCTAGGTCTCATTACTTTATACTTGAAATACCAAGATGCAATTCTCTGTTTCTTCTCTCACACTTCCCACTTTTATGGAATTCTATTATTGTGTCTTGCTTTCCAGATAACTTTGATCTTCAAAATTTTAATTGCAATGCCAAGTGTTGCATTCTGTCTTCTTAATTTCTATTGTTGTTTTATTTTTCTCTCGTCTTAATATGTTACTTTTTTCATATACTTCCACCGTCATTAAACCCTTGTGTTTTAGACACTTATTGCCTTACTTGGAGTAGAATAATTAAAAGAAGAAAAGAAAATGATAAGTGCTGTAATACGCTATGTTTGAGAGTTGTTCTGTACAACTCTCTGTTTTAGAAATACAGTAGCGAGCATAAAGATCAGAACGATTTTAAGAAAACGTGTAAATGTGAAATAACTTTTTTTTATAGCAGTTTCTGTCCCAAATCGATCCTGTTTTTATTACCAATCCATCTGTCTTCCATTGCAGTAGTTTTCCTCGGTCGCCAGGTGGTTTCTTGGCTTCACATGATCCAGTCTCCTCAAGTTTTCTTAAAATACTATGAATAACACTTTTAGATTTCCCCACACCCTTTGAAATATCCCCTATCGAGCGTTCATCTTCATTACGTAACTGGACTATCAGTTTTCTAAGTTCCAATGACGTCACAGATTTTTTTGCCATGTTTACAATGCAAGTGCCAGTAAAGAGCCGGTGAAATTTAGTAATTTTATATTATTTCACTAAAAAGATTTTCAATAATGCAGAATAATTATTAAATTTTATGGATTTATTTAATCGTTCTGATGTTTTTGTTCATCTATTTTTTTCGAATGTCATATAATTATTCTCATAACTTTATCAAAATAAGTTTATTGAGCTTTATGCTTCGGAATTATATAATTTACCCTTTATATGCTTTTTTTTTATAAAGTGTTCTATAAATCTTTAAAATAAGATGTTATTTCGAATTTAAACATTTTCTTGATATCGTTCTGATCTTTATGCTCACTACTATATATATATATATATATATATATATATATATATAAAGAATTTTAGAATTATATAATTTACCTTTATATCCTTATTTTTCCTTGATAAAATGTCCTATGAAGTTTTAAAATAAAAAGTTATTTCGCATTTAAACTTTATATATATATATATAAAGTTTAAATGCGAAATAACTTTTTATTTTAAAACTTCATAGGACATTTTATCAAGGAAAAATAAGGATATAAAGGTAAATTATATAATTCTAAAATATAAAGCTCTATGAATTTATTTTTAAAAAGTTATAAGAATAATTATATAACGTTCGAAAAAAGACATGATTAAAAGAATTCATAAAATTTTATAATTGTTTGCATGATTGAAATTTTTTAGTGTAAGAATATAAAATCCATATTTTCCTAAACTACACCGGCTCTTTACAGATTATTGCATTGTAAACGTTTAGAATTATATAATTTAACTTTATATCCTTTTTTTTCCTGAAAAAATATTCTTTGAAGCTTAAAAATAAAATGCTATTTCATATTTAGATTTTTTCTTAACATCGTTCTGATCTTTATGCCCGTTAATTTATGTTAAAACACTCTACTATCATTATAATAATGAAACTTCGTTGTAGTATCTTCAAGGCAAGGGAGCTAACTATAGTATTGCGTAAATCTGTACTCATTAAATACAAAGAAGTTTTGGCCTATTATATGTAAAGGTT
This sequence comes from Ascarosepion bandense, assembly GCA_037127315.1. Classification (NCBI taxonomy): domain Eukaryota; kingdom Metazoa; phylum Mollusca; class Cephalopoda; order Sepiida; family Sepiidae; genus Ascarosepion; species Ascarosepion bandense. The sequence continues at coordinate 1,324,162 of JBBBDQ010000244.1, forward strand.
TTGTCAAAAAATACTTTATAAAAAAATTATGGGAGTTCTCACTCCAAAACGAGGTGAAATGTCAATATAAACATATATCCAAAAGGGCATCGTTGTACCTCAGTTAGTTAAGTGCCATACGTGATACACGCTTGGGCGATCAGGTCTCAAAAGAGACACGACTGACTGGGCAGAAGATTATCCCGCAGTAGGTTGCCATTGATTTCTGCGGTAGACTGGTTGCCGACCAAGGCTATAGAACCCAATCTGTCCTGCTATTTAACACATAACTGGAAGGAAGAGACGGATTAATACCTTTCCCAAGGGTATTTGCGCGTGAATGAATACAATGGATTCAACTGGAATTCGAAATCGGCTCCCCGGTTTCTCGTTCCGAGCCGATATCCACTGTACCACAATGCACACTCGTACCTCAACACAGTAATAATGTTCAAAATATTCTCCTGATTCTTCTACAGACGCGTGCACGCGTCGGATCATTGATTGCTAGCCCCTTTGAAATGCTCCATCCGGTGTCGAATGGTACTGTAGATTTCATGAAATGTTGATGAAGAGTCTCTGCCTTATTAATGTATGTTGCACAAACCAATGGTTTTAGGTAGCAGAAAAAAATCCAAAGGATTGTGTCCGGGAGAATGTGCAGGTCAGGTAACCAGTCTCTCTACCTATTCCCCTTCCAAGTTAGATGTCAGACAGTGCATGAGAACAACGTTACTAAGTTGTGCTGAAGCCCGTCATATATGAACCACATGCCTCTTTGTTTTAGCAATGGTACATACTCGAGCACAGGGGTTTTCAAACTGTGGTCCGCGGACCACAGGGGTCCGCAAGGATAAAATAGGGGGTCCGTAGATTAACTCCTCACGTGAAATTCAAAGTATAAATTTTCAATATCTGGATATTTACTTTTGCTTATTAATGTTATCAAATGACAAAAGCTTGCACTATCGCCCATTACATGTCAACGTTATTTATAGAAAAAATTATTTTACACAAATTTGATGTTCAAATTTACTTTTTTTTTCAGGGTGCAAGTGTTACCCATTGATAATTTTTTAATAAAGGGGTCCGTTAGACAAAAATTTTGAAAACCCCTGCTCTAGCAGGTGTGGAAATATGTTTGAAATAAAGCCCCTGCAGACAGCTTTGAGAACATATGGACCTTCCAGACAGCTACCTACATTTCCATATGCTGCTATTGTTAAACGGAACAATTCTCAGTTATTTCACTACTACACGCCTTAAACACTGAACGCAGACTAACCACAAATGAACACGAATAACAAATGTAACCTAGTCTATATAGCAACACAAAACGATCTACCTTGAACTTTTTAATTTCTTAACAACTCAAAAACGAACGATTTGCAGGCAGATGCTTATATAGACATTTGTCTTTGTTTTGTTCTGAGAGAACCGCCTCCAAATTTTGTAAAAGTATATTTAGTACATCCTATATATATATATATATATATATATATACTAGTAGTATAGCCCGGCGTTGCTCGGGTTTAATGAAAGCTTTAAAACTAATCCATGGTCCTGGAGCTCAGACTCTTTTGATTTTGGCACGAAAGACTGAAAAGAAATAGTTGTTTCCAGTTTAAGCGAAACCGTAGACTGAAAGAAAAATGAATGGATGTAAGTCAAATTTTGATTTCCTGGTATCGATATCAAATAAGTTTTTTTCGTCGTAAACTGAATTTTGAAGGCTAAATAAGTCCTCTGAGTAAATGGTATCATGGCTGAGACTAAGAACTGCAATTATACTTATAAAATCTATAACCCGATTTTTTTCGATTATCGATTTTCTATATTTATCAGGGGTATCTCGACACAAAACCTAGCTAAGAACACTGGCAGACGCTTATAGTACAACTGTGTAAATTTTCAGGAAAATCGGTTCAGCCGTTTCGGAGTCTATAGATAACGGACACACACACACAAAGTTTCATTTATAAATAAGTTTAGATGTATAGTAATGAACAATATATAGCAAGTAATAAGTAAGTATATCAACAAATAAAAATTAATTATTCATTTATCATATAGTTACCTTTTTATTGCGATAATTACATCGACTCTGTTAATAGTCTTAATGGCAAAATTAAAAATTTTTTTATTATTACAATTATTATTATTATTTTCACCATAAATCAATTTTTGCTATGGTCAAACTACCAACCAAGTCTGTGGAAATACCTAAGGCAGGTAGTGGTGTGACTAAATTTCCTTTGTTTTTCAATATTTTCACGGCTTCTGCTCCGACGAGCTTAGCTCCCTGATGTCCCCTCTGCATGAATTTACTCGAGCTACTAGACTAGCAACTAGATCCCACCCTTTTACAGTGAAATCAATAAAATGTTACCGCAACTTCTACTCTAACAGTTTCTTTTCTCGCACTTCCCGTCTGTGAAATTCCCTTCCGTATACTTGCTTCCCCGACAGCTACAATCTCCAAAAATTTAAGTGTAATGTCAATTGTCATCTCCTATCCTCTGACTCGCATCCTTTCCATCATGTTCTTTTCTCCGTCCTCTCTAATCTCATCACACCATTATTTTCATCCTTCTCTTATCCACTTCCTGACACCCCCTATAATTGTTCCTCTTTTTCATCATTTTTCTCCTGCACACTAGTGACAGTAAAACTGTCTTGCTTGGGAAAAAATGATTAAAAACAAATATCCTTAGCGTTACATGGACAAAGTTCTTCTTCTTCTTCTTATTATTATTATTATTATGTCATTTTTCATCATATTTCGATTTCTGCTTTGGTCTCACTACCAACCAAGACTGAGGGGAGACCTAAGGCAGGTAGTGGCGTGTTGTTATGGCTCCATTTCATGTTTTTCTATCTTCCCTATCATCTCCAGCATTACATAGATAAAGTTTTCCTTAGTGTGTGGGCTGTACTTAATAAGACAATTTTTTGTATATCTCTTAAGCTGGGGTTTCCAGGGATTCTTTCAATGTGTTGTTTTGTTCCATTTTTTATCATTCCAAGTGCACCTACTATCACTGGCACAACTCTTGTTTTCAATTTCCACATTTTTTCTATTTCAATTTCCAGGTCTTTATATTTTGACAGTTTTCAAATTCCTTGATTGCTATGTTACAATCCGCTGGACAAGCCATATCAATTAATAGACAAGTTTTCTCCTTCTGGTTTTTAACAATAATGTCTGGCCTGTTTGCTTCAATTTTTCTGTTTGTGTAGATGGTGTAATCCCATAGAATGGTTACATCTTCTATTTCTGTAACCGGTGCTGGATGATGTTCATACCAGTGTTTGTTTACAGCTTTTCCATAATGTTTGCACATTGCCCAATGTAAATATTGCCCAACTCTATCGTGGCGATTTTTATATTCATTTGGGGCAAGCACAGAACAGCCTGAGATTAGGTGGTCTATTGTTTCTTGGTGTTTATCACAAAACCTGCATTTTGGATCCATATTATTATGCATAATATTTGCCTGAAAGTTTCTCGTGAAAAGACTTTGGTCTTGTGCTGCAAGAATAAAGCCTTCAGTTTCAGACTTTAATCCAGATGCACGTAACCATCGATGAGTATTAACTTTGTCAACATTGGATTTATTGGCACGTACTGGATATTGGCCATGCAGAGGTTTGTCTTGCCAGCGCTGTTTCATCTGTTCAAGAGCTTTATCTTTGGCTTTCATTTTCATATTCTTTGCCGCAATAGTTGGTTCTTGGCTTCCGTTCTGCTTTTCTACAGAATCTACTAACTGTAAATCTTGTTTGAATTTACTGCCTTCTTTTATTATTGAATATTTTTTCTTTCTTTCTTCATGTTGCCTTACTAATTGTATCATCCAATCCTTTGTTGTTTCTATGTATGTTAGTAAGCCAATAGTTGTTGTCTTGTATGACAATTGCAGCTGAATAAGACCTCTTCCACCTTCTTTACGGGGTATGTATAGACGGTCTACATCAGCCTTTGGATGATGCATCTTATGCTTAGAAAGAAGCTTTCTTGTTTTAGCATCCATTCGCCTGATGTCCTTTAGAGTCCAGTTTAAGATGTTAAAGCTATATTGGACAACTGGGATTGCAAGGCTATTAATGGCCATAACTCTGTTCTGTGAATTTAATTCAGTTTATAATATCATTCGTAGCCTTCTATAGTACTCTTTACGCACTATTTCTTTCATTTTTTTATGGTGAATGTTTTCGCTCTCATTTACACCTAGGTATTTATAAGCTTCTTCTGGTTTCAATTCTTTTATTGTTACAGCAGGGTCTAGGCTAATTGAGGATGTTTCTTGTATTGATCCACGTAAAACTGTAGCTTTAGCACATTTATTCAAATTAAATTTCATTCCAATGTCTTCGCTGAAGCATTTTACAGTTTGCAGAAGACCTCCCAGCTCATTATCATTCTTAGCATATAACTTCAAGTCATCCATGTAAAATAGATGGCTTTTTAATTATTATTATTATTATTATTATTATTATTATTATTATTATTGCTATTAATGCTGTAATTATTGATATTGCGCACTCTAATTACAAAGACTGCTTTCCTTAAAAGCTTTATCTTTCAGAAATACATGGTCGACTCTATTATGACTTGTGTTTTTGTCGGAACATAGTATAAGTTATATTTCTTCATGTGGGGTGGGTTCTATAACCTGGATGCGTTAGTGTCTGAGTGAATCTTTGTTTTCTCAAGAGAAAAACCTACCCTGCCTTTTTTGTGGTTGTGTAATAGCTAACAAGCTGATCATGCAGCCAATTAGTAGAGAGTTTGGTCCTCACTAAGTGCCATTAGTCGGATTTCGATCCCAGCTTGAAGCTAAACGGATAATATAGCTGTACTGATGAGTTGTGATACAGCGAAATAGGTTTGTCTGCATGCATATATATATATAATGTCTTTTCCTCATTTAATATCTGAATAACTTCATAATTATCTAAATCTAATGATTTGTTAAACTTAGAATTCAAATTTCGCAATAAAAATAAAGTGAATCTAATAGTCGATTAAAAATGCTGATCACAATTTAATCAAATATTATTATTAATACCCCGATAAATTGTTTTTAGAGTCTGTTCTCATAGACTTCAAATTAGAAATTACTTTATTCTGATTAGTCCACACTATGTAACAATGCCTCCCTGATTAAGGAGGTTGGGCTGGTTTTTAACCTTTTAAATCTCTTCAACTTGAAATAAAACTCATCACTTAATAAGACACAAGTAGTTTCGAAACAAAATAGCTACTTTTGCAGAGAAATTATAAAATATGCATGATATAATTTTTATATATATATATAGTACTGTACAAAAGTATTAGGACAAGAACTATTTTATCTTTTATGAGGCATCAAAATAAAGTTTAAAATCACCCCTGTTCTAATACTTTTGCACATTACCGGTAGTGTGAAAAAGTATTAGGACAGGGGTGATTTTCCTAAAAACCTCACTGAAATTCAAATACAGGGTGAAAAACCAAAACTTTGTAAGAATTAGTTAACTAAAAAGGAAGAGGGAAGACGGCTTCGGAATTTGAATTGACCCCCACAAAGACCTGATCTCAATCCTATTGAACATCTGTGGGATATTTTGGATAAAAAAAAATAGTAAATCTAATGTTACTTCGCAAAGACAGACTTTGGGAACAAATAGAAGCTACTTGTCAGGAGATACCATGAGATACAATGAAGAAGCTTGTGATGTCAATGCCTTACATAATGAAGGTTAGTTTCCATATTGTATTCATTTCTATGCTTGGTCAACTTAGGAGACATTTGTAGCTTAGCATATGTGCTGATTCCTTGTGCTCGCTATCAATTATTTCAACTTCATCCCATTGGGGTCGGTGATCCCCTTTCTCCCTCCATATATGGTCAGCTACGCCTGATTTGTTTTTCTCCGTTTGTGTTACGGTCTTGCGATGTTCTTGTAACCTTACCTTTGATGTGTGCATGCTGATTACCGGCCTATTTCTCCTTTATCTTTCTTTGCACATATACATGGAATGGCGTACACACAATCCTTGTGCATCTTCTTCTCTATTGGTGGGGGGATCTTACTCTTGAGGTATCTGCGAAGTGTAGAACCACTTTTGAAGATCTCCCTGATGTTATATGAACCATAGGCCCATTGCATTTTCACCGATAACCACTTCACATAGGGTAGACAGACGGCGGCTGTTTTCTGAGAGTTGTTATCCTCATGGACCTTCCCTTCCACGTTTATTGGAGCTGTTGTCATGTAACCTGGATAATTGTTACGTTGTGGGTACCGCTTATGTTGATCCTTTCCTGTATGTCTCTGGGTCGCCGCATATGACTTTTGCTCGATCCTTTTTTTTTATTATTGTATGGGTGGTGGGAGTTGAAGTTGGGGTATTGTCCACTGAATGTTGGCTTGCGGTATATAGATGCTTTGAACCCCCATCCCATCAACAACTGAGTCATAACTCATTGGGCACAGATCCCTGGGTCTCTCGAGACCAACGAATGCCAGACACACACATATACATACATATATATATATATATATATATATATATATATGTGTGTGTGTGTGTGTGTGTGTGTGTGTAAATAAGTAAATCAATAAATATACATACACATGCAAGTACACACCCGTATATAAATATTTTTCCAGTGTTAATAAAAGACTGCTCGATGTAATATAACAGTTGTTACTTAAATATTAATAAATATACATATCATCCTACGTCTATAGCACGACTCGGAGTTTCATGCTCTATGCAATCATCAGGTGCATATTATGAACTTATACGTGTATATATCACTTATCCTATATGTATATATCAGTCATTTAAGTGCATTGCGTGAAACAGACTGGGTAGAAGATTATCCCGCAGTAGGTTGCCATTGCTTTCTGCGGTAGACTGTTTGCCAGCCAAGGCTATAGAACCCACTCTGTTTTATTAATTAGCCTATAACTGGAGGGAAGAGACGAATTGATACCTTTCCCAAGGGTATCTGCGCGTAAGTGAATGCAATGTATTCAACTGGAATTCGAACTCGGCCTACCGATTTCCCGTTCCGAGCCGATATCCACTGCGCCTCTATCTATCTATTCGTTGTAGTAAGAACTAAGGGCATAACATTAAAAGTTCGTAGCATTTACATTTCTTATTAATAGATGGTGCCCCCTAGGTGTGAGTTCGCACGAGATACTAGCTTGGCATCTAGGTCCCACTCTTTTACAGTGAAACCGATGAAATGTAATTTCTACTCCAATAGCTTCTTTTCTCGCACTTCCCGCCTGTGGAATTCTCTTCCGCATGTTTGCTTCCCCGACGGCTATAACCTCCAGGAGTTTAAATGTAAGGTCAATAGACACCTCCTAACACACTAACCCTCCCATTCTCTCCTACTCTCCACCTACGTACAGCCTAACTCCTCTATCGCCCTGTGTAATCCCCTGCGCTATAGTGGCAGTGGAATGCCTTGGTTGGGGTGACATGATTAAAAAAAAAAGAAAAAGATCGCTATCAACAATATTTTATATATAATTCAATAATAAGCATATTACTATTATATATATATATATATATATAAATTAATCTGCAGTGTAGGTATCTGTTATGTCGCCGAGTGTAAATGAATAACTCAACAACAGAATCAGAATATAAGTTGTATTCCGCGGAAAGACGGTTAGTAAGTACAGAAGTGAATTAGTAGTATTTACAATAGAGAAGATACAATAGTCCAATCTGTCGTAAGACGTGTGTATAAGTGATTACTTCCGGTACGCCACCGGAAGTGTGACTAACTCTCAAGTGACTCTGTACGAACCCGTACGACTCTCTCACCACTCTCCACGTAGAGAATCCACCATTGCTATATATAGCAATGGGAACAGTCCATTATGTAGTCCAATAGGGGCGGCGCCCTAACAGTATCGAAGAATCCAAAGGAGTATCTTGTACATGCAGTGGTAGGATAACTCTCTAAGAGAGCTCTAAACATACATGCATATAAATGCGTATATATATATATATATATCACATGCAAAAGACAGTAGAAGGAAAGATAAAAATGGAAGGACAATGAAGGAAAAAGAAAGATTTAAATAAAATGCAAGTCGGACGCTGACTTTCTTTTAGCGGGTGGAGTTCCAAGAACGGGACGGTCATAAAGAATCGAACGCAAATGGCCAGGTATGGTTAGCATCAATTTTCCGAAAACGCTCAGTAGATAAGAACCATTTACTTAGCTGAACTTAACCTGTCACAAGAAATTAGAAATTAAGAACAAGAAAATGTTTCATAAAAACTAAAAAAATGGACGCAAATAGATATATAACATGCGGCGAATCGAAGATGCAAACACAAATGTAAAAAGAAATACGAGTATTAAGAAAAAAGTAGAAAGGAATAAAAAAAATAGAACCGGCAGGTAAAAACCTAGAAATTTACACACAAAAAACAAAACAAAACATTGTTTTTCTTACATCACGTGATATCTTGCTGCGTCTTTTGCCATTCCATTTAATATTCATCTATGAAAGCTGACAGAAAACAATTTTTGCAAACCCCTTTTATCGCGTATTTGTTCTCTCATATTTTTTTTCAAAATAAGAATATTATCCCTTTGTGTTTGAAGAGTTAGGAAATTAAGAATTAAAATCAAACTTCTTCACTTTTAGAAAAATTCACAATGACGTGTGAAATCTTGGTTTTTCCCAAAAAGAAAAAAGTATTGACCATGTACTTAAAGAAACCAGATTTCGCAAGTAGGTGTTAAATTGATTTCTGACCAATGGAAGCGACCTCCAAGACCAAAAGGGACTTCGCGATCAAGTGCGAAATTAAAAAAGGACTATATAAATGACCTCGGCGTCAGTCAAGTCAGCCACACAAGGAAGCAGCATAGACGACCAGCTAAAATGTAACGGAGGAAGATTCAAGTGACCCGGACATTTGTCCTCTTTCTCTTTCCTTCTCGCGTACTGATTTCTTTTACTCCTTCTTCTCCATCCAAAGATATTACTACCAAATAAACACATACTCACGTACGTACGCATATACTCTTTCAACAGTTACTGCTACGAATATTTTCTACAAATCTTGATACCTTTACTTTCTCATTGAACACGAACTTTGCCCTTTTTAATAATGTTTCTAATTGCATATTAACTCCTACAACTTATGTTATTCAATTCTTGTAATAAATTTCTATTTTAGCATGAAAAATGTATATTTTCTTCTTACTTTGTTCCACACAATTCCACATATTCCAACCTGCCGACAACAAACCTTCTGATAACGATGAAAACCTTCTGATGACGATAATTTTGATGATAAATATGCATAAAACTTGTAAGCAGTAGGAAGTTCGGTTATGTATGACACAAGGCCGAATCAAGGAAACATTAACCAGCACCCTACGGCTTCATGTATTCCTCTGTCGTTTTGCTGGAAATGTAAATACCATTTTTTCTTCTTAATTTGTTTATGTACCTTATTAAACGGTTTGTCCGATGGAGCTCGTATACATTCACATCTGGTTTCTCAGACAATGGAAGATGGATTTACCGAGTTCCACCAGCAGTCCGTGTAAAGTAGGTCTCTTTGAGGAGCTGTAAGAATTTCGGCGGACCTGAAAGAGACTACCACTCCCTTTAAATTTGTTGTTTTTTGATTTTTCTTATTTTTTCAGTGCAATTTTATCGATTACACCCTATACATTCCGATTGATAAAAAAATTGGAAAAATTTCAATATTTCAACAATTTTAGCGGGGTCTCCGTTTTTCATACAACGTTATAGTAAATCGATCTTCCATTTTGGAACCACTCACCGATATGACATAACCACCGCCTGTATATTTGTTGATCATCAATTTTGTTTTTACTTTTTTCCGTGCAATGTTATCGATTAAACCCTAAACTTTCCGATTGACAAAAAAAATTGTAAAAATTTCAATGTTTCAACAATTTTAGGTCGCAGGGGGGGGCTCAGTTTTTCATACAATGTTATAGTAAATCGATCCTGTGCAATTAACCTTTTTCCTTGCGCATATTCAACAACTGAATCCTTTGCGAAATTTTTTAATAAAGCCATTTTTAGACTTTCCGAGGAAGATGGAATCGTAAGAAGTGAAGAAAACTTGAAGACAAGAGCAACAACTCATTCCCAAAAAACCAAAACAAAGCGACCCCTAACGCCAGTGGTTCCAAAATGGAGGATCGATTTACTATAACGTTGTATGAGAAACTGAGCCCTCCTAAAATTGTTTAAATATTCCCCGGTTTAGCACTCTTGAATAGGTTTTCTTCACGAAATTAGGCAGCCTTTTGTTAACTTCTCAAAAATATGCATGATATTGTGTTTTGCTGTCAGCCCTAATAACTTTACCCTTGCTAAAAATGAGAGAGTAGTTGTCACAAGCATCTTATTATAAATCTGTTTGTGCCTCTCTTCGTTAGTTAGTTTCTTAGTTTGCGCGATCATTTTTTTCGACACTCTTGGATCTTTTTTCCGCGGTACTCCCTATGCACCAATGACGGTAGTGAAGAATTGTTTAAATCTTAACCGTTATCAACCACCTGTTCACTTTAAAATAACACAACAAAACTCCTACCCATAATGCATAATTGATAAGCATATATAAATAGTTGGGACAAAGCACAACACATGTGAATTGAAGATTGCGTTTAAGTATGATACAGTCTGTTTTTCCAAGGTCCTATTTTCACATTTATTTACGGTCTAACAATGATAGTTTACACTTTAACCCATAAACATGACATACAGTGATATATATCTAAACTTATTTATAAATGGAACTTTGTTTATGTGTGTGTGTATGTGTGTGTGTATGTGTGTGTTTGTGTCGGTTACCTATAGACTTCGCAACGGCTGAACCGATTTTCTTGAAAATTTACACGGTTGTACTATGAGCATCTGCGAGTGTTCTTAGCTAGGTTTTGTGTCGAGGTATCCCCAATAAATATCAAAAATCGATAGTACAAAAAATCGGGTTATAGAAGTTTGCAGTTATTACAATAGTGCAGAAAACCGATAGTATATATATATACACTCCTGATCAAAATTTTAAGACCACTTGAAAATCATTAAAAAGAAATATTTTTTTTTACAGATAGGTTTTAAACTCCTACCACTTCAGGTTACCAATACTACAATCTAAAAGGTTATGGAAACAAAAAGCTACATTTCAAACATTTTATTTAGAAATTTACATTTTTATAAAATGAGGCGATTTAAGCATGATCAAAATTATAAGACCAGGGGTATAAATTGTTAGATCTATGGTAATTCCAATGTTTTTAATTCAGTTAGAGATTAGCAATCACTGCGTAAAGGTATTACCATGCCTAAACCAAGCAAATTTACCAAAGTTGAGCGTTCTCGAATTCAAGAATTCCATAAGCAAGGTTTGTCACAGCGGGCGATCGCAGCTAAGGTAACTCATGGGACATTGAGAAGTCGAAGAAGTCCTGTTTTCTGATGAGAAAAAATTCAGTCTAGATGGTCCTGATGGCTTCCGACGATATTGGCATAACAAAAACATGCCTCCTGAAATTTTCTCCACGCGTCATTGTGGTGGAGGGTCCCTAATGGTATGGGGTGCCTTTTCTTACAGAGGGACGATGGAGCTCCAGGTGGTGCAGGGTTGTCAAACAGCGGCTGGTTATGTTAGCATGCTACAAAATGCATCATGATTTGTGTGTGGATGGATGGTTATTCCAACAGAATAATGCTGCAATCCTTGCTGCAAGACGGACATTGACCTTTCTACAAGAAAATGGGGTCCATCTCTTGGGACATCCTGCATGCTCACCAGCCTTGAACCCAATTGAAAATGTTTGAGGATGGATGACAAGAGATGTTTATCGAAATGGCAAACAATATTCAACAAAAAATGAACTTCGTGAAACCATCTTCAGAAGCTGAAGCAACATCCCCCGCACCTTAATGGAAACGCTTATTTCTAGCATGCCCGACAGAATATTTGAAGTCATCAAAAGCAGTAGAGGTAGAACTCAGTATTAAATTTGGTTGCTGAATGTTTTCATGCACTTTTTGTACAATTTCGTAGAATTTTTGTCTCTGGTCTTATAATTTTGATCATGCGTAAATCGCCTCATTTTATAAAAATGTAAATTTCTAAATAAAATGTTTGGAATATAGCTTTTTGTTTCCATAACGTCTTAGATTGTAGTATTGGTAACCTTAAGTGGAAGGAGTTTAAAATCTATCCGCAAAAAAGAATTTCTTTTTAAAGATTTTTAAGTGGTCTTAAAATTTTGATGAGGAGTGTGTGTATATATATATATGAGGCAAGATGTTTGTGTGTGTATCTGTTTATCTGCCTGTATATCTCTATTTTTTTTTTTTTTAGACCTTTTATTTTATATTTTGCTTCGGGTTTGTAAAATGGCTGAAAACCTGATTTTGATCAGATCCGATAGGATATCGGGGTCACGATTTCCAATATCGCAGTCAAATAACTCATCCAAGGATAAACTAACCTAAGTAAGTCCATGAAAACTTATCGTACCCATCGGGGGTAATATTGAAGAAAATGAGCCATATTGATGACTGAATATCGTTTTTTGATCAGATTCGATAGAATATCGGTGGTATCGATTTCCGATATCGGGGAAAATGTGTCGTCTTCTATCTTCTTCACCTCCTTACTTTCCCTCTTCCTTTCTTTCTTTCTTTCTTTCTTTCTTCCGCACATATTAATATAAATAATTCTGAATTACGCCATTTGATTTCATCTTCCAACATTTCTATCTATCTACCTCACTTTCTACAAATCCAGTTTAATATTTATGCAGTGACTTTTGTCCGTATCTCTCTACATCGATGTGCATTCCATTCGTAATATAGATTGGGAACTGTGATCTTAGCGTATTTCCTCCTCGCACTTACCTGGAAAATTTCATTTTGCTTATTACTTAGGACCTCATCATTTTTTATCCTTATTCGACGATTACTAACCGCAATTTCTCCATCATTGTCGATTGTCAGACAAATCGTTCATGAGTCACTTCTGCTGGTCTGTATGCGGATCCATCTGACAGCTTGCTTGTCGATCTATCTCCGAGCCGGGACGGGATTCTGCATTTTGATCGCTAGCCTTTTTTTTTATGATTTGCATTTCTTTTATTTATCGATTAGAGATATTTACATACGTTGTGGTGCAATGGATATTGACTCGGAAAGAAAAATCGGGAAGCTGAGTTCGAATTCCAGTTGAATTCTTTGCATTCGCTTACGCACAAATACACTTGGGAAACGTATTAATATGTCCCTTCCCTCCAGTTATGGGTTAAATAATGGGACGGATTGGGTTCTATAGCCTTGGTGGTGAACCAGTCTGCCGCAGAAATCAATGGCATTCTACTGCGGGATAATCTGCTGCCCAGTCAGTCATGTGTGTTTCGAGACATGATCGCCCAAAGCGTGTATCACGTATGGTACTTAACTGACTGACAGATATGCAATTTCCATTTGAAGTCTGGGATGAAATTTAATTGCAACAGACTTAAAAAGAAAGGAACCTAACTGAGAATACGACTACTTATTATGACTGGAAAAAATTTAGGGTCTGCTCTGTGATGATTAAACTTTACTCAATTTGCACAGAAACATTATTGAACAATAATAGACTGTTTTTGCGTAGTTAGCACAAAAAGAAACCAAACCAAAAAACAACCACTGGATCTTCAGAATTTTTCGAAATGTAACCTTATTTTCTTGAAAATCTACACAGTTGTAATATAGGCGTCTGCAATTGTTCTTAGTTAGGTTTTGTGTCGAGGTACCCCCGATAAATATCGAAAATCGATAATCGAAAAAATCGGGTTATAGAAGGAGTGGTCCGATTTTAATCAAATTTGATACACCCATAGACAAAGATATAAGAAACAATATTCAGAAGTATCAAGGTTGTAGTTTTTACTATACTGCAGAAAATCGATGATATATATATATATATATATATATATATATATATATAAGGCAAGATGTTTGTGTGTGTGTCTGTTTATCTGCCAAAAAACAACTACAGGAGTTTTCGAAATGTAACCTTATTCCTTGGTACAATTTGCATATATACACAGTTGTGCAAATTAACTGAATCAGCTGATTGAGTTTTCTTTCTTTTAACATACGGTCAGTTTTAGACCCACTGAAGTTTCAGGGTGCAATTTAAATTTATTTTTTCATCAAATTAAACTATTTGAAGTGTTGTGCAGTAATATGAATATATTTTCAGTGTATATGCTGAAATCTATTACGACTTGGAAAATATTGCTTCATCCTTTATTGCATCAGATTTTTATCACACCTAAACACTATTGTCTCAGCTGTTGATTAGTTGTCCCCCGCCCATTGTGTGCAATTGATGATACTCCAAGGGAGGGTACAAAAATTGTAACGCTGCACAAGCACAATGGCAAGACGTACTGAGTGCTTGCGGATATTGTTGGTGGTAGCCTTCCAATTGTCATTCGTGTCATCAAGGCGAAGATACAAGCTGGATCCATCAGTTCAAAAGGTAAATGAAAATGAGGTCGGAATTGAAAAACAACACGAAGAGACAAAGTATATATATCAAAGAAAATGTGAAAGTTCCTAGGAAGACATTATTCGTTTTGTTGAAATTAATTTTCACATAGTTGTATTTACTAAAGATCTGAAAATGTTCCATGGAAGCCAGTTAATATATAACATATAATTTCAATTTTTTTCTCAGATTAGTCTATTTGAGGTGGTGTGCAGTAATATGAATAAAGCTTCAGGGTGTATGCTGAAATTTATTTGGCGTTGGAAAATATTGCATCATCTGTGTTTGCATCCGATTTTTATCACACCTGAACACTATTGTCTCAGCTGTCGATTAGTTGTCCTACGATCATTGTGTACGATTGACGATACTCCAAGGGAGCGTACAAAATTGTAACACTGCACGAAGCGCTGGTAAGACTTACTGAGTGTTCGCGGATATTGTTGGTGTCAGTCTTCCAACTGTCATTCGTGTCATCAAAGCAAAGAAACAAATTGGATCCATCAGTCCAAAAGGTAAATGAAAATGAGGTCGGAATTGAAAAATAACACGAAGAGACGAAGTATACGTATCAAAGAAAATGTGAAAGTTCCTAGGAAGACATTATTCGTTTTGTTAAAATTAATTTTTACAAGGGTGTATTTACTAAAGATCTCAGAATATTCCGTGGAAGGTAGTTTAGATAAAACAGAAAAAGGGTAAAAGAGAGGAGAGCAATTTAAAGAATGCCAGCATTGATTTCATGAGCTTCAGAGAACTGATGATTGAAATACCCTTCATGGACGTACCTGCTTGTAAAATAACCTGATAACGGAGAACACTCATTCAAATTTCTTTATATATGAATAGTTTCTGTAGCAATCCCTACAGCTTTTGAAGGACTTTGATATAATTAAAGCAAACACTCTTATCAATCGTATCACTGTTTCTCTGAGTGATGTTAGCCAAGACATCAGCAGTGGACTAGAAGAGTGAATATTATACTGTTTGTCGCCCAGTACATTGTTTCGGTAAGGGAGATCAACAAGTTTCTTATGTTAGCTTCAGAATGTTTGATAATGAAACTAAGTAGGCTGATGGAATGATATTGTGAAGAGAAGTAAGCTACATACAACTGGCAAATTCTATGTGATAGGGAAACATTTGGCAGCGGTTAAACAGCTGTATATAACTTTGTTTTAAGGCTATTACGAACAACTGCAGATATTATATCCGGATCTTTGCATGGGGTGCTTTAGAATATTTGTTTCTTTCTTTGTATTAGGTGCTTTAAAGTATTTGCGATTTTCATTGTATTGCGTGCTTTAGACATTATCCTAGTATTAGGTGCCTTAGAATGCTTGAGTCTTTTCTTGAATTGGGTGATTTAGAATATATGAGTCTTTCCTTGCATTCGGTAATTTCACTATTTGATTCTTTCCTTGGATTGGGTGTTTTAGATTATTAATTTGTATTGAGTGTTTTAGAATATTTGAGTCTTTCATTGCAGTGGGTGCTTTAGAATATTAAGGTCTTTCGTTGACTTGAGTGCCTTAGAATATTTGAGTCTATCATTGCATTGGGTTCTTCAGAGCATTTGAATCCTTCTTTGAATTCTGTGCTTTAGATTAAATTTTTTGCATGGGCTTTTTGAGAATATTTTAAACTTTCTTTGAATTGGTTGCTTTGAGTATCTCTTTGCATTGGAGCCTATAGAATATTTGGGTCTTTCCTTGCATTCGGTAATTTCACTATTTGATTCTTTCCTTGGATTGGGTGTTTTAGATTATTAATTTGTATTGAGTGTTTTAGAATATTTGAGTCTTTCATTGCAGTGGGTGCTTTAGAATATTAAGGTCTTTCGTTGACTTGAGTGCCTTAGAATATTTGAGTCTATCATTGCATTGGGTTCTTCAGAGCATTTGAATCCTTCTTTGAATTCTGTGCTTTAGATTAAATTTTTTGCATGGGCTTTTTGAGAATATTTTAAACTTTCTTTGAATTGGTTGCTTTGAGTATCTCTTTGCATTGGAGCCTATAGAATATTTGGGTCTTTCCTTGCATTCGGTAATTTCACTATTTGATTCTTTCCTTGGATTGGGTGTTTTTGATTATTAATTTGTATTGAGTGTTTTAGAATATTTGAGTCTTTCATTGCAGTGGGTGCTTTTAAATATTTAGGGCTTGTCTGTAATTTCCATTTTGAAAGAAAATTGAGTGAAGCACTTCGGTAATGTAGTATCTAAAGCTGACCCAATCAGCTTTCGTGTATTGGTAGATAGTCTTACGAAATGGCTCATCTGAGGATGCCTTTATTTCGGCATCAACCGATACATAATAAAATGAGCGGTCTGAGGTGACCAGTTTTAGGTATTTGTTACCTTATCTTTGCTTGGTATAACACAAAATCAACAAAACAGTGTTCTTAGTGTTGATGGAGACAAGAAAAAAAAGAGACAAAGATATAAGACTATAGAACACTATTTACATTATTCGGACTATTGTCTTCATCTTTATTGTCGTTTTACGACGTTTCGGCTGTTGTATGATCCGGCATTCTTCAGGTGCTAGGAATTTCGAACCAAAACATTTATTACAATCACTGTGGTATATAATTTTTATTCCTTGCGTAGAGCCACATTTTGGAAGTTTTGGTAGTCAGCAGTTATCTCCCTCTAACCCTGTAAGTTACTTGTTCACCACTGCTGTAGCCTGGTATTGAACTCACAAATCTTTGGGTCAAGTCACAGGAACTAACCAACGTCTATATCCACTGGGGCATGTGTCCTTAAGGACCTAGCACCTGAAGAAGGCTGGAGCGTACAAGGGCTGAAATGACGTACAAATTGGAATAAAGATGAGGACAATGCTCCGAATAGTGTAAATAGTGTAAAAACAACCTCCTTTTTAGAAATATAGACAAATACTCAAGGTTATAGAAGCACAATAAAGCAAAATGCTTTAAAGTAATGGAAAGCAAGAAGAAAAATAATAAGGTGAGATAAGATTAATAAAAGGAAAAGAAAGAAAGAACGAAAAATGAATTAATGAATGAATAAATGATTAACTGACAGAATAAAAGAAATACGAAAAATGTAAGAGGAAAGGAAGAGAAATGAAACAGAGGGAGAGAAGAAATATGAAGAAAATAGGACGAACGAAAAATTAAATGAACAAGAAAAATTAAGAATAAAAATTAAAAAGAAAAAAAAGAAATGATGATAAAAAGAAAGGGATAAAAGAAAAGAGAAGAAAATAATAAACAAAGAAAAAAGAATGAGGGTAGAAGAAATAAAGAACGAAAGGAAGAAAGAAAAATAAATAAAGGTAGAAAAAACAACTGAATAAATATAGTAATAAAGGAAGAAAAATGAATGAAAATAGAAGAAAGAAGGAAGGGAATTAAAAAAAAAGTAATGAAAGAAGGAGGAAAAATGAATGAAGGTAGAAGAAAGAAAGAACTGAATTAATAAAGTAATGAAGAAAGAAAGAAAAATGAATGAAGGTAGAAGAAAGAAAGAACTGAATTAATAAAGTAATGAAGGAAGGAAGAAAAATGAATGAAGGTAGAAGAAAGAAAGAACTGAATTAATAAAGTAATGAAGGATGGAAGAAAAATGAATGAAAGTAGAAGAAAGAAATAACTGAATTAATAAAGTAATGAAGGAAGGAAGAAAAATGAATGAAAGTAGAAGAAAGAAAAAAGTGAATTAATAAAGTAATGAAGGAAGGAAGAAAAATGAATGAAGGTAGAAGAAAGAAAAAAGTGAATTAATAAAGTAATGAAGGAAGGAAGAAAAATGAATGAAGGTAGAAGAAAGAAAGAACTGAATAAATAAATTAATGAAAGAAGGAAGAAAAATGAATGAAGGTAGAAGAAAGAAAGAACTGAATTAATAAAGTAATGAAGGAACGAAGAAAAATGAATGAAGGTAGAAGAAAGAAAGAACTGAATTAATAAATTAATGAAAGAAGGAAGAAAAATGAATGAAGGTAGAAGAAAGAAAGAACTGAATTAATAAATTAATGAAGGAAGGAAGAAAAATGAATGAAGGTAGAAGAAAGAAAGAACTGAATTAATAAAGTAATGAAGGAACAAAGCAGAATGAAGGTTGAAGAAAGAAAGAACTGAATTAATAAAGTAATGAAGGAAGGAAGAAAAATGACAAAGTTAGAAGAAAGAAGGAAGTGAATTCAAAAAAGTAATGAAAGAAGGAAGAAAAATGAATGAAGGTAGAAGAAAGAAAAAAGTGAATTAATAAAGTAATGAAGGATGGAAGAAAAATGAATGAAAGTAGAAGAAAGAAAGAACTGAATTAATAAATTAATGAAAGAAGGAAGAAAAATGAATGAAGGTAGAAGAAACAAAGAACTGAATTAATAAAGTAATGAAGGAACGAAGAAAAATGAATGAAGGTAGAAGAAAGAAATAACTGAATTAATAAAGTAATGACGGAAGGAAGAAAAATGAATGAAAGTAGAAGAAAGAAAGAACTGAATTAATAAAGTAATGAAGGAAGGAAGAAAAATGAATGAAGGTAGAAGAAAGAAAAAAGTGAATTAATAAAGTAATGAAGGATGGAAGAAAAATGAATGAAGGTTGAAGAAAGAAAGAACTGAATTAATAAAGTAATGAAGGAAGGAAGAAAAATGACAAAGTTAGAAGAAAGAAGGAAGTGAATTCAAAAAAGTAATGAAAGAAGGAAGAAAAATGAATGAAAGTAGAAGAAAGAAAGAACTGAATTAATAAAGTAATGAAGGAAGGTAGAAAAATGAATGAAGGTAGAAGAAAGAAAGAACTGAATTAATAAAGTAATGAAGGAACGAAGAAAAATGAATGAAGGTAGAAGAAAGAAATAACTGAATTAATAAAGTAATGACGAAAGGAAGAAAAATGAATGAAAGTAGAAGAAAGAAAGAACTGAATTAATAAAGTAATGAAGGAAGGAAGAAAAATGAATGAAGGTAGAAGAAAGAAAAAAGTGAATTAATAAAGTAATGAAGGATGGAAGAAAAATGAATGAAAGTAGAAGAAAGAAAGAACTGAATTAATAAAGTAATGAAGGAACAAAGCAGAATGAAGGTTGAAGAAAGAAAGAACTGAATTAATAAAGTAATGAAGGAAGGAAGAAAAATGACAAAGTTAGAAGAAAGAAGGAAGTGAATTCAAAAAAGTAATGAAAGAAGGAAGAAAAATGAATGAAGGTAGAAGAAAGAAAGAACTGAATTAATAAAGTAATGAAGGAACGAAGAAAAATGAATGAAGGTAGAAGAAAGAAATAACTGAATTAATAAAGTAATGAAAGAAGAAAGAAAAAGGAATGAAGATAGAAAAGCGGCAAAATATAGAACAAATTTAAAAATAAATGGAGAGGAAAATTTAGAAAAAGCATAATGAAAAATGATGGCATTAGAAAGAAAAAGTAACAAAATAAAGGAAGGAGGAATGAAAAGAAAGATCAAGTTATTTTTAAAATACCAATAAGAAAAATGAGAAGGAACGATAATAGAAAAATGAAGTGAAAAATGAAATAAATCGAATAGAAAGTCTGAAAGAAAAAAATAAATTGATTAAGATGAATGAAGATGAATGAAATTAGAAGAATGAAATAGAAAAATGAAAGAAATGGAAATAAAGAAAGAAAGAAAGAAAGAAAGAAAGTTTGGTAGATCAAGAATTTACTGAATACGAAAGAAAGAAAGAAAGAAAGGAAGAAAGGAAGGAAGAAAGAAAGAAAGATAAAAAGAAAGATTAAAATATTAAAATCATTAAGAAAAATGAAAATGAAATAAGTTAGAAAAATAAAGTTAAAAATTAAATCAAGTGAAGAAAAAAAGAATAAAAATAAAAATGACAGAAAAATTTTAATTTGTATAAGAAAAATCAAATCGAATGAAATAAAAAAGACTAAATTTAAAATGAAAAAATGGACGTAAAGAAAGAAAGAAAGAAAGAATGAAAGAAAGAAAGAAAGAAAGAAAGAAAAGGAAAAGGAAAGAAACATTGATTGGGCAATAAATTATTGAATAAGAAAGAAAGAAAGAAAGAAAGAAAGAAAGAAAGAAAGAAAGAAAGAAAGAAAAGGAAAAGGAAAGAAACACTGATTGGGCAAGAAATTATTGAATAAGAAAAAAAGAAAGAAATAAAGAAAGAAAGAAAGGAAGAAAGAAAGAAAGAAAGAAAGAAAGAAAAGGAAAGAAACATTGATTGGGCAAGAAGTTATTGAATAAGAAAGAAAGAAAGAAAGAAAGAAAGAAAGAAAGAAAGAAAGAAAAGGAAAGAAACATTGATTAGGCAAGAAATTATTGAATAAGAAAAAAAGAAAGAAAGAAAGAAAGAAAGAGAGAAAGAAAGAAAGAAAGAAAGATAGAAAAAGAAATATAATAGGAAAATATATTAGCAGAAGAAGAAATTATTTAATAGAAAAGAAAGATAGAAAAAAGAAAGAAAGAAAAAAAAAGAATAAAGAATAATATATTAAAATCATTAAGAAAAATGAAGATGTAATGTTAGAAAAATAAAGTTAAAAGGTTACATCAAGTGAAGAAAATAAATGAAAATAAAAAAGAAAGAAAAATTTAAATTTGAATGAGAAAAATCAAGACGAATGAAATAAGAAAAATAAAGTAGAAAAGTGAAAGAAATGAATGTAAATAAGAAAGAAAGAAAGAAAGAAAGAAAGAAAGAAAGAAAGAAATGTGAAGTAAATAAATATTGGGAGAACGATAAATAATTGAATGAGAAAGAAACAATACCGTAAAGAAATGAATAGAAAATTAAAATGAGAACATTAATGGAAGATGAAAAATGAACGTGGAATGAAAGCAACCTACAAGAAGGAAAAAGTAACAAAATGAAAGAAAAATGGAAGAGGAAAGAAAGAATGAAAATGATACTGAAGGAAAGATTAAAAAAAAGAAGGGAAACAATATTTAACATTATCCTCGTTCAATATTATCATTCCTTCGCCCACTTACCGTTCAACAAAACTAGCGTTCGAACCCTGCTCCTTGAACCTATTCGGTTTATCTCCTAAGGTCATCCAATCAGTTCGCACTCAGACAGTTACGTGAAAATCTTTTTCACAAGGATCTTCCTCGCAAGCGGATGAAATTTTTATGCACAAGAGAGAGAAAAAGAGCGAGTAAGAAATGCGACGAAAATGCCTTCTAACTTTTCTACCTTAACATCCCAGCACCACCACTGGACCCTTTCAGAGTGCAAGACCGACCCCACTCCGTACTGATTCCTAGACCCAAAAAGCACCGCTGGTCAAAGAAGAGCAGTTATAAACATAGCACGAGTGTGGGAGACGTGGCGTTGGATGAAGGAGACACTAAAAGGGAGAGAAACTGTAACATAGTGATGAAAGTGGGAAAGGCCAGACTAATTGCGTATTTAGTCGACCAATCAAAAGGGAAGAAATATTGGCTGCATATTGTTGACAGGTCATTCGGTCCAAATCACGCATGCCCGTACAAACACATAGGAACTGGCACGCAGACTTATAATAGCAAGTATACAAGTCTGCATTCGTGCGCTATTTCTAAATATGATACCAATATAGATATATAGAAAAGGAAACAATATATATATATATAAACTTATTTATAAATTGAACTTTGTGTGTGTGTGTGTGTGCCTCTGTGTGTGTGTGTGTGTGTTACCTATAGACTCCGAAACGCCTGATCCGATTTTCTTGAAAATTTACACAGTTGTACTATAAGCGCCTGCGAGTGTTCTTAGCTAGGTTTTGTGTCGAGGTACCCCCAATAAATATTGAAAATCGATAATCGAAAAAATCGGGTTATAGAAGGAGTGGTCCAATTTTAATCAAATTTGATACACTCATACACAAAGACATAAAAAACGATATTCAGAATTTTCAAGGTTACATTTGTTACAATAATGTAGAAAATCGATAATATATATATATATAAGGCAAGATGTTGTGTGATGTCAGTTTATTACTTCAAAACAATATAAAACTGATCCCCCATTTTATGCCCAGTAAACCCTTAATCATGTTTCCAACTCTTATATTTTCAGTCAGTTAAGTGCCATACGTGTTACTCGCTTTAGGTGATTATGTCTCCAAAGAAACATGACTGACTGGTAGAAGATTATCCCGCAGTAGGTTGCCATTACATTCTGCGGTAGATTGGTTGCCAGCCAAGGCTATAGAACCCAATCTGCCCTATTATTTAACTCATAACTGGAGAGAAGAGGCGAATTAATACATTTCACAAGAGTATTTCCGCCTAAGTGAATGCAAGAAATTCAACTTGAATTCGAACTCGGCTTCATGATTCTCGTTCCGGGTCGATATCCACTGCACCACAACGCACATAACGTCAAAAATAATTTAAAGCGGGTACGAGTAAACATTCGATGGTTCGGTTCATTTTGTTTTACGGTATATCAACCTCAATATGTCATTTAATGCCGACAAGATTTTTACAATAGATTTGTATGAATAGAATATGTATTCTTTGTAAGAAATCAGTTTGTGGATCTGGGTTTGGATTTATTTTGTTTTACGGCATATCAACCTCAATGTGTTATTTAATGCCGACAAGATTTTTACAATAGATCCATATGAATAGACTATGTTTGAATAGCATATGTATGCTTTGTATTCATAGTAAGAACTTAGGTCGCAGATCAGGTTTCACTGACGTAATTTTGTGAAGGGATTTTGTCGGAAGTCAGATGTATCATTTATATTTATAAATATATGGATTTAAATAAACATAATTTCATTTTTTTTTTAATCGTCTACCCCAAGCAAGGCATTTTATTGCCACTGTTGCGCAAGGGGTTACATAGGGGAAAGTGATGAGAAAGAGGGTTTAGTTATAAAAAAATGTTAGGAGGAGGGTAAAGACGGATGAGGATACCGAGGATGTCGGTTGAGTAGATGAAGAAAGAGCTTGAGAGAATGGATGCGAGTTAGTGAGATAGAAGATGTTTATTGACCTTACATTTAAATTCCTGGAAAGTGTAGCCGTCGGGGAAGCAAGCATATGGAAGGTAATTATACAGGCAGGAGGTGCGATAAAAGAAGCTGTTAGAATAGAAATTTTGGTTACATTTTATCGGTTTCACTGTAAAAGGGTGGGACCTAGCTGCGCTAGTCTAGTAGCTCGTGTAAATTCATAGCTAGGAGGCACCTATGATCTAAGTTCATTGGGACAGAAGCCGTGAAAGTATTTATAGAAGAGGCACAGGGAAGCCATGTCACGCCGGTGAGATAGCAACTGCAGCCGGGCTGACAAGTCAGTATCTATCACATTACAGATTCTACGTTCGATTCTGTCAAGAACCCCGATCTGATGTGGCAGCAGTATCCAATACACGGGCGGATGGTAGATTTCATTTTTTTTTTTTTTAATATCTGGAGCTAGGCTGTCTTTCGGCTAACGCTTCATCAGGGACCAGTCGTTGGTAACTTTAATTATGTCAGATTGATTAGGAGAAAAAAAATTGAGAAATACAACTGGAACACGCTTAAAACTACGAATATTGTAAATACGTAAAATTAAGAAAAAATAATTAATAAATAAATTTACGATTAAAATGCCTAAATAAAGAAAAAAAATGACCCAGTGGAGCTTAAACGGGAAAAATAAAGCTCATGTATCACCGAATAAATGCAATTATATTAAAGACTTCTTCTTCTGCTTGCACAGCACAGGCTGAAATAATTTTAAGTATCACCGAATAAATGCAATTATATTAAAGACTTCTTCTTCTGCTTGCACAGCACAGGCTGAAATAATTTTAAGTATCACCGAATAAATGCAATTATATTAAAGACTTCTTCTTCTGCTTGCACAGCACAGGCTGAAATAATTTTAAGTATCACCGAATAAATGCAATTATATTAAAGACTTCTTCTTCTGCTTGCACAGCACAGGCTGAAATAATTTTAAGTATCACCGAATAAATGCAATTATATTAAAGACTTCTTCTTCTGCTTGCACAGCACAGGCTGAAATAATTTTAAGTATCACCGAATAAATGCAATTATATTAAAGACTTCTTCTTCTGCTTGCACAGCACAGGCTGAAATAATTTTAAGTATCACCGAATAAATGCAATTATATTAAAGACTTCTTCTTCTGCTTGCACAGCACAGGCTGAAATAATTTTAAGTAAATAATTTTATGCAATTTTTCATGCGATCTTAGGCTTTTTATTTTTTCAGAACATAAATTATATAAAAATTATCAAAATGCTTTGTTTTTCCGAGCGTTTCGGCCATACATTTAGCCATCATCAACGATGGATTTTATATTACGTGTGACTGAATGTGTAGTTTTTATGTATGTGTGTGGAGTCGTCTGTGTCTATTATACTCCGAACACGGTAAGCACAATGCTACCGTGTTCGTAAATTTAATAAAACATGTTCTAAAGAAGAAAAAAAAAACATGAAAACATATAAAAAATAAAATTAATTATAATACCTACTTTGTCATTTTAAGGAAAGCCAGCATATATGTATATATATATATATATATATATATATATATAGTGTATCGCGGCAGCAGATAATTTTCTAAACATATACTGCTAAATATAAGCGATAATGAATATCTATTATTTTTAATCATGAGCCGTTCTAAACATCGTAGTTTGGCTTTAATTTCAGGTGAAAATAAAGACAAAAATTCTCCAGAATTTGGAATACTTTTATTAAGTTGATTCTAAGTTTCGGCTCTCATGATCCTTCTTCAGAAAGGTTACAAGGACGCTAACATAAAATCTAGTCATACTACATTACATTACATTTAAATATATGGTTCTGTTATCATTTCGGGCTGTCGCGCAGTGTGACGTCATAGAACCGCATTACAAATTTACGAAATACGTTTGCTATATTTGGTAACCCTTATCGTTGTTTAGCATTATGTCAACACAAGATAAAATCATTGCTGATGGTGGATGTTTCTATGTTAACGTTCGTGTGAACTTTCTGAAGATTGCACAAGCTTAGAACCAACTTAATAAAAAATTATCCAAATGTTGGAGAATTTTTGTCTTAATTATCACCTGAAATTGAAGCCAAAATACGATGTTTAGAACGGTTCATGATTAAACGTAATAGACATTCATTGTCCTTATTAATTAACAATATGTATATATATATATATATATATATATATATATATATATATATATATAACTAGCAGTATAGTCCGACGTTGCTCGTGTGCAATGAAAGCTTTAAAACTAATCCATGGTCCTGGAACTCAAACACTTTGGACGTTGGCACGAAAGACTAAAAAGCAATAGTTGTTTCCAGTTAAAGCGAAACCGTAGACTGAAAGAAAAATGAATGAATGTAAGTCAAATTTTGATTTCCTGGTATCGATATCAAATACGTTTTTTTGATGGTAATCTAAATTTTGAAGGCTAAATAAGTCCTCTGAAAAAATGGTATCATGGCTGAGACTAAGAACTACAATTATACCTACTTAGAACCAAACCCTAAGCAAAAACTAAAATAAAAGGGCTGAAAAAAATACAGACATACAGGCAGATAAACAGACACACACACAAACATCTTGCCTTTTATATATACAGTAATAACTGCAACCTTGAAACTTCTGAAAATCGTTTCTTATGACTGTTTCTATAAGTGTATCAAATTTGATTAAAATCGGACCACTCCTATAAACCGATTTTTTCGATTATCGATTTTCTATATTTATCGGGGGTACCTCCACACAAAACCTAGCTAAGAACACCCGCAGACGCTTATAGTACAACTGGGTAAATTTTCAAGAAAATCGGTTCTGACGTTTCGGTGTCTATAGGTAACAGACACACACACACACACACACACACACACACACACACACAAACAGAGAAACAGTTCTATTTATAAATACGTTTAGATGAATTACTGAATGAATTACTGAATAAAAGAACACAATTTATGACTAAGTGTAGCCATACCATAAAACATATTACGATCATACAACCATGGATAAAAAATTTATAGTTTCTTCTAATTTTGAAAATTGTGCGTTCACAAACGCCCGTTATGTGAGCGTTTTAAAAAAAAGGTAAAATCAATTACTGTAAATCGGGTGAAGTCACCACATAGTAGAAACCTGAACCTTGGTCACGTAATAACTCTTTAACAAATGAAATATATACATATATATATATATATATTGTAAGAAAGTGACAGAACACGTAGGTTTTAAACCGACTATTCAAACATTTACTTTTATA
Source organism: Ascarosepion bandense (assembly GCA_037127315.1). Lineage (NCBI taxonomy): Eukaryota > Metazoa > Mollusca > Cephalopoda > Sepiida > Sepiidae > Ascarosepion > Ascarosepion bandense. The sequence continues at coordinate 1,350,941 of JBBBDQ010000244.1, forward strand.
AAGAGTGCTCGATACAGAGTAAAGCTTCATATTTTAATAGTTGCTAATGGTTTATAAAAGCAGAGTATCACTACACAAAAATTCTCATGTTTCAGATCACGAGTGCTCTCTTCATGGGCTGATATATATATATATATATATATATATATATATATATATATATTACAGAAAAGTGAAAGACCGAGTAGATTAAAACCCACTGTTCAAGCATTTACTTTATAAAGAGTGCTCGATACAGCTTAATATTGTAATTTTGTTATTACCATGGTTTATAAAAGCATAATATCACTACACATAAAACATGAAAATGTTTGTGTAGTGATATGCTTTTATAAGCCATTGTAATAAACAAAATTCACACTCCACCCACGTCTCTTGAACAGGTGAAGAGTCTCATCCCTTGTTTCTTGTTTTGGATGTGGTTTCCGGTTTTTCTCTTTTCCAAACTTCAATTGAAGTAGATAGACTAAACTATCACCCGGTTCACACTCCACCTACGTCTATTGAACAGGTGAAGAGGCTTATTCCTTGTTCCCTGTTTAGGACGTGGTTTCCGGTTTTTCTCTTTTCCAATCATTTCACTCTTACGTAGCCACCTGCGCATCAGTGGCGTTTTCGCCTTGCTTGGGGTGATCTGATTATATATATATATATATATATATATATATATATATATATATATATATATATACAGAGAGAGATTACTTCAAGGACGTTACTTTTACTTTCATATAAATAGACATTTTAATGGTATGATTCTGTCCCTTATCTCGTCTGATCAAGGCCTGGCTGTGTACTGTCACCAATACGCGATATTCCACAGGGTAATATAAAAAGGAAACCCGAAGAATATACCAGACCCTGACAAGAGCGATAGAACACCTCCTCTGTGTAGATGAATTCAGCGTTCCCCTGAAACAAACAACAAGACATTCAGCTGAAGACAGAGAGACTACCCGAATGTGCCGACTCTCTGAAGGTCAGTATAAACAAGATATGTATCACGGGGATGAAGACGCGAGTGAAGGCCGCCATTACATTAAATGGCTAAACACTGGAAGAAACGACAGATTTTGTTTACTTAGGCAGAAAGGTTACTGTGTATGACATTTGTAAGGGGGAAGAAATCAACAGCAAGGCGAACCAGGCATTCACAATTCAGTAGGTAAATATTATAAATGCATTTCTTGACATTATTTCATTATGTACTCCAAGTGGCTCTAGTCATCCAAAGTAGGTAAGGTTGTTTTTAAATCAGGTTAAGTCATTTTTTTTAACCAGAATCTTATATATATATATATATATATATATATATATATATATATATATATATGTATATATATATATATATATAGATAGATAGATAGATAGATAGATAGATTTTTAATCGTATCACCCCGAGCAAGGCTGTAACGTCACTGATGTGCAGGGGGCTACATAAGACTAAAAAAATTAGATAGAAGAGAGTAAATAAAAAGACGAGCCAGTTAGAAAGGAGCAATAGAAGGATGGGAATGCAGGTGTGATGACAGTTGGAATGGTGGAGATAAAGGAAAGGATATACAGGGTGGTGAAGAAAGAACTAGAGTAAAGTGGTTAAGAGATGAGTATTGACATTACATTTAAATTCCTGGAGGTTGTAGCCGTCAGGAAAGCAAGAATATGGAAGCGAGTCCTACAGGCGGGAAGTACGAGAAAAGAAGCTGAAGGAATAGAATTGTCGTCTGCATTTGGTTGATCTAACTGTGAATGGGTGAGACCCAGTTTGCCATGTGGTTGCACGATTAAACACCTGTTGCAGAGGTACCAGTGACTTAAGTTCGTTGGAGCAGAAGCCATGAAAGTATTTATAGAACAGACAAAGGGAAGCCACATTTTTGTGATATTTTCTATTTATTTTTTTTTTTAATCATATCACCCCAAGCAAGACGAAAACGCCACTGATGCGCAGGGGGCTACGTCAGAGTGAAAAGATTGGAAAAGAGAAAAACTGGAAACCACAACCTAAACAGGAAACAAGGGATGGGCCTCTTCACCTGTTCAATAGACGTGGGTGGAGTGTGAACCGGGCGATAGATAGATCTATCTACCCCAGTTGAAAAAAAACAAAAACAAATGAGAAGATTGGAAAAGAGAAAGCCGGAAACTACATCCTAAACAGGGAACAACGGATGAGCCTCTTCACCTGTTCAATAGACGTGGGTGGAGTGTGAACCGGGCGATAGATAGATCTATCTACCCCAATTGAAAAAAAAAAAACAAAGTGAGAAGATTGGAAAAGAGAAAGCCGGAAACTACATCCTAAACAGGGAACAAGGGATGAGCCTCTTAACCTGTTCAACAGACGTGGGTGGAATGTGAGCCTGGCGATAGATAGATCTATCTCCTCCAATTGAAAAAAACAAAAAACAAAGTGAGAAGATTGGAAAAGAGAAAGCCGGAAACCACATCCTAAACAGGGAACAAGGGATGATACTCTTAACCTGTTCAATAGACGTGGGTGGAGTGTGAGGTCTATCTACTCCAATTGAAAAAAAAAAAAAGAAAACATTGTAGTAAAAGTCCAGTCAAGAGATTTCTGCTAAAATCAAAAAAAGAATTAGAATTAAAGAAAACCAATTGAACATGAAAAGTTTAGAATTTAAAATTAGAGGGGACTAGAAACCCATATCCATGAAACTGATGATTCATTAAACCTGGAATACTAAACATCAATTAAAGTTCCACAACTACTAACTATGGATATATCATACTCGATTTTGAAAATATCAAAAAATATTAAATATAAATCTTTATTTGAAATATTTTACATGCTGGTACTTCAAACTTTGTACTTTGAGTTAACATTAATAGGAACTGAAAAAAAAATTTATTTATGTTAGAAAATTAGGTACTGAAAATTGTAATTAAATTGTCATTAAAATGGCACCATCTGCGCTGGGTACTATATATCCATGTTTAGTGCTCTCGTGTTAACAGATAAGATTAGGAATTGTATTATAGAAACAGGAAAGCCATTTGCCTTATTTTGAAGTAAAACTAATTTAATGAAAATAAAATTGTACATGCAATGGATAAACTGTCCTCTAAATTCAGCAAAAATGAAAATAACACTGACATATTGTCTTAAGAGTTATACTACATAAAAATATCTTGAAATACTAAAGAGTAAATTTATTCAATAAAATCGTCACCCACATCATCTAAACGACTTTCATTTTTTTTGATTTTTTAATCCTTTCTAACATTTTTGAAATTTTGTCAGAGAGTTTTGTTTTGATTTCAGTTAGCGGCTAAAGAAACGTTACGACTGTTTTACAATGGACACGTAATGATTGCATCATACCCTTTTTTCGGTGACAAACACATTAATTTGAAAATTCTCGCAAAAATCAAATAATTGTCGGATTTTAATGAAACTATCAGTATTCATTTACAATGAAAGAAATTATTTTTGAAATTATTTTTTTAAAATCTTGATAAAAATGTTTACAATGGACACAGGAGCCATGATTTTTCAGTAATAAAAAAACATTTTCACTTTCAAAATCTCACACAGTAAAGTAGCTTCTATGGACGTTACTTTTATAGATATTTTAATAAAATTACACTCTGAGTTATCGTTATTTTCTTATCCAATAACTTTGTTTGAAGACGTTACTATCATATGTATTATGACAAAATAAACTTTTTCCAGGAAATCATAATTATCCTTCCCTAGAAATTCCGCTTGTATATATTAATATATATATAATACAGCTCTGTTCATAGACTGAGGACTGTTTTAACACCTGAATAATAATGCTATACATATGTGCACCCTCATATGTATGTTTAATACTTTAAGTCATAATATATATATTACGGAAATTAACGAAGATTAACGAAATGGTCTTTAAACAAGCGACAATTTGAAATGATTTGTTTGAACATTATTTTGGATCGATGCTAGTATTTAAGTAGATATTCTGTTTATAATCAAACAGTATTATGTATTTATTTCTAATAATAGAAATCAGTACTTACGATAAATTTTTTGTGACGAAAATGTGTGTCATTTGGCAGGATTCAAACCTGCGATCCCTATCCATACAGAGGAAGCCACCAAATGATCTGGCGCGTCTTAGACCTGTCGACCACGAATGACCAACTAAATCAAGCCTGTATAACAAAATTTTCGATTCATCGTAAAAACTATCTTCTTTGAAATTTATCGTAATGTCATCAAATGTAAACATGTTACGGAAATTAACGGATATTAACGAAATGTTCTTTAAACAAACGACAATTTGTAATGAATTGTTTGAATATTATTTTTGATCAATACTCGTATTTAGGTAGATATTCTGTTTGTAATCAAACAGTATATATATTTATTTCTACTGGCCTGGTTATTTACGAAAAATTTTTGTTATGAAAATGTGTGTCATTCGGCAGGATTCGAACCTGCGACCCCTATCCATATAGGGGAAGAAAATAATTGATCTGGTAAATAATCAGACCACCAGAAATAAATGTATAATACTGTTTGATTACAAAGTGAATATCTACTTAAATACGAGTATCACTAAGAAATAATGTTCAAATAAATCATTTCATATATATATATATATATATATATATATATATATATATATATATATATATGTATGTGTGTGTGTGTGTGTGTGTGTGTGTGTTGCTCATTCAGTAAATTGAATTAGGGCACTATATATATATATATATATATATATATATATATCGCTCATTCAGTAAAATGAATTAGAGCAAATGGGCTATTGCGCGCGTATAATGATAATATATGCGCTAAAACGTCTGCCTTCTTTCACCGAATGCCCATAGCCCAGAGGTAGAATCGCCGACTGACGCCAATTCCGTCGGGTTTCAGTCCTGGGTTAAAAAGCAATCGGAGTCTAACCGTACTGGTGAGCTGTGCTACAGCGAAACAGATCTGTCTGTGGATGACAACATATATATATATATATATATATATATATATATTCCTTTATATCTCCTTCTCACATTTTATTCAACATTTTCAATAAAAACATACGCCAGGTTAACTTGAACTCGATTTTTACTAGTTTTAGAATATGTTTTTCCATTTTTAGTATTTCCATTTGGCGTAGATTAGTGTAGAAACGTCGAATTCTTAGTTGTCGCAAATGTTCTCCGGTGAAATTGCTCTATGGACCACTGAAATATTAAAAGTGTATTTTCAATTTGCTATTTGTTGTGCGGAACCATAGAAAACACGGAATCGAGTGTTACGGGGACCCCAGGTTATGAGATGTACTGACTTAGATGCAGGAGTAGTTTAAAGCCTATCATGGTTATTGTGACATTAATTGTGTACAGACATCGATAGAGATGGTTAGGATACATTTTCAGTTGTGGAGTCACCAGTATCAAGTTTGTCTCTAAACAGTCAGTCAGTCAGTCAAGTGCCATACGTGATACACGCTTGGGCGATCATGTCTCTTTCGAGACATGACTGACTGGGCAGAAGATTATCCCGCAGTAGGTTGCCATTGCTTTCTGCGGTAGACTGGTTGCCAACCAAGGCTATAGAACACAATCTGTCCTGCTATTTAACCCATAATTGGAAGGAAGAGATGGATTAATACCTTTCCCAAGGGTATTTGCGCGTAAGTGGATTCATCTGGAATTCGAACTCGGCTCCCAGGCTTCTCGTTCCGAGCCGATATCCACTGTGCTGTAAACAGTAAAACGCCTTAAATTGTTTCTGTTTTTTCCTTCGTTTTTTTTTTCACATAACCGTTACTCCCTTCCAGTGTGTTATAGATAATATCCTCTTCCGTTTTGATCACGTGGATAAACGAGACAAATCGGAGATGCTATTTGGATTCAGTGAAAAAAAAAAGAAAGATAGAAGTGTTTAAAGTCTCCTGTTAACACCTCATAAATATCCCTTTTTTGATCGAGTGGGAGTTTAAAAAATATCAAAGACGGTATTTAATTTCAGTCAGAAACTAAAAGAGTCATGCACGGAATTTTTTGCCTTGCGGGGGTGGGGGTGGGGTGGGGAAATATCCCATTCGAAAGTCCGTCGCAGGGTAGAGTCTCGTCTGGGGAAAATTAGACATAAATTTTTGCCCGGGTTATATGGCCTGGATTACCCGCATTAAAAACGCCTTGTGTCCCATTTTGTCTTAAGTGGGAAGACAAATACTGTCAAAAAATGAAAGCAGAAATGAAAGAACGAATGAAAGACAGAATTATTTAATGTCTCTTGTCATTCAGTCAGTTAAGTGCCATAGGTGAAACACGCTTTGGCGATCATGGCTCTTTCGAGACAAGACTGACTGGGCAGAAGATTTATCCCGCAGTAGGTTGCCATTGTTTTCTGCGGTAGAATGGATGCCAGCCAAGGCTATAGAACCCAATCTGTCCTGTTATTTAACCCATAACTGGAAGGAAGAGACGGATTAATACCTTTCCCAAGGGTATTTCCGAGTAAATGAATGCAATGAATTCAACTGGAATTCGAACCCTTGTCATTACGTCATAAATAAAGAACCATTCCGTTTTGATAGCGTAGAAAAGACGCTAAGAAGACATACGTTACTTGGTTTCAGTGAAAAAATAAAAGAAAGAAAGACAGAAAGAAAGAATATAAAAAAGAGAAGATAGAAGTGTTTAGTATCTACTATAAAGGAATATATATATATATATATATATATATATATATATATATATATATATATATGAAATGAATTGTTTGAACATTATTTTTTATCGATACTCGTATTTAAGTAGTTATTCTGTTTTTAATGAAACAATATTATATATTTATTTCTACCAGCCTTATTATTTACGATAAATTTTTATTACGAAAATGTCTGCTGTTCGACAGGATTCGAACCTGCGACCCCTATTATTGGCACTCATTTTCGTAATAAAAAGTTATCGTAAATAGTCAGGCAGGTATAAATAAATATATAATACTGTTTCATTAAAAACAGAATACCTACTTAAATACGAGTATCGATAAAAATAATGTTCAAACAATTCATTTCAAATTGTCAGTTGCTTATAACCAAATTTCGTTAAAATTCGTTGATTTCCGTAATATATATATATATATATATATATATATATATATATATGAAATTATTTATTTGAACATTATTTTTGAGCGATACTCGTATTTAAGTAGATATTCTGTTTATAATCAAACAGTATTATATATTTATTTCTAGTGGTTTGATTATTTACCAGATCAATTATTTTCTTCCCCTATATGGATAGGGGTCGCAGGTTCGAATCCTGCCGAATGACTCACATTTTCGTAAGAAAATTGTTTCGGAAATAATCAGCCCAGTAGAAATAAATATATATACTGTTTGATTACAAACAGATTATCTACCTAAATACGAGTATCGATTAAAAATAATATTCAAACAAATCATTACAAATTGTCGTTTGTTTAAAGAATATTTCGTTAATCTTCGTTAATTTCCGTAACGTGTTTACATTTGATGACATTACGATAAATTTCAATGAAGATACGGTTGTTACGATGAATCGAAAATTGTGTTATACAGGCTTGATTTAGACTGTTGGTCATTCGTGGTCGACAGGTCTAAGACGCGCCAGATCAATTGGTGGCTTCCCCTCATAAATAATAAGAAATTCTGTTTGATTGCGTAGAAAAACAAAAAAATATTTGGTTTCATTGAGAAGAAAGAAAGAAAGAAAGAAAGAAAGAAAGAAAGAAAGAAAGAAAGAAGTATTTAATGTTTGTTTCAGGGAAATGGACAAAGTTGACATTTTAAATATTTTCATGTGTACCCACTTAACATAATGACCAACATTCATACTTGAGATTGCTGCAATATTTTTACAAATAAACTGCAAGAAAACCGAATGCATGGTCATCAGTAAAAAGGACAGCCCAATATACCAAATACAGGTCAGGGATACTAGAATCAAGCAGGTACAAAAATTTAAATACCTGGGAAGTGTTATAACAGAAGACGGAAAGTGCGACACAGAGATCCGAAGGCGAATTGGCGTGGCGAAGGATGCATTCCAGAAGTTGATTAAAGTATAAAAACAGGACAATTTCGCGAGTACTGGATTGCTATATGTTGTCAGTTCTTCAATATGGCAGTGAATGCTGGACAGTATCATCAAAAATGAAAAAAAAATTGAAGCAACTGAAATCTGGTTCTTCAGAAGGATGCTGCGAATCTCATGGATCAAGCATGTGAGCACTGATAAAGTCTTAGAAATGATGGAAACAAAAAGGAAATTAATACTGAGCATCAGGAAGAGACAGCTGGAGTTCCTGGGACATGCAATGAGGAAGGAGGGTTTGGAGAACCTGATACTTACAGGTCAGATAGAGGGAAAAGAGACAGGGGAAAGCAACGGATAACATATTTGAAGGATCTAATCAGGTGAATGATGGAACGAGGGTTTCATGGTCTAACAGGAGAAGGCGTGCTGAAAGCCACCAGGTCATAAGGAGACGTAGAAAGCCATGAAGATAGTTTCATATAAATAACACATACCCTGAAAGTATTTTTTATGTAAAATGTATCGCCCGAATCCTGTTAAATCGACCGAGAAGCAGAATCAGGCCAGAGATAGGACAAAAAAATGTGCGGGTTCGTCATGGACACTGGAACAAATAAATACCATATTTATAATTACGATGCTCTCCGAAAGGGCAATGCAAATGAAGAAGGACGGGTACCTATGTTTTATCGATCATGCAAGAGCGTTTTACAAGGTTCTCTATTGGCAAAAAACTGCCTGTATACGGACAGATAACGAATTTATCAGATATACAAAGATAGAAAAGGGCGTAAGACAAGGATGTGTCTTTTCACCGGATCTATTCAGCGAGACTATTCTGAGGACCCTCGATGTTATGCCATGATTCATCATTGGAGGCCACAATTTGAACAACATAAGGTACGCAGATAATACAGTGCTGATAGCAGACACGGAAAAGAAACTACAAGACCACCTACAGAAGGTAGCTGAAGAGAGTGACAAGAAAGGACTACAAATAAACTGCAAGAAAATTGAATGCATGGTCATCATCAAAAAGAGCAGCCCAAAATGCCAAATACAGGTGGGGAATACTAAAATCAAGCAGGTATATAACTTGAAATACCTGGGAAGTGCGAAACAGAGATCCGAAGGCGAATTGGCATGGCGAAGGACGTAACATACATGCAATAATTTAACATCATCGCTAGAGGTGGAGACTAGATCATTGACGTCCTCTCGCCATCGATGACCACTCGTTTTCGATGACTTCTCGCCATCGACGACCTCTTACTATCGACGACAACTCTCTATCAACGACCACTCGCCATCGACGACCTTTCGCCATCGACGACCACTAGCTATCGACGAGCAGTCGCCATCGACGACCTCTTGCTATCGATGACTACTCGCCATCGACGACTACTCGCCATTGACGACCACTCGCCATCGATGACCTCTCGCCATCGACAATCTCTCGCCATCGACGGTCTCTCACCATCGACGACCACTAGCTATCGATGATCTCCTGCCATCGACGACCACTTGCCATCGACAAGGGGGTTTTTGATGTTTCTCTAACTTGTCTTTTTACAAGTAAAAGTGTTGACCTTTTTATCCTCCGGGCGACGTAACAATCAGTTAAGTGTGTCTAACTAAACAGAAATTTTTCCTGAAGAAGGTTGTCACTTCTATTTTTTTTTTAATTATTTTACCCCAAGCAAGGCATTCCACTGCCACCATTGCGCATGGGGCTACAGAGGGGAAGGTAAAGAGAAGGAGTGGTTAGACATAGGGAATGTCAAGAGGAAGGTGATCTGCGATAGACTGGTTGCCGACCACGTCCATAGAACCCTATCTGTTCTTCTACTTACACCCTAGCTAGAGAGAGAAGATATGAACTAATACCTTTCCAAAGGGTATTTGCGTGTATGGGAATGCAACGAGTTGAATTCGAATTTGGTTTTCCAATATTTTCAGATGCACGTTCCCTTTCACCATCGCGCACTGTTTTGGATTGGTTCGTTGTTGTCGATGCTTCAACTGCTTGTTTTTTTTGTTTTTGTTTTTTTGTTTTTTTTTTTGTGGGGAGGCTTTTCTTTTTCTTTTTTTTTTAAGGTAGAGGTGTTGTTGACCCCTACACTTAATTGAGCAGACTGGTTGCCAACCAAGGCTATAGAACCTGACCTACCTTGCTATTTACTCATAGCTTGAGGGAGAAGAGATGGATTCATACCTTTCCTAGGTTTAATACGAGGCGAATAATTCGATTGTAATTCGAACTGATTCCTAAATCCAAGCCGCTATCCACCGTTACTCCTAAATAAGTGGCTCCAATATGAAATATATTTCATGGTAAATACAAGGGCAAGTAGGAAAAATTATCTGCTCGCCATCGACGATCTCCTGCCATCGATAAGGTGGCTGTCGATACTTCTGTAACTTGTGTTGTTTACAAGTAAGAGTGTTGACCCTTTTATTCTCCGATAACAATCAGTTAAGTGACTGATTAGGCAGAAGATTTTCCTGAGGAAGGTTGTCACTTCTTACTGCGATAGACTGGTTGCCGACCACGTCCATAGAACCCTATCTGTTCTTCTACTTAACCCCTAGTGAGAGAAAGAAAAGATGAACTAATACCTTTCCAAAGGGTATTTGCGCGTATGGGAATGCAACGAATTGAATTTGAATTTGGTTTTCCAATATTTTCAGATACACTAATGCTTTCTATGTGCTTTGGAAAATGAAGTAAAAATAATTCTTCTAAAAGTAACTATATTATCTCAGGGATTATATGAAAGCGGATCCGTCTCGCTGTTGTAGGATTACTGAGCACCTCACTACAACACCATATATCCGTGTGACAAAAGCCTTTTCTCTCTCTCTCTACAGGGCAAACAAAAATCCATGTGATTTCTCCTTAATACTCTCCTCGGTCACGGAAACTTGATCGTCGATTCATTCTAGCCGTAGACTATAATTCACCCCAACCGAAAAAATTTTGGTGAAGAAGAAAAAAATAAAAAATTAAAAGACTGATCATAAAATACTCGCTTTATATTCGAGTATATACGATATGATTTTTTTTAACCCCTATCGCTCCCAGTGGAGCATAGACCACTGACGACCGCTCGCCTTCGACGATCTCCTGCCATCGATAAGGTGGCTGTCGATACTTCTGTAACTTGTGTTGTTTACAAGTAAGAGTGTTGACCCTTTTATTCTCCGATAATAATCAGTTAAGTGACTGATTAGGCAGAAGATTTTCCTGAGGAAGGTTGTCACTTCTTTCTGCGATAGACTGGTTGCCGACCACGTCCATAGAACCCTATCTGTTCTTCTACTTAACCCCTAGTGAGAGAGAGAAAAGATGAACTAATACCTTTCCATAGGGTATTTGCGTATATGGGAATGCAACGAATTGAATTAGAATTCAAATTTTGCTTTCCAACTTTTCCTTCCGAGCCGATATCCACTGCACCACAAAACACAAATAAGGATTACTATAATATATTTTCCCCTCTAGTCAATCCAATTTTGTAAGTTATTTTAATCTAGAATATTTTTGTGACTTTCTGAAAGTTAGTTTTTTTTTTCTTTATTTACTTGACAATATTTTCAATTTTGATTTTGATTCTACTATGATCTAAGTTCAACGTTTTCAAATTATTGAGTATTGTATTCAATAACTTAAATATCCTGCTTCCTTGTTAAGGTTATAACTGTCTTGTCACTACCAGACTCTGGAGATATCAATCCAGTAGAAAACTTGTGAGCTACCGTTAAAAGTGATTTATATGAGAATGGAAAACAGCGTCCACGCAAGCGAATTCTCTTGGAAGCAATAAAAATGGCTGACAGTAATGTTAAAGTTAGAACGGTAGAAAGGTTAACAGAGTCTACGAATAAAATAGAAAATTGCCTAAGTTTATGGAAAGTCAGCGAAACCAGAGCTTTGTTTAAAATAATAAAATAATTATTTATTCTGTTTATTCAGACATTTTTTAATCAAGTATACACTTTCATTTTCTTTTAAGATATATATTTTTTTAATAAAAAATTCTATTTAGTTAATAGTTCTTGTCAATATATTAAAATAACAAGACTGTATATCTCTAGAAATAGAAAGCGGGCAGAGAACAGTATAATGACGTACATTGAAGACATTGTTCATTTCTGTTTTGGATCTTCCACAATTTGTCGCCAATACCGGCTGCAGCCGCTCTCACACCGGCGTGATGTGGCTTCCCTGTGCCTCTTCTATAAGTACTTTCATGGCTTCTGCTCCGATGAGCTTAGATCACTGGTGCCGCCTAAGCACGAATTTACACGAGATACTAGATTAGCAACTAGGTCCCACCCTTTTACAGTTAAACAAATAAGATGTAACCGTAAATTCTACTCCAACAGCTTCTTTTCTCGCGCTTCCCGCCTGTGGAACTCCCTTCCACAAGTCTGCTTTCCCGACAGTTACAATCTCCAGGTGTTTAAATGTAGGGTCAATAGACACCTCCTATCACACTAACTCCCAACTATTCTCACAACACTCTCATCTACCCAACCCTCATTCTCGGTATCCTTACCCGCCTATCACCCACCCTCTGTCATTTCCTATATTTAATCAGCCTTTCTCCACTCTACGTAGCCCCCTGCACAGTAGTGGCAGTGACATGCCTTGCTCGGGGTGAAACGCTTAAAGAAAAAAAAATGTGTGGTGGAGTAGTGGCGAAAATTCGATGTCTGGTTTGTGCTTGAAGTAAGACACAGAACAAGAAGGTAGGTTCAAAACTGTATTAGTATAAAAAGAAACAAGATATCCAAAAGAAGTATTAATAATAGCTAATATAGAACGAATTAAGCCCGTAGGTATTATTACGCTGCCTGACTAGTAGCTGTCGTTAACTGCTCTCGTTAACTGCTGTACTTGACTGCTCGTAACTGCAGTATTCAGCTAACACTCACACACACTAGAACAAGATGTGGCACAAAGCCTTTTTAATGTGGGTTATCCGGGCCATATAGCCTGGCCAAAAATATCTGTCTAATGTTCCCCAGTCGTGACTCTACCCTTCGGCGGAGCCACGACTGTGTTAATTCTCTCCGCCCAAAGGCAGAGAGGTGACAGTGCGTAAGGCTGTCAACTGCGCGAGTTGACTGCTCTATAGAAGTCACACAGAAAATTTATATATAGCAAGAGGAAGAGTTCATTCCTCGCAGGAGGACACCATAACAATTTCGAAACTTCCGAAGGTAACATGAATCGACAGTCACTGAACTAAGGCCGATGAGCGTAACATTTGAAAAGATGTGGATATTTGTAATAACGTAGTAAGTGTATCTATAAGGTGGTCCACATATGCAATCATTTGCTGGTCGCCTCGAATTGATGTAACAGTTAGCAAGCATGTCTGGATAGAACAATAGCGACTTAGAAGTGAGTTTAATCCCCACTGGATACCCCATGCGTTTGGATTTTTGCCAAACCTAAGCTGCGCTTGAAAAACCTCTTTACGCAATCATTTGTTGAATGAAATAGAACTCGAATGATCTGCAAAAAAAAATCTGATTAATTTTAACAAATAAAATATTTTTGTGAAATCTCGTAACACGTAAAAAACAAATATGAGCAAGTACATCCTTGTGCAAATTAGTTGAAACAAAACCAATAATGTCTTCCTAGGATCTTTCACACTTTCCCTGATCACGAATACGTCGTCTCTTAGCGTTGCTTTTCTCTTCTGACCGTATTTTCTCTTACGTTTTCGACTGATGGATCCAGTTTGTCTCTTCGCCTCGCTGACACGACTGACAGTTAAAAGGCTGACACCATCAATATCCGCGATGTCTATGTAACACTTGCCAGTGTGTTCGTGCAGCGTTACGAATTTTGTACGCTTCCTTGGAGTAAACTCTATCGCAGACAATGGCCGATGAACAGCTAATCGTCAGTCGAGACAATAGTGTCTGGGCATGATAAAAAACTGATGCAATCAAGATGACGCAATATTTTTCAAGGCCAAACATATTCATAATACACCCCGACAAAAGAATTATATTACTTCAAACCACTACAAATGATATATTATGATGAAAAAATAGAAATCGATTACACCCTGTCACTTTAGTGGTTCTAAAACTTACTGTATTGTGAAAGAAAAGATACTAAAAGTGTTATTTCAATTAATTCTATTTGCACAAGGGTCTAGGTTTATATTTATTGTTTAATAGCAATTGTATTATCACTTGTTTCCGAATGAGGAAATGTTCGGCATTCATTGGATGGGGAATTATTGCTATTGTCGTTTAAAACTCTTTCTATCTCTTAAAACACTTTTTCAGAAAAATAGCTTTCCAGTATCTGATGAGAATTTTCCATCATAAACTTTTGTTTATGGTAATGTAGAATATCAACATCTTTATATGACATTATTTTCGCTTCCAGCTACATGTGTTATCTATTTAGTTATTGCTGTTTTTGAGTATCGTTAAGTGTTGTGGGTTTTTGGGTAGAGTAAGTTGCGATTATGTAGCTTCAGTTAACGTTTGAAGTAGGGCAGTAGAGATAGAAACCCTAAGAAGCTAAGGGCTTTTTTTTTCTCAAAAGCATTTTAAAACCGTTGATCCTTAAAAAAAAAAAAACGCTTATATATGGCTGAGAGTTTAAATTTTTCTGAGGGACCTATGCATGACGGTAAACTGCATCCGGCAGCAAAGCCTCTGATTGGGAGGTTATGAGAAGCATGGAACCACTTTTTAATTGCTTTTGTTCTCAGGTCCACTCTGACCCGGTGTGGTAGCACCTGTTAGAGTCCCAGCCTGGTGCCATGCCTGTCATCCATATGCACGGCTCATGTGACGTAGTCTTCAGAAAAAGAAAACGAGGAATGTAAAAGTGAAAATGTTAGAATACTCTGTTAGACAGCATACTACTAACAAAAATAATAAAACAAAAACATATGCCCCAAAATAATTCAAAAATTTCCTATCAGAATCATGGGAATCTAAATGCAAGCAGGAAGAATCACTGGTACCCACTATGTATGAATTTACACGAGCTACTAGATTAGCAACTAAATCCCACCCTTTTACAGTTAAACCAATAAAGTTTAACCGCAAATTCTACTCTAACAGCTTATTTTCACGCACTTACCACCTGTGGAATTCTCTTCCATATACTTGCTTTCCCGACAGCTCCAATCTCCAGGAATTTAAATGTAAGGTCAATAGACATCTCCTATCACAGTAACTCGCATTCATTCACACAAGCTCCTTTTCTATCTACTCCACCCACATCTTCGGTATTCTCATCCGTCTATTACCCTCCTCTTGACATTTCCTATAACTAACCCCTCTTTTACATCATTTTCCGCTATGTAACCCCTGCCAACAGTAGAATGCTTTGCTTGGGGTGAGACGATTTAAAAAAAGAAGATAAATTCTTGAACATTGTAGAAAAGAAAATAACATGGATGAAAACATTATTAATCAAGAGGAATTAGACAGTAAAAAAAAAAACAACACAAAACAAATCTTTAGTAAGAAACGAAACCCTGAAAAAAACACATACCCGGGAAACCAACATGAACAACAAAACAGATATAAGCATTTCAGAGGAAAATATCACAAACAAAAACATCCACCCATCAGGTACAATCGCCAGGTAATGCCGAAGTACCCACTAACGAACCCATACAACAATCAACTATTTCATTACAATAATTATATGTTCACGTACCAACATATCCACCCATCAAATATACTTCCCTAATCGAACCAAGCTAACCACCAATGAGTCTACGCAATGGGCCACTAGTTCATAACGCAAACAAACAAAACTACAAAATATTACCCACAACGCAAAACGGGCGACATTATTAATACAAATTCTACAATTGAATCATACTCACCCACACAAGATCTATCAGATATACCAACACCACATTCTCTTACCTGTTGTGGGATCTCACCTTTGTATATGACAATGGACTCGACTGAGTAGACATATACTCCTGCCATAGAGAGAACAGCATTTTAGAATTGAGAGTGAGAGGAATCGCAGAGAGCCGTTAGAGTTATCGGAGAGTAACGGAACTGATACGTAAGTTACCGAGAGATTCCGAAGTAAACCAGAGACTACCGCATCAGAAGTCAGACTAGTTCTGAGCTCCACTCAGCTAGAATAATACATACGGATATACTATTTCCAACGACTTCACTTCAAGACTTATATATATTTATTTCTTACTAATGGTATTCCTGGATTTACTAACCTGCGTTCAAGTTTGTATATTACGTTCATTATAACCTACTTTTCTATCTCAATATCTGTTTTTGTTTTTATTATTTTGTGCAGTTCCTCACCCTGAATCCACAACATTACACAAATCCCTACAACCCAGAAATTTCAAAACATAAATAAAGATGCTTCACCAATTAAAAACATCCAATCCAAAGGAAAAGACTCATTTATAAAAACACAATTCCTATTATTGTTAATCTTTCTTCGTATTCTATAAAAGAAGAGGAAATAAAATTTCTAAAGTTAGGACTAAAATAACTTCCTAAACCAAAAAATTAGATTATAGACTTAAAAATAAGACCTTAGAGAGTTCGAATGGAAATTTAGACTCAAAGAAACATTAAACAACGACACCAATACTACTGACAACATAATAGTAAAAAACAAATCTAAATATTTTCTAATTAAGAATGATAATTCAAACGAAATGAGTGACATCTGCTGCTAAGAAGGTCGTTTCACTGTGCAGAGCCAGGAAGTTTTTCCCGTCTGAGTCCATCCTGCACGGCTTACGGCAATATCACTTTGAATACACCGGTTCTCGCTCGATCACAGAAGTTAAGCAAATTTGAGCCTGGTCAGTACTTAGATGGATGATTGTTTGGGAATAACAGGTGCTGCAAGCGTTTAGTGACGGATGTGCATTCACTTAAGCACTGGTACCCTTGGGAAAGGTATTAATCTGTCCCTTCTCTCCAGTTTTAGGTCAAATAACAGGATTGGACTTGGGGGCCCTGCCCTTAAAAAACAAATCCAAGGTATTCTTGATACTCGAAAAGAAAAAGTATTACTAGACACAAAAACCTATATAAAAACAACAATAAAATTGTTGAAAGAAAAGGTATTACCAGCAATAAATAAATAAAATTTAGTTGTCAATGTCGATATGCCATAAAAAAGAAAACAACCAACCATCCTACACATATATACATCTAACATCAGCCCATGTATTGATTACATCTGGCCGGGCGCACCTCGGCGTTCTTGTCAAAATCCACCGGAGAATCTGTAATGTCATCGATACCGACTTGGCAGCTCAGCTGCTGTCACTCTCACACCGGCGTGACGTGGCTTCCCTGTGCCTTTGCTATAAATACTTTCACGGCTTCTGCTCCAATGAACTTAGATAACTGGTGCGCCCTAGGTATGGATTTGCACGAGCTACTAGACTGGCAACTAAGTCCCAACCTTTTACAGTGAAATCGATAAAATGTAACTGCAATTTCTACTCTAACAGCTTCTTTTCACGCACTTCCCACCTGTGGAATTCCTTTCCATATACTTGCTTCCCCGACAGCTACAATCTCCAGGAATTTAAATGTAGTCAATAGACATCTCTTATCTCACTAACTAGCATCCTTTCTCTCAAGCTCTTTTTTAATCTACTCTACCCCCATCCTCGGTATTCTTATGCGGCTATTACCCTTCTCCTGACATTACCTATAGCTAACCCCTCTTTCTCATCACTCTCCCCTATGTAACCCCCTGCGCAACAGTAGCAGTAAAATGCCTTGCTTGGAGTGAGATGATTAAAAAATATTCTTTGCAAAAATTCAGGGACACAGACTTTCAAATCAATCAGAGCTTCCCTAACAATCTTACACAAAAAAACTAGCATTAGAAAACATTTACGAGAACAATGACATAATAATAAAAGAAGCAGACAAAGGAGGCATGGCTGTAGTCATTATGGATAGAACTTACTACAAGTCAAATATCCAAGATATGCGAGGAGACAAAATAATTACATATTAATCAACCATAATATACATGAAAACACCGCATGAAAAAAAAATAGACAAAAAGATTTTCTTACAGAATTTATACCGAAAACTAGCAATTTCACGTACTCCCAAAGATACAAAATTCAAATACAATTTAAGTTATCTCTTAGCACACTTTCTCCACGTAACCCCCATTCTGTCATCCACCTGCTCAGGCCCTTTATATATGTTATCCGCTAATTTCATTTATCTCTTTTTCCCTCTATCTGGCCTGTTAGTATCAGGTTCTGCAAGTGGTTCTTACTTATTGCATGTCCCAGGAAATGTAGTTGTCTCTTCCTGGTGCTCAATATTAATTTCCTTTATGTTTCCATCCTTTCTAAAACCTCGTCATTGCTCACATGCTCGGTCCACGATATCCGCAGCATCCCTCTGTAGAACCACATCTCAGCTGCTTTGTCGCTGATATTGTCCAGCTTTCACTGCCATATTGAAGAACTGACATCACATAGCAATCCAGTCATCTCTCCTTTGTTTTTAGTGAAAGTTTCCTGTCTCTTAATACTTTACTCAGCTTCTGGAGCGCATCCTTCGCCATGGCAATCTTAAATTTAGATACATTGTAACAGGGCCAGACTGTTCCAGAAGCAGGCTGAGGAACCTAATATATAAAATATTATAACCGTATACCACAAAAATGAAAAAGCAACATCACAGAGAGCATACATTTCCTAAGCTTAGGAGTGGGGTCTGCAATATAATAATAGAAAGTAACAACAAAAAACATCTGCATTTGAAATAGAAAATAGCTAAATCAGTTACTAAGAAGGTCGGTTCGCTGTGTAGGGCCAAGATGTTTTTCCTATTTGAAAACATGCTGCACATATATGCTGCACCATCCGCCCGTGCATATAAATACTGCTGCCATACCTAGTCGGGTGCTCCTGCTATCCACCTAGGGATCCTTGACAAAATCCAGTGGAGAATCTGTGATTTGATCGATCCCAACTTGGTAGTTAGATACAGTCACTTTCTCACTGGCGCAATGTGGCTTCACTCTGTCTCTTCTACAAATACTTTCAAGGCTTCTGCTCCGATGAACTTAGATCGCTGGTGCCCCCTATGCATGAATTTGCTCATGCAACAAGATTAGCAACTAGGTCTCACCCTTTTACTGTGAAATCAATAAAATGTAAACGCAAATTCTACTCCAACAGCTTCTTTTCTCGCACTTCCTGCCGGTGGAATTCCCTTCCGTTTACTTGCTTCTCCGACAGCTACAATATCTTGCTAACTTGCATCATCTCTCTCTTTCTCTTTCTCTCTCTCTCTCTCTCTCTCTCTCTCTCTCTCATACTCCTTTCTCCGTCCACTTCACTCTCAGTATCTTAACACTTCTCTTACCCATTTTCTGGCACGTCCTGTAACCTGTCACTCTTTCTGATAATTTTCCTCTTATGTAACCCCTTATGCACCAGTGACAGTAGACTGCCTTGCTTGTGGGCGATATGATATAATAAACAAGAACTCGCAGCTACAACTCTAAAAACGTGATTTACTCTCTACAATGCAATAAATGCACAGAAATACACATGGGTGCAACACAAGGCCTGAATAAAAGAGGAAAAATGTACGTTTCCTAACACTTATACTGATGTAGTGGTGGTAAATTTAGAATAATGTCTATCTACCAGATTATGACACGCTCATGATGCAGCAAGAAATATTTATAAAAATACAAGCCTTCCCTTAACAAAACAAAATGAGAAAACTAATACACCCACTCAATTCAAATGCTCAGGTTTCAAAACTATTATTACACGTATCAAATATTTTACGTTGAAACGCACTGAAAGGAATTTTGAAGAAAACTTTTGCGAAAAGACATCGAAAAAAACAATGTTTCATCAGGTAGTTAAGAATATGAGACATTGTTTTTTTTTTCGATGTCGAAACAAAATGTACACTTTTGTAGTTACTTATAATTTGTACATGTTCTAAACTTTAACTTAAAATAAATATTCAAAGCTATATTTCTATATTGAGCACTGTTTTAAATTCATGTTTTAAACGTTATTAATACTTTCTTCGTTCTTTATTTACATGGATATATATATATATATATATATATATATATATATATACGTCTATTGAACAATTGTAGAGGCTCATCCCTTGTTCCCAGTTTAGGATGTGGTTTCCGCCTTCCTTTTTTCCAATCTTTTCACTTTTCCTTATTTTTTTTCAATTGGAGTAGATAGACTAAACTATCGCCCGGTTCACACTCCACCCACGTCTATTGAACAGGTGTAGAGGCTCATCTCTTGTTCTCTGTTTAGGATGTGGTTTCCGGCTTTCTCTTTTCCAAACTTTTCACTCTTACGTAGCCCCCTGCACACCAGTGGCCTTATCGCCTTGCCGGGGTGATATGTTTAAAAAAAAAATATATATAATATTCAAACAAATCTTTATATATATATATATATATATATATATATATATATATATATATATATATTATAGCAGTAGTAAGAACTACTGGAAAAACACTTCCTTGTTCACAACATTTACTTTTTAACAGAGTTCCATACGTAGTAGAGCAATATTTGTATTAATATTCATAATATTTATGATAAAAATATTTTTTCGCTGTTATTTCTCGCACGTCATCAGGCGATATACAAAGAAATACACAAGTCTTTATTATAATAGAGCGGATATATATAGTCATCCGCAAACAGATCTGTTTCGCTGTATCACAGCTCATCAGTACTTTTAGTCATCCGATTGCTTTTAGCCAGTATTGAAACCCGACCGAACTGTCATGAATCGGCGATTCTACCTCTGAGCTACAGGTGCTCGGTAGAAGAAGGCAGACTTTTCGCGTGTGATATACCAAGTAAACACACGCCAGTAGCTAAGAGTGCTCTAATTCATTACTGAATAAACGATGCGTAGATGCTAGAGTAGCTAATGTTTTTTCTAAATCTGCCATCCTTCCGCAGACAGTATCAGAGCTCATCAGTGCGCTTTTAGGCAGGATTGAAACCCGATCGAATTGCCATCAGTCGGCGATTCTACCTCTGAGCTATGGGCGCTTTTAGCGTCTGATATACCACGTAAACACACGCCAGTAGCAAAGAGTGTTCTAATTCATCGGGCAATTATTGAAAATCGCCTGAAGAAACTTGGGTCGCATAATAACTTGTTTACAAATGGAAAATATTCAAAGGTCCTATAATATAATTTTAATGAACGCTTTTTAATACAAATGTGCACTGGTCTAATTTTATTATGACCAAAAACTAAGTAATCAAACAATATAGATAGGTAGATAGATAGATAGATAGATAGATAGATAGATAGATAGATATAAAATAAACAGACTTTGCACTCAAATACTAGTATTCTTTAAAAAATGTAATATTAAACTAATAAAAATTCATATGAAAATATACAACGGTTTTTATTATAACGGAGAGGATTCTTTATAATTCAAGTATTGGTTTTTCATATTTCACTCCTCATTTAGTCAGAACAGATAATAAACTGAAATATACCGGACTCTTTGACTAATTACGTAAAATTCTGATGTAAAAAATGAAACAGAAAATATTATCAATTGTTTTGCATATTTAACATTGCGTTGAATTTTCACTTATATTTGCCCGTATATATATATATATATTGAATTAAGTTTTTTGACAATTTTAGCACGGTGTTCAGCTTCAGATTTTGCGGTGATTTTGGATAGTCTGAGTATTATTTCTTCTAGTTGGTTTGAGGTAGTTATATCTTTCAGTTTGTTGTAGAGGTCATGTTTGTTCTTGTATAAGAGAGTGATATGTTTAGGATTGGTTGGGTTAGTATCAAAAAAAAAAAAAAAAAAAAAAAGCTGACAAGGCTAACATCTTTGTTGTACTTAACAAATCAGATTACAACACAAAACTCAACCACATACTCCATGACCACACAAAATTTAAAAAAATTAACAAAAACCCGACACACCAACTAAAATCTAAACTTAATAAACTCATTAGTGCCAACAACGCTGATCAGAATTCCTTAAAACTCCCTAAAATTATTGGTGACTATAAACCTGGTTACATATACGGAACCATAAAAACTCATAAACCTAACTATCCTCTCCGCCCTATCATATCCCAAATTCCTACTCCTGTATACCAGTTAACTAAACATATTAACCAGCTTATCACACCCTACCTTCCGAGTAAATACAGCATAAAGTCAACCCTAGAGGCAATCCAAATCCTCAAGAGTGAAAAACCTAATAATGAAATCATAGCTTCACTTGATGTGGAAAACCTTTTTACTAATGTACCCGTCAGTGAAACTATTGATATAATTATAAGAAATGTTTACAGTAATCCTTCATTACCCCCACTCAAAATTAATCCCAACATCCTAAGAAAAATTCTACTAGCTTGTACTACTGAAGTGCCTTTTGTTGATCCAAACAACACTATATATATACAACGTGACGGAGTCTCCATGGGTTCAGTGCTTGGTCCGATTTTTAGTAATTTCTACATGTCTAACCTTGAAAATACTACCTTTGCAAAATTTACAAAACCATCAATATATCTAAGATATGTTGATGATATCCTACTATCAATTAAAAATACTAATGAAATCTTACAACTTCAAAAACAGTTTCAAAATAACTCAGTTTTAAAATTTACTTATGAACTTAGCAAAGATAACAAAATTCCTTTTCTTGATATATTAATTAACACTGACAACAATAAATTTACTATCTCACCTTATCAAAAACCCACTAATAAAAATCCCTCCACACTCAATTATATTAGTGAATGCCCCCACTATTACAAAATAGCCATTATAAAAAATCTATTATACCGTGCAAAAGTCAATTCATCTACAAATCAGATCTTCTACAGTGAACTAAAAAACATAAAACAGACACTCATCAATAATAATTTTCCCAACTACATAGTTGATGAACAAATACATTACTTTCTTAAAAAGCTTAACATGGAAAAAACAACACATGATACTAACCCAACCAATCCTAAACATATCACTCTCTTATACAAGAACAAACATGACCTCTACAACAAACTGAAAGATATAACTACCTCAAACCAACTAGAAGAAATAATACTCAGACTATCCAAAATCACCGCAAAATCTGAAGCTGAACACCGTGCTAAAATTGTCAAAAAACTTAATTCACTATACAATGGCACGATCACTCTTCCCAAAAAATATATATATATATATATATATATATATATATATGTGGGGTGCGTTTGTGCGCGCGCGCACGCGCACGTGTGTGCGTGTATTGCACGCGTATTTCTCGTTCAACTCCCGGTTTGCTTCCCGCGGCAGAATTTTTCTCCAGTAAACCTTATGACGTCACTTATCAAACACTCTTCACCTATCAATAACGATAAGAAAAAATTGTATTGCTTCAAGAACATTTCATTTTCATTTTCCGACATATTGTACTTCCTTTTTATTATTTTATTTTATTTTATTTCATTTTTTTATTTTATTTTATTTTTTTTTTTTGCTATTTTTGGAACCTACATTTACTTTCCCCATTTTCCGTTCATTAAAAAATCTTTAAAAAAAATAAATAAATAAAGAGAAAAAAAACCGACAAGGATAGTTTCCGTTTAGCGCGAAAGGAATGTCGGGAATGCACACTGACGTCATTGCGTCCATTCTCATTAAACTCTATCCATGCTTTGTTCCTTCCATCACTGGTTCAGCAGTTCTCAACGAAAAGAATGTCTGCAGACATTAAATCTGTTTTGCAATTTAGGGCTTTGATGAAAAGAAGACAAAATTTTAAATACCTACTCTCATAACATGATTTTTTTCTGTTTTTTTTTAAAGAAACTAAAAGAGAAGAGCTGCGTCCGGAGATTTGAATAAGCTAGTTACATTTCTTTCCATGGATAAATATTGCTAAAAAATAGACTGTACGAGAATCATAGAGATATGCTGCATAAGAACACTTTACACGCACTACTAGCTCAACACAATAAATTTGGTCAGAAGCGAACGAAGCATTCCAGAAGTTGAGTAAGGTATTAAGAAACAGGACAATTTCGCTTGAAATCAGGGAGAGAGTACTGGATTGCTACCTGCTGTCCTTCCTTCAATACATCAGTGAATGCTGGAAAATACCATCAAAGATGAAGGAAAAACTTGAAATAACTGAAATGTGGTTCTACAGAAGGATGCTGCGAATATCATGGATCGAGCATGTGAGCAAAGATGAGGTCTTGGAAATGATGGAAACAAAAAGGAAACTAATACTGAGCATCAGGAAGAGACAGCTGGGACACGCAATGAGGAAGGAGGACTTGGAGAACCTGATACTAACAGGCCAGATAGAGGGAAAAAGCGAGAGAGGGAAAGCAATGGATAACATATTTGAAGGACCTAATCAGGTGAATGAAGGAAAGAGAATTGCATGGAGAAGGCGTGCTAAGAGACACCAAGGATAGGGAAACGTGGAAAGCCATGATTGCCTACGTCCTGAAGGGACAAGGCACATAGAAGAAGAAGAAGAAGAAGAAGAAGATATGCCAGTCTGATGAAAGAAAATGATTCTCTAAGAAGAAAAAGCATTGGGTGTGCACTGATCTCACAATTCCAGACATAAACTTAAGAGAATACATAATATCACTGATCGGTATAAAATCAATAGTGGTACATATCAGCTCTGTCGCTTCTGATGTACATCCAGAGATTTTTGCAAGATACAAAGAATGGTATGTGCGTTGTGGTGCAGTGGATATCGACTCGGAACGACAAATCGGGGAGCCGAGTTCGATTGCAGTTGAATTCCTTGCATTCACTTACGCACAAATACCCTTGGAAAAAGTATTAATCCGTCTTTTTCCTCCAGTTATGGGTTAAATAACAGGACAGATTGGGTTCTATAGCCATGGCCGCAGCCAGTCTACCACAGAAAATAATGGCAACGTACTGCGGGATAATCTTCTGCCCAGTCAGTCATGTCTCTTTCGAGAGATGATCATCCAAAGCGTGCATCACTTATTGATTAGTCTCTTTCTTCTTTTCTCTGACTGACTGAATATAATAGTTGGAAATATGATTAAGGCTTTTACAGGATATAAAGTGAGGTATCTGTTTTATATTGTTTTGAAGTCATAAACTGATCCTCCAATAATTATTACTTAATAATATAATACCTCTCTTCCCCAACTACCTATGAGACAAATAACAGGACAGATTGGGTTCTATAGCCATGGCCGCAGCCAGTCTACCACAGAAAATAATGGCAACGTACTGCGGGATAATCTTCTGCCCAGTCAGTCATGTCTCTTTCGAGAGATGATCATCCAAGCGTGTATCACTTATTGATTAGTCTCTTTCTTCTTTTCTCTGACTGACTGAATATAATAGTTGGAAATATGATTAAGGCTTCTACAGGATATAAAGTGGGGTATCTGTTTTATATTGTTTTGAAGTCATAAACTGATCCTCCAATAATTATTACTTAATAATATACCTCTCTTCCCCAACTACCTATGAGACAAATAACAGGACAGATTGGGTTCTATAGCCTTGGACGCAGCCAGTCTACCACAGAAAATAATGGAAACCTACTGCGGGATAATCTTCTGTCCAGTCAGTCATGTTTCTTTCGAAACATGATCGCCCAAAGTGTGTATAACATATGGCACTTAACTGACTGACAAAGAAGTGTCTGTAATGTATTCGATCCTGACATGGTATCTCAGCTTTAGTCAGTGTCTCACCAACATGGCTACCTTATCTCGGTCTTTTCTATAAATATTTTACTGAAAATGATCTGACGACCCTCTTTTCCCGGTTCGCTGAATACATAGTTCAGCGGGTTACTAGATTGGCATCTAGTTCTTACTCTTTTATTGCTGAAAATAGTTAAATGCAACTTTCACTTTTATTCCAACTGTTTAATTTCTCGCACTTTTCGAAACTTCCTTGTGTTTATTTGCTTCCCTGAAAACTCCAATCTACATAGATTCATCTGCAACTTTAATCTCCATCGTCTCACATATAGAATCCCATTGGTCATTTGTCATTTCGTCAATCCTCATGCACAGACTATCTTTTCACTTTTCACTTTCACTTTCACTATCAGTTAACCCCTGCGTATTATTGGTATTTTTGCCATGCTTGGGTAAAATGAATAAAAAAACAAAATAAATTAACAATGTGGTGTGCGAGCTGAAAAAGAAAGTAAATGAAATATGCTCAGACTGGTCTAGGTTCGAGATCAGCAGTGATTGGCGCCTTTAATACAACGAAAATGTATATAAACTTATTTATAAATGGAACTGTGTCTCTGTGTGTGTGCGTGTCCCCGTTACCTATAGACTAGGAAACGAAATTTACACAGTTGTACTATAAGCGTATGCGAGTGTTCTTAGGGAGGTTTTGTGTCGAGGTACCCTCGATAAATATCGAAAATCGATAATCGAAAAAATCGTGTTATCGAAGGAGTGGTCCGATTTTAATCAAATTTAATACACTCATAGACAAAGACATAAAAAACAATATTCAGAAGTTTCAAGGTTTAATTTCTTACAATAGTGCAGAAAATTTGATATCGATAAATATAATATCAAAATTGGACTTACATCCATTCATTTTTCTTTCAGTCTACGGTTTCGCTTTAACTGGCTACAACTATTGCTTTTTAGTCTTTCATGCCAACGTCCAAATAGTCTGAGCTCCAGGAGCATAGATTAGTTTTAAAGCTTTCATTACATCCGAGCAACGCCGGACTATATTGCTAGTTTGTCTATAATTCTAAAATGAGGCAGTAATTACATGATTTACATTGTTCGAAATATTATCCTCATATTTCTCGCCATGCTTACGACGTTTAGGCCGTTGCGCTCTCCGGCCTTTTTCAACTAATAAGATTTCGAACCGAACCTTTTATTTCGATCACTGTAATATATCATTCTTGTTCCACATGCGATGAGACTTCTGGATGTCATGTAGTTATTTCCCCATTTATTTCAACTTTCTAAATTATCTGTTCACTACTACTGTAGCCAGGTATTGAAATTTTTAGGTCAAGTCACTTATATTCTAAGGACACATGGTCCAGTAGATATAAGCAGTGGTTAGATCCAGTGACTTGGGAATAAAGATGTTAAAGTGGAGCACCCTGTCATCTCCGAGAATGGAATGCTCTAGATTTTAAAGGACGGGGACAAGCGGTACGAGGGAGATCAAAGGTCTTAAGCGAAGGCATTCTCTATCTGATAGTTTATTCCGCTAGTACAGTAAATCCGTTATATCGTATTCCTGTGTCGAGTACCATTCTTTCACTAATCTTTACACTGATATTCCTTTCTGTGATATATCAAAACATGAGGACAACAGTCCGAAAAATGTAATTAACGTAAAGAAAATATACTTGTTCTTTCATTCTGACCGGATGACGCCCACCTGGCATCAAGCAATTAACTCTATAATTATATGCAGAAGATGGGCTATGCGGGCGAGGATAGACGACGTAGGTTACATGATGACAGCTTAATATCGTCACACCATAAAATGACGAAGGCGGGGGTCATATTCAGTTCAATTAGAGCAACGGTAAAGTTGCTTTCTCTTAGCCACGGTCCTTTGCAGTGAAGATGTTATATATTATTCTCTGCGTGAATATATATATATATATATATATTCACGCAGAGAATACTTTCCGCTCCCACACACTGATTGAGCACTCTGGAAGAATGGTAGACTTTGAAAAATCTATAGCCACTCTATCATCTACGTATCGTTCATTCTGTAATAAATTTGAACACTCTCAGCTACTGGCGGTTAGTTCACTGGTGCCCCCTAGGCATGAATTTGAAAGAGATACTAGATTAAGAACTAGGTCCCACCATTTTACAGTGAAACAGATAAGATTTAACTGAAATTTCTACTCTAACAGCTTCTTTTCTCACACTTCCGGCCTGTGGAATTCCCTTCCATATACCTGCTTCTCCGACGGCTACAATCTCCAGGAATTTATATGTAAGGTCAATAGGCATCTATTACACTAACTCGCATCCATTTCTCCAAACACTCTACCCATCTACCCAACCCTCGGTATCCTTATCCGTCTACCACCCTCCTTCCGACATTTCCTATAACTAACCACTCTTTCTCAGCAATTTCCCCTATATAATCCCCTGCGCAATAGTGGCAGTGGAATACCTTGCTTGGAGTGAAATGATTAAAAAAAAAATTAAAACCCTAAAAGCCTGCCTTCTTTTACCCAGTGTACATAGCTCAAAGGTAGAATCGCCGACTGATGTCAATTTGGTCGAGTTTCAATCCTGGCTGAAAGCAATCGGATGTCTAACCGTACTATACCCCATAGTAACATAGCTCATAGGTAGGTAGTGATTGAAAATTGAACTCTGTAAAATCTAAATATTCATACTTATATCGTATTGTTATCATTGGATTGTATACTAAAATCGGAGTTTTGTTGCTAGCGAAGGAAATGTTGTAATAAAAATTACGTTTATAATTTTTTGAGGTCCTCACCTCCTCAGCGGACAAGGCTAAATGCTTTGCCTGTAGATTCTCGACCAATTAGAGTCTGGATTCGTCTGGAATCCATACACCCGATTTCCCATCTAGAACTGAGGCCTAATTGAATGACGTCCACATCACGCCCTCGCTGATTTCTAGCATAATTTCAAAACTGGACTCTCACAAAGCGAGTGATGGAGATGGAATCCCAATCATAGTTTTGAAGAATTGTGCCCCTGAACTCTCCTCTATCCTTTCTAAGCTCTACAACCTCTGCCTATCTTCCTCCTGCTTTCCTGCCTGTTGGAAGTCTTCTTCTGTGGTTCCAATATTCAAGAACACTGGTGAACCATCGGACCCCGCAAATTACCGCCCCATCAGCCTTCTTCCG
Source organism: Ascarosepion bandense (assembly GCA_037127315.1). Taxonomy (NCBI): domain Eukaryota; kingdom Metazoa; phylum Mollusca; class Cephalopoda; order Sepiida; family Sepiidae; genus Ascarosepion; species Ascarosepion bandense. Next base: position 1,379,937 of record JBBBDQ010000244.1, read on the forward strand.
ATCTTCGGCAAAGTGTTCGAAGGCATTATCAGTGCTGAGGTCGTTCAGCATCTCACAGCCCACGGGCTACTCTCGGACAAAGATCACAAGTAGGCATGTACGCCGATGATACCACAGTTTACTCTAGCCTCGATCAAAAATCTGGTGTTGATGACAAGGCGAACCTCGCTGCCGAGCTTGAGAAGGACCTCCAATCCGTGGTGGATTGGGGTAAGAAATGGCTCGTAAAATTCAATTCTTACAAAACGAAGCTGCTGCCAATTAACCACCACAGACAACCGCACCTCCCTCCCATTAGCATGGAACAGGCTTGCCTACCAGAGAGTAAAACACTACGCCTGCTTGGCCTGACACTCTCAGCGGACCTCAAGTGGAATGAATACGTCGAATCCATTGCTAAATTCGCAGCTATAAAAATAGGCTCCCTGTGCGGGGCCCGGAAATTTTTTCCGCCTGAATCTATCCTGCACTTATATAAATCTACCATCCGCCCGTGTATTGAGTACTGCTGCCACATCTGGTTGGGTGCCCCTTCTATTCTCCTCGGGGTTCTTGACAAAATACAGCGAAGAATCTGTAATGTAGTTGATACCGACTTGGCTGACCGCCTGCAGTATCTCTCTCACCGGCGTGACGTGGCTTCCCTGTGCCTCTTCTATAAATACTTTCATGGCTTCTGCTCTGACGAACCTCACAGATGTGAATTTGCACGAGATACTAGATTGGCAACTAGGTCCCACCCTTTTACAGTGAAACCGATGAAATGTAACCGCAATTTCTACTCCAACAGCTTCTTTCCTCGCACTTCCCGCCTGTGGAATTCCCTACCGCATGCTTGCTTCCCCGACGGCTACAACCTCCAGGAGTTTAAATGTAAGCTCAATAGACACCTCCTAACACACTAACTCACACCCACTCTCTCCAACTCTCTCCCTATGTACATCCTAAGTCGTCTACCACCCTCCTTCTGACATTTCCCATACCCAATCGTTCTATGTAACCCACTGCGCTATAGTGGCAGTAGAATGCCTTGCTTAGGGTGATACGATTAATATATATATATATATATATATATATATATATATATATATATATATATGAAACATCACTCAATTAATTCTCCGCCTATTGCCTAACTAATAAAAACTTTTAGGTAAAATTAGACTTTATTCATTAACATAGTCTCTTTCTATGGTGATGCACTGATTCCAACGTGTCTCTAGCAATCTGACGCCTTTTTTGTCGACCGATATGTCTTTGGTCTCAGCATACGCCTCCGTTTCCGATATCACTTTTTATTCGAACCAACTCTCTTTACTTGGTGCATTCTTTTGAGGTCTGCAAACGGCCAGTAGTCACTGGCGCCCAGTTTCGAAAGAATAGGGTGGATGCGGACACAATTAAAAGTGCAATTCATGTAGATTTGCCATCGTCGCGATCAATTTGTGACATGGTGCTTTGTCTTAGTAAACGTGTCTTTTTTCTTTTTCATTCGTGGCCGTTTTTAGCAATTTCTCTCTTCAAACACACGAATAATGCTATATAATATTCTCTATTGATGGTACTTCTTTTCTCAATGTAATTTACATTGCCTGTTTATATATCGATCCTTACATCGAACCATCATAGGATTTCTATCTATCTATCTATCTATCTATCTATCTATCTATCTATCTATCTATCTATCTATCTATCTCATTCTTTTCATATCTATCTATCTATCTATCTATCTATCTATCTATCTATCTACTTCAGTCATTCAAATCTATCTATCTATCTATCTATCTATCTATCTATCTCATTCTTTTCATATCTATCTATCTATCTATCTATCTATCTATCTATCTATCTATCTATCTACTTCAGTCTTATTCAAATCTATCTATCTATCTATCTATCTATCTATCTATCTATCTATCTATCTACTTCAGTCTGTTCAAATCTATCTATCTATCTATCTATCTATCTATCTATCTATCTATCTATCTATCTATCTACTTCAGTCTTAAATCAAATCTATCTATCTATCTATCTATCTATCTATCTATCTATCTATCTATCTATCTACCATTTTATAACAGGGTGGCTACCACATAAAAATCTACCAGTCTCTTCTCTGTTTCGAATTAATTTTCCCGTTTCACAGCACCTTGCTTAGATTTCGAAATGCTACTTCTTTCGCGTGTCCAAGTTCAGGGTTTAAATTTTCAAGGAATATGTGCTTTTAGCCATAACGTTTGACTTCTCAGCTATAACAACATATTTCTTTGTTTATCACGTTATTCTTTATGTGTCAGAGCCCCGCACCCAATCTATGAATATTTGAGTCTAATAAAGTATAACATAAAATAGAAGGTGCGTCTCTCAGATTAAAAACAAACATAAAGAAGCAACAGAAAAAAAAGAAACAGCGATAAAATAAGGTTAAAAAGAAAATCATGTCTGAATTTACGAAAGGCGTAGAGAGTAAGTACGCCGATGCGAGTCATACGGAGATGGCCGTCAATTTTTGGTAATTGCAACTCTTTAAAATGCCTCAACCTCCGTCGAAACATCTGCAGTCGCCACTCGAACAACATATAAACTTCCCTCACAGGCAATATCGGCTCACATAAAACGTGCCCTCTTGTCAATGTTGATTATGTAACTTAGACCATAATCGAGAGAAAGTTATCTACGGCTACGTATATATCATCTTGTAATCTATCTATCTATCTATCTATCTATCTATCTATCTATCTATCTATCTATCTATCTATCTGTCTGTCTGTCTATCTATCTATCTAAGAGAGGCGTTGTATTATCTATTTAGCTATTCATATATCTATCATAAGATTTGCATTATCTATCTATCTATCTATCTATCTATCTATCTATCTATCTATCTCAGTCTGTTCATATCTATCTATCTATCTATCTATCTATCTATCTATCTATCTATCTATCTGTCATATCATCTATCTATCTATCTATCTATCTATCTATCTATCTATCTATCTATCTATCTATCAGGAGCGTTCCATTATTTATTTATCTCTTCATAGATTTATCACATGAATTCTGTTATCCATCTCTCTAACTATCTATCTATCTGTCTATGAGATGCATTCCATTATCTATTTATCTATTCATATATCTATCAGGAATTCCATTATCTATCTATCTATCTATCTATCTATCTATCTATCTATCTATCTATGAGAGGCGTTCCATTATCTATTTCATATATCTATTGTAGGATTTCCATTATCTATCCATCTATCTAGATAGGTAGTTAACTATCATAAGCTTTCGATATATCTATTAATCTACTTATTTGTCATAGGTTTTCTAAGATCTATGTTCCTGTCCATTCGTATATCTATTATAAGCTTTTCACTCTATACTTATATACCTACCCATCCATTTATCTATCATAGACTACACATTTTCTTTGTATCCATATCTAGGCGTTTCATTATTTGTATATCAATCCATTTATCAGAGGTTTTTCTTCATATATCTATCTATCCATCCATCATAGGTTTCCATTACGTATTTATCTATCCATGTATATACCGTAAATTTTTATTGTCCATCCATCCATCCATCCATCCATCCATCCATCCATCCATCCATCTACCATCTATCTATCTATCTATCTATCTATCTATCTATCTATCTATCTATCTTGAATTGTTCATTATCTATCTATCTATCTATCTATCTATCTATCTATCTATCTATCTATGAGTGTTCATATCTATCTATCTATCTATCTATCTATCTATCTATCTATCTATCTATCTATCTATCTTGGATTGTTCATTATCTATCTATCTATCTATCTATCTATCTATCTATCTATCTCTGAATGTTCATATCTATCTATCTATCTATCTATCTATCTATCTTGGATTGTTCATTATCTATCTATCTATCTATCTATCTATCTATCTATCTATCTATCTATCTACTTCAGTCCATTCCTACATATTTTAACTATTTCAGCTTGTTTATACATATCAACTAAGTACTTAATATATTTGTGTTTATATCTATCTAGCTAGGTTTGTTGATATATATCAACTTGTCGTTATCACTACGTACTTCATCAATATTTCTCATCATGCCCTTATCTATCTATCTATCTATCTATCTATCTATCTATCTATCTATCTATCTATCTATCTCAGTTGTTTGTATCACTCAATCTATATAAGCTATGTAGCTTTTGCCACACTCCACTCTGTCTATTCCTCCTCCCTCTCTCTTTACTCTTCTCTCTCTCCCTCTCTCTCTCTCTCTCTCTCTGTATATATATATATATATATATATATATATATATATATATTATAAATGATATATTTTAGAACATGGACAATTTTTTTATATATCTACTACAAATCGTACATTTGTTTCGACATTGAAACTACAATGTCTCATCAGGTGGTGTGGACAGGAATGGAAATCCTCTTTTCTTATATTTGTTGAGTTGTGTGTGGAATGTTGGTGGGGTTTAGTGATAAGGGAATAAGTCTTGTGAATTGTCCGTTTGAATTTTGAAGAAAATGGTGTGGGTAATGTATATAGTTGATTAATGAGTGTCTTGGAATTTTGTAGACAAATTTAACATTAGCAGATAGTATGTAAGTTTTATGATCTTGCGATTAGACTTTATACTTTGGATTTTTTAGAGGAGCAGAGTAGGGAGGTGTAAGGGGTGGGGAGGGATGGGATTGGACTTACCGCTTATTTGTACAACTATAGAATATTTTTGTATTTAAGCACACTTTTTATAATTAATCTAATTTTGTATATTTAACCTTAATTTTGGATTTAGGCAATCGATTTTTTCTATTAAATTTTAAATTTTAAATTAGATCCCAGTTTGTGGTGTGTAATAGGTAAGATTTAATGTAAGAGGTAAAATTTAATGGTAGTATTTAAGGTAATAGGTAAGTAGGTAATGGGTGCGTAATAGGTAGAATTTAATGTAGAAGGTAAGATTTAATGTTGTTTTTAAGGTAATAGATAAATAGGTAATAGGTATGTTTGTATTTAAAGTAATAGGTAAAATTTAATGTGTATATTTAAGCACAGATTTATAATTAATCTAATTTTGTATATTTAACCTTAATTTTGAATTTAGTAAATCGATTTTTTCTATAAAAGTTTTAATTTTTTTTAAATTCTAAATTATAATCACACTTTGTGGTGTGTGTAAGAATGTTGTTAGTACTGTGAAGGTGTATCATTTCCGCTGTAGGTTGCCATTACTTTTTGCAGTAGACTGGTTGCCAGCCAAGGCTATAGAACCCAATAGGTTCTGTTAGTTAACCCGTAACTGGAGAGAAGAGACGGATTAATACCTTCTCAAGAACATTTGCACGTAGGTGAATGCAAGGAATTCAACTGGAATTCGAACTCAGCTCCCTGATTTTTCGTTTCAAGCTAATATCCACTACACCATAACGCACATCTCGCACCCAGTATTACGTCAAGTAATTCGGTTGTGATAGCATGTTGATTTGGAAGAGGATCTTCCATCACCAAGGGCTCACTGACGCCTTTCTTCACCGGATGACAATGGCCACCAATGGCATATAAAGATGTCTTCGACACCTATGAATTTAAGATATGCACAGGTTAGACAGACGATGAGAGGAGGATATGTAAATACTTCTTCCCCTCTCCAAGAAGCAAAAGAATAGTTTCTCACATCCCCAGGTGATTACGAATCCACGTCCAGAGAAAGCGATCAGTCATACACCCATTCGCTGATATTGATTGATGTATTCCGGAGTTGATTATACGTACGCCATCAAATTTAACTCGTTTGTTTAATCCTAGTACTCTTCTTTCTGAGATATGTTTTGTTTCTTTATCTTTCTTTTTCTTTCTATAAATCTATAATCCACCATCCGCCCGTGTATTGACTACTGCTGCCACATCTGGTCGGGTACCCCTGGTATTCACCTCGGTATTCTTGACAAAATCCAACGGAGAATCTGTAATGTGATCGATACTGACTTGGCAACTCGGCTGCAGTCTCTATCTCACCGGCATGACGTGGCTTCCCTGTGCTTCTTCTATTAATACTTTCAGTTGTCTGACTCTACATTCAAATATATAATTATTTGAATAGACCGATAAACCGACGCTAATATTAACTCAGTTCATCTAAAGAAGTTTTACGAGTAGAACTTTTCATCAATCGAATACGGAGGAAATGGCTCGTAAACGAAGCTGCTATCATAGACTATCGCTTTTACACCCCATTAGCACGAAACAGGCTAGCCTCCCTGAGAGTAAAACACTACGCCTACTTGACATCAAACTCGAATCCATTGATAAATCCGCTTCTAAGAAGGTCGGTTCACCGTGCAGGGCCAGGAAGTTTTTCCCGTCTGAGTCCATCCTGCACATACATAAATCTACCATCAGCCCGTGTATTGAATACTGCAGCCACATCAATCTATTGACACTTGATGATGACCAGAGGGTACTTAGTCGAAACGTAGTGTCTATTATAACGCCTATATAAACCAAGATGAGAACGAAAATTCAAAGCAATCGCTCTAGACATGTAGGGATTTGCAAAAGTATTTGTTCCGCAACTGCTGGGCAATGGATTATGATCCTGTTTACAGACAGAGGGAAGCAGGAAGCAAGTGGAAATTGTAAAGTATACAAAGGAAGAAAACCCATCATGGCGAGTATTTCGAGCAATTGTTGATGGTGATGATAAAATAGTGAGAGAGAGCGAAAGAAACCGAGGAAGAGAGAAAGAGATCCCTTCATTTTTGACGATTAGTCACCCCCTTCCACACTCCTGAAAATCGCACCATTCTGACAAGTATTCTTGTAGACATGCGGGGAAAAAAAAAAGATTTTCTTCCTGTCATACGTTATACCGTTTCTATTCTTCGATTGCCGCGTAATCTTCATCAGTGCATAACCGATCCAAAAGAACGTTTTTATTCTTTATTGCATTTTTACTTTTTCTATTTGAGTGTGTGTGTGTGTGTGTGTGTGTGTGTGTGTGTTCTTTGTATCTTGTTTTTTTTTTTCCTTTCAGCTTGACTTCGATTTTTCCGGTTTTAGAAGTATGTTCACGCCAAACCCGATGTTGAGACTTGATTGTCTTTCTTGTGCCTTGGACATCCGTCGGCGCCAATCCCCCGTGTTTACTGTCTGTGTAATGACTTCCATTGAACTGGAACATCTCTCTCTCTTTCTCTCTCTCTCTCTCTCTCTCTCTCTCTCTCTTTCAATCCATCTATCTCTCTCTGTTCCGTACGCGCGTGAAAGGGATCAGCCATTATTGCACTTATCACAGTTGAATCCATTCTACGTTTTCTCCCCCGCCTCTGAATTATAAACATCATTGCTCAGCTTACCTGCCATTTCCATGCGTATAATATTTCGCGCCTTTTTTCCCTGAAGAGTTCGCTATTCTATTATTTTTTTTTTTAGTGGACAATTTATTATATTTTTTTCACCTTTTAACGTATTCTCTTCATTATTTTCTTCACCAGATATGAAATCATCAACGTCATACTAGCAGTAGTAGTAGTAGTAGTAACTCTCGTCTTCCTGAAACTAAGAATCATTTTTGTCGTTATTGAAATGTAAATATTAGTAGTAGTAATCGATTTTAAGTAACTCTACTTGTAAAAGATCAATCTGATTCTAATTTTAATTTCAAGGTTCTTCTTCTTTTACGCCTTCTTCTTCTTCACGAAAAATTATCAAATATTATAACAATAATAATTCGGGAAGAAATGATTATAACAAAGAAACTGGCGATAATAATAATAATAATAATAATAATAATAATAATAATGTGCTACAGCTACAGTTTTACGAGGATCGCTACAACAAACATCTTCAATTAGTTTAAACTCTGCTGTAACAATAAAAGATTTAGAACCAGAAGAAGCTTATAAATACCTAGGCGTAAATGAAAGTGAAAAAAAATTCACCATAAAAAAATGAAAGAAATAGTGCGTAAAGAGTACTATAGAATGCTACGACTGATATTAAAAACTGAATTGAATTCTCAGAACAGAATTATGGCCATTAATAGCCTTGAAATCCCAGTTGTCAGATATAGTTTCAACATCTTAACTAGACTCTAAACGACATCAGTTGAATGAATTCTAAAAGAAGAAAGCTTCTTTCTAAGCATAAGATGCATCATCCAAAGGCTGATGTAGACCGTCTATACATACCCCGTAAAGAAGGTGGAAGAGGTCTTATCCAGATAGAATTGTCATACAAGACAACAACTATTGGCTTACTAACAGACATAGAAACAACAAAGGACTGGATCATACAATTACTAAGGCATTAGTAAGGCATGAAGAAAGAAAGGAAAAATATTCAATAATAAAAGAAGGCAGTAAATACAAACAAGATTTACATTTAGTAGATTCTGTAGAAAAGCAAAACAGAAGCCAAGAACCAACTATTGCAGCAAAAATATGAAAATGAAAGCCAAAGATAAAGCTCTTGAACAGATAAAACAACACTGGCAAGACAAACCTCTGCATGGCCAATATCCAGAACGTGCCAATAAATGCAAGGTTTATGAAGTTAATACTCATCGATGGTTACGTGCTTCTGGATTAAAGTCAGACACCGAAGGCATTATACTGGCAGCGCAAGACAAAAGTTTTTTCACTAGAAACTTTCAGGCAAATATTATACATAATAATATGGACCCAAAATGCAGGTTTTGTGATAAACACCAAGAAACAATAGATAATCTAATCTCAGGCTGTTCTGTACTTGCTCCAAATGAATATAAATATGCCACGATAGAGTGGGGCAATATATACCTTGGAAAATGTGCAAACACTATGGAAAATATGTAAGCAAACACTGGTATGAATATCACCCAGCACCATTTACAGAAATAGAAGGTGTCACCATTTTATGAGATTACAGCATCTACACAGACAGAAAAATTGAAGCAAATAGGCCGGACATTATTGTTAAAAAACAGAAAGAAAAAATTAGTCTATTAACTGATATGGCTTGTCCAGCGGATTGTAACATAGCCACCAAGGAATTTGAAAAACCGTCAAAATACAAAGACCTGGAAATTAAAAAAGAAAAAAAATGTGGAAATTGAAAACAATAGTTGTGCCAGTGATAGTAGGTGCGCTTGGAATGATAAAAAATGGAACAAAACAACTCATTGAAAGAGTTCCTTGAAACCCTAGCTTAAGAGATATACAAAAAATTGTCTTATTAAATACAGCCGACACACTAAAGAGCACTTTGTCTATGTAACGCTAGGGATGTTAGGGGAGATAGAAAACGCCTGAAATGAAGCCATAACACACACCACGACCTGCTTTAGGACTTCCCGCAGACTTGGAAGGTTGTGGGACCATAGCTGAAATCGAAATATGAATAATAATAATAATAATAATCATAATAATAATAATAATAATAATAATAATCAATTTGAATAAGTGTACTAAAGCTACAATTTTACGAGGATCGCTACAACAAACATCCTTAATTAGCTTCGAACCTGCTGTAACAATAAAAGATTTAGAGCAAGAAGAAGCTTGTAAGTGCCGAGGTGTACATGAGAGTGAAAGAATTTACCATAAGAAAAATGATAAAAAAGTGCTTAAAGAGTATTATAGAAGTCTACTACTGTTCACTTCGCTAGTGGGACACGCATATAGATAGGGTAGGGGTAGTAGTCCCCCAGCCCCGTCCGATTATTGACATCTGCTAAAAAGTTAAAAATTCTCTAAAATCGCAAAAGCATTTTTACCTAGCTAGCCGTCCCAATTGTGTGGGCTGTGCGTTGAATATTATTTTACTACTTCTCCCCCGCCTCTTAAAATCGCCACATTTTTTTGCATGACACCCGGCTAGATTTAATTCAGGCTTGAATTCTTTAAATGTAAATCGTCATTTATGTTTGCATTTCTCTTTGCCTATATTTATTTTGCTGTGCTCAGTTAAACGTTTTTTCTCATTTTTTTTTCTTTTTTAACTTGTTAGACATTTTTGTTGCAGGTAGTTTGGACATTAATTCCTTTATCGCCCGGCTGAAACTCCGTACCCTTCTCCGCTAGTGGATCACTCATATAGATAGGGGAGTAGGTAATAGTAATCCGGTTCCCCAGCTTTGTCCGATTATTGGCCATTAATGACCTCGCCATTCCAGTGATCCAGTATAGTTTCAACACCTTGAATTGGACTCTAAATGACATCAGACGAATGAATTCTAAAACAAGAAAGCTTTTTTCTAAACATAAGATGCATCATCCAAAGGCTGATGTAGACCGTCTATACATTGCCCGTAAAGAAAGTGGCAGAAGTCTTATTCAGCTAGAACTGTCATACAAGACAACAACTATTGGCTTAATAACATACATAGAAACAACAAAAGACTGGATGATACAGTCAGTCAAACAACATGAAAACATAAAGAAAAAATATTCAATAATGAAAGAAGGCAGTAAATACAAACAAGATTTACATTTAGTATGATTCTGTAGAAAAGCAAAACAGAAACAAAGAAGCAACTATTGCGGCAAAAAATATGAAAAAGCCAAGGATAAAGCTCTTGAAAAGATGAAACAATGCTGGCAAGATAAACCTCTGCATGGTCAATATCCAGAACGTACTAACAAACGCAATGTTGATAAAGTTAAAACTTATCGATGGTTATGTGTATTTGGATTAAATTCTGAAACTGAAGGCTTTATTCTTTCAGCGCAAGACCAAAGTTTTTTCACTAGGAACTTTCAGGCAAATATTATACATAATAATGTGAATACAAAATGCAGGTTCTATGATAATATCAAGAAACAATAGACCATCTAATCTCAGGCTGTTCTGTACTTGCTCCAAATGAATATAAAAATCGCCACAATAGAGTGGGGCAATATTTGCATTGAACAATGTGCAAACACTATGAAAAATACGTAAACAAACACTTGTATGAACATCACCCAGCACCATTTACAGAAATATAAGATGTCACCATTCTATGGGATTACAGCATCTACACAGACAGAAGAATTGAAGCAAATAGGCCGGACATTATTGTTAAAATCTAAAAAGAAAAAAATGCTTATTAATTGATATGGATTGTTTAGTGGATTGTAACATAGCAACCAAGGAATTCGAAAAACTGTCAAAATATAAAGACCTGGAAATTGAAATAGAAAAAATGTGGAAATTGAAAACAAGAACCGTACTAGCGATAGTGTGTGCACTGAGAATCCCTAGAAACCCCAGCTTAATATAAAAAAAATGTTTTGTTAAGTACAGCCCACACACTAAGGTGAACTTTGTCTATGTAACGATAGGGATGTTAAGGGAGATAGAAAAAACATGAAATGGAGTCATAACACACCATTACCTGCCTTAAGTCTTCCTGCAGATTTGGTAGGTAGTGCGACCATAACCGAAATAAAAATATGTATAATAATAATAATAATAATAATAATAATAATAATAATGCTTTCTTTTCCTTTTTTCGCAAGTTTTCTAATCTATGTACCTTTTATTTCTGCGTTGTGTTGCAGTGGATATAGGCTCGAAACGAGAAATCGTAGCGCCGAGTTCGAATTCCAGCTGAATCCCTTGCATTCACTTACGTGCAAATACCCCTGGGAAAGGTATTAATCTGTCTCTTTCCTCCAGTTGTGGGTTAAATAATAGGACATATTGGGTGGCTACTACTGATGACAACATTTCTTTTCTATTTAAAATATTAATTCTGTAACGAGAAATCGTAATAAATAATAATCTTGTTGCAATGGTGTTTATTTTCTGTTCCTTCTTCTTTCGAAATATTATTTTTTCACCTAAATTATTATCATCATCATTATTATCATTATTATTTTCTTTCTTTCTTTATTGTACTATTGTTTGCTAATCTTTTCTAACTTTCTTTCTCTATTTTTTCGTCAGTTTCTTTCTTTCTTTCTTTCTTTCTTTATTTATTTATTTATTAAACACTCTTTGTTTTCTTTCGTCCCTTGCTTCCTCTCTTTCTTATTCAATTATTTATTGTCCAACAAATGTTTCTCTCCTTTTACCTTCCTTCTTTCTTTCTTTCTTTCTTTCTTTCTTTCTTTCTTTCTTTCTTTCTTTGCTTTACTCTATGACAATATATTTAGCTTTCTTTCCTTCCTTGAAGTCTTTCTCTTTCTTTTTCTTTTTTTCTTTTTCATTCTTTCTTTGTTTATTTATTTCTGCTTCCCTCTTTGTTTCCTTACATCATTTTCTTGTATTTTATTCTTTCTTTCTTTCTTTCTTTCTTTCTTTCTTTCTTTCTTTCTTTCTTTCTTTCTTAATTCTCTCTCGTACTCTTTCCTTACATTGTCTTTCTATCCTTCAAACATCGATTCCTTCCCCCCCCCCCCATTCTTTCCCTCATATTCTATACTTTCCTTTATTTCGTTTCTTAATATTTTTTTTATTTTTTTTTTCACACATCCCCAGAAGCAAATCACTAAGCATTATTCTCTTCTGCCTTCATTCGACTATGTCACACTGTGATCAGCCTTTAGTGTTTTTCCTAGCAATCTATACACAAGGCCCCGGGCAAATCATACTTTTTTTTCCCAATATATTTCAAGACATAGAATGATCAGAGGAGAAAATGAGGGGCTTAAAAAACAAAGCAAAATACAGGTAGGTCTGTCTAAATGACAGAAAAAAACGAATTGTGAATATGAAAAAGTATTTAAGCAATTTCGATTTTGGTTTAAAAAAACTTCAAGAAGTTTAAAACAAAAACTAAAAAAATGATTGAAAGATTCTTATTATATTTTGCTCGCGTCTCTTTTGGCTTTCGAATTCTTTTTTTTTTTTTCGAAATAATATCCCACCTTCCGGTCATAAGGCAGATTCTTTTTTGGAACATAAAATTGAAAACACTTTCCAATCTTGGTGTATTACTAAAACGGTGTACTGTAACAAGTAGAGAACATATTTATTTAATTTCAAAATCCATGTAAATTTTAATACAAAAGTAAAGTTGTTAAATTTTGAAAACTTTAATAGATTCCTGACAAAGAGCATTCAGTTTAAAATACAAGGAAGACTGGTTTGAATAAATCATGTTCGTCTTTTTAAAAATGATTTTTTTTTTAATTGTCATTCATTCCAAAACTTATGGAAACTTCGGAAAAATGGCGTAATGGTTTTAAAATTGCTTATAACTAGATATCATTCATATGTACAGGTTCCGTTTTCTTACACATATTTATTATTTTTGATGATGTAAATATTACAACGAAATATTTGGATTTCATCTCAAAAATGATCTGAGAACTTTCCTATATATAAGTATTTGCTAAACACACCTTAGTTGTTGCACTTGACAGAAATTGAGTCGGGGAGCGAACTCACTACTAAAATGTAACTGATCTACCGTAACTAATTTGCTAAAGATTACGCAACACAAGTGTTCTTGCATATTGAGAAGAATTTTATAACAATATTATAATATATATGAGAACAATACTATATATATATATATATATATATATATATATACAGAGAGAGAGAGAGAGAGAGAGAGAGAGATGATATTGGCGAATCTGGTAATAGTTTTTATGTTCGTTTCAATAATCACAAACTTAGTATACGCCAGAACAATCAATATTCCCCAATAGCAGTACATTTCAATCAATAATATATATATATATATATATATATATATATATATATATATATATATATATAGTGATGATATTGGCGAATCTGGTAACAGTTTTAGGTTTCGTTTCAATAATCACAAACTTAGTATACGCCAGAAAAATCAATATTCCCCAATAGCAGTCCATTTCAATCAACCGGGTCACACTATATATATATATATATATTCCAGACATATGCTATTAAATATAAGAGACAATGAATGTCTATTATGTTTAATCATGAGCCGTTCTAAACGTCGTATTTTTGCTTTAATTTCGGTTGAAAATAAAGACAAAAATTCTCCAACATTTGGATAATTATTTATTGGTTTTCTTCTAAGCTTTCGGCTCACATGAGCCATCTTCAGAGAGGTAGTTTAAACTGAAATATTATAAAATCCACCATCACCGACGATTTTATTTTGTGTTGACATAAAACTCCGCTTGGCAACGGCAATAGTTACCAAAAATAATAAACGCAGTTCTTAAGTTTGCGATGCGGTTTTATGACGTCACACCGCGGGATAGCGCGAAATGACAACAAAACCATCTAGTCAAATGCAATGTAATATGTTATTTCCTGTTTTAAAGTTGATTTTATTGAGTGTTGGTTGTTTTGATTTGATGTACATGGCCTCCAATATCTGCAGGTTCCTCTTACTGTGTGTATGAGTAAGGATCACCGTATTGTTGACCAAAATCTGTCTGATATTACCTACATGTTTATGTTTTTCAGAGAAATGTTGTTTAATAGTACTCTGATCAGAAAGATGACATGTAAGTCTACGGGAGAGCGTGGTTGTGGTAAAACCAATATATGTACTAGGTTTTTGAGTAGTATCAGAGATGCAATCTCTGAATGGGCATGTAAATTGGTACACTACATTGGTTTTTTGTAAAGAATTTAGTTTAGTGCCTGTTGGGTTATTATAGACTATGAGGTCAATTGTTTTAAACTTTTTATAATATATAATGAGTTTAATTTGATTATTACTTTCGACTGGTTTAACATTTCTACGTATTATGTTTTTGAGAGTTTTTTCATCTTGTTTATAATTATTATGTATTTGGTTGCAATAGTATAAGTTAATAGTGTTATGTTTATTTTGATGTAAACCATTATTATTAATATTATCATTATTGTTAGAGCTATTGTTAAGTTTGGTGAGATACATTTTAATTTGTTGATCAATAACGGAGTTAGGAAATCCATTATTGACTAGTGTTTGCTTAATGTTGTGTAATTCTTTATAAAATATAGATTTCGAAGAAGATATCATTTGTGTGCGTTGAAGTAAGTTTTTTATAACAGCTAACTTATATCGTTGGGGACATTCACTATTATAATTAAGAAGACACGAATTTATGCTAGTTGGTTTCCTATATAGAGAAGTAGTAAATTTATAACTATTAACTTATACTATTGCAACCAAATACATAATAATTATAAACAAGATGAAAAAACTCTCAAAAACATAATACGTAGAAATGTTAAACCAGTCGAAAGTAATAATCAAATTAAACTCATTATATATTATAAAAAGTTTAAAACAATTGACCTCATAGTCTATAATAACCCAACAGGCACTAAACTAAATTCTTTACAAAAAACCAATGTAGTGTACCAATTTACATGCCCATTCAGAGATTGCATCTCTGATACTACTCAAAAACCTAGTACATATATTGGTTTTACCACAACCACGCTCTCCCGTAGACTTACATGTCATCTTTCTGATCAGAGTACTATTAAACAACATTTCTCTGAAAAACATAAACATGTAGGTAATATCAGACAGATTTTGGTCAACAATACGGTGATCCTTACTCATACACACAGTAAGAGGAACCTGCAGATATTGGAGGCCATGTACATCAAATCAAAACAACCAACACTCAATAAAATCAACTTTAAAACAGGAAATAACATATTACATTGCATTTGACTAGATGGTTTTGTTGTCATTTCGCGCTATCCCGCGGTGTGACGTCATAAAACCGCATCGCAAACTTAAGAACTGCGTTTATTATTTTTGGTAACTATTGCCGTTGCCAAGCGGAGTTTTATGTCAACACAAAATAAAATCGTCGGTGATGGTGGATTTTATAATATTTCAGTTTAAACTACCTCTCTGAAGATGGCTCATGTGAGCCGAAAGCTTAGAAGAAAACCAATAAATAATTATCCAAATGTTGGAGAATTTTTGTCTTTATTTTCAACCGAAATTAAAGCAAAAATACGACGTTTAGAACGGCTCATGATTAAACATAATAGACATTCATTGTCTCTTATATTTAATAGCATATGTCTGGAAAATTACTTGCTGCCTCGATATACTAAATATATATATATATATATATATATATATTAGGACGTTGAATAAGTTCTCGCTGTTTTCTAAATGATGGTGTCTCAAAAACTGCGTGTGTAGAATTTAAAATGGTAACACATCTAAAAGGAAGTACTATAAGCAAGCTTGAAATTCACTGTATGTTATTTCACCATCCCATTAGTCAAATATAGTTTCAACATCTTGAACTGGACTCTAAATGACATCAGGCGAATGGATTCTAAAACAAGAAAGCTTTTTTCTAAACATAAGATGCATCATCCAAAGGAAAAACAAGTTGGTTTTTCATAGCATTAAACATGTCGGATTTCGTGCCAAAGAAAATGTTTTTGCAGGAAATTTTACTGCACTATTTTATTCAAAATAAATCTGCATATGAAGCGCACAGAATTCTTCTTGAGACATATGGCAACTATTCTCTATTGGAAACAGCATGCAGTGTTTGTTTTAGACGCATCAAAAGTAATGATTTTGATGTTGACGATAAAGAGCTCTTTGGTGCACCGAAATATGTTTTAAAATGATGAATCGGAGGTATTACTTCAAAAAGACTTATGTCAGCGCAAGGCAAACTTGCAGAATCAACAGTTTTGAAAGGATAAGGAATGGGTAAAAAGCCAGGACTTTGGTGCCGTACGAGTTGAAGCCAAAAAACTTGGAAAGGCAACTTGACAGCCGTGAACAGCTGCTTTAACGGCAGAAATGGAGACTTTTGATGAAATCAGTTGGGTTTAGGTTATTATGAACTGGTCAAACCAACCGAAAACATCACGGGAGACCGCTATCGTAAACAACTAATTTGTTTGAGTCGGAAATTGAAGTAAAAACGGCCGCTATAGGAGCAGAGACACACGAAAATGAGTTTGCAATATGACGTTTATTAAGACACGTGCTACAAAACAGGTGAAAATCTACTTGTAAACGCTTAAGAAGCAAGTTATACCCCACCGGCCGTATTCACCAGACACTGCCCCGCCCGATTATCACTTGCTGGGATCGATAGCACATGGTCTGGCTGAGCAGGACCTACATTCTCATGAAGATTTCAAAACATAGGTCGATTCACGGTTAGCTTCAAAACATGTGTATTTTTTCTGAAGTGGAATGCAAATCGTACCAAAAAGACGGGGAAAAGAAGTGGCTAATGATGGATAATATTTTCGGTGACATGTTTTTTTATTAATACATGCAAATAAATATTACTTTTAATGAAAAATCAGTGAGAACTTATTCAAGGTCCTACATTCACGGTTTTGTAAAGTGGCTGTGAACGCAAAATACCGTATTACTAATGGATAAAATATCTAATTGTTTCCTGTTAAATTTAGCAATACATCTTAACATTGAGTTCTCCTTGGAGTCTGTTTCTATTAGAATTTATCTTACCAAATTTCAAGAATTCTACTTTATATATATATATAAGTAGTGGCTATAATATAAGGAACGGAAACAACTAAGACATAAATATGTGTATTACTTAAAAAGTATTGTATGATTAGCAATGAAATTTTTACCGAACAAAGATTAGACTGAAACGCATAAATATTATACAAAGTTACAAAAATTTACATAATAGATTTTTTTAAAATAAATATTAAATTGAACAAAGGAAATAAGCTACTGGACAAAACTTAAATAACGATGTTAATAATTTGCATAAACTTTTAATTTACATTGTTAAAAAAACTCGATGGAGCTTTCAAGTAAAAGTTCCTTTCTCATCAGGAATTTATTTTTAAGCAATATGGCAATCTCTACACGCAAGACGCTCTATTTCGAATAAAAAATCTCATTATCGCAAACTATCAAGAAAAAAGTTAACTTAAGAAATTTCTGATATTGTTCATATGTCTAAAAGTGTCGTTCATCGTGTAATTTACAGGTATAAAACAGATAAAACGTTAGATGCAAAACCAAAAACGGGCCGACCTCCAAAAACATCATAATGAGAAAACCGAAGAATATCTACAAAAAACCGTTTTGAAACTGCTACATAAATTTCCCGTAAATTTAATAAAGACACAGATAATAAGAATTCAAAGAAAACACTTGATCGCAGGTTAAAAAATGCAGGATTGCATGCCCGTATTCCAGTTTCGCATCCTCTCATTTCAAAGCCAAACCAAAGGGCACGCCTGGGGTATGCGAGAGAACATGTTGTTTGGACTGACGCACAATGGGATACAGTTCATTTCAGTGACGAGTTCAAGTTTACTATATTTGTTCTGAGAGCAAAACTTACGTACGCCGTAGAACAAGCAAAAGACTGTCTTCTCAATGTGTCAAGAAAACCGTTAAGTTTGGTGACGGCAGTGTGATGGTGTGGGGAATGATTTCATCTGCAGGAGTTGGCCCCTATCATCAGTATACGTGGCAATATCAGTGCTGAGATTTACAAAACGCTTCTTCAGCAACATGTGGTATCAAGATTACACCATAAACTTTATGAATATCCTATTTTCATGCGGGACAATACACCTTGCTACAAGGCTCATAATGTTATGTCGTAATTTGAAGAAGGAATCGCCCTAAAGAAGTGGCCAGCCCAGAGCCCCGACCTGAATTCAATAGAGAATGTTGGGAAGATAATTGGAGAAAAGGCTCAGAAAAGAAATTCGAAAAACAAGAATCACAAATGGAAGTTATTGACAGACAATTGGGAGGGAATTACTGCTGATTTTTGCAAGAAATTAATTAAATCATGTGTTTGACGATGCAGAGAAGTCATTGAAAATAAGTGAATGTTTACCAAATATTTAATTTTGTTGATATTTTGTTCACAATCAAGTATTAACAGGATCGTTCCTTAACTTTTGTCCAGTAGCTTATTTTCTTTGTTCCATTTAATCTTGATTTAAAAAAAAAACTATTATGTAAATTTTTGTAACTTTCTATAATATTTAGGCATTACACCCAAATCTTTATTTGGTAAAAATTTAATTTCTAATTACGTATTACTTTTTAAGTAATACACATATTTATGTCTTTGTTGTTTCCGTTCCTTATATTATAGCCGCTACTATATATATATATAAAGAACACTTATTATATAATTTATGTCATGAAAATAAAAATATAACATGAAAATTTATATAAATATTTTAACCACAGCACTTTCTATGTCATTCCTAATGAATATATTATATATTTAAGTTGGTGTTAATTTTTTCGTCATGGTTTTTTTGGGGGAGGGGTCTTTTTGTCTATTATAGCCAGCGGATTATGTGTACTGTACACATGACGATCTATTTGGAGCCTTTGACAAATAGCAGTAGAAAGAATGACAGGGCTGGAAAGCATCCATTATATGCCTATGAGAAGAGCATAAGGCAGGATGCCAAAAATACAATCCAACTGACACGTCTTTATTTAACCAACAAATAGATAATCACTTGAGTAGACAGACAAATTGATGCTAATCTTAACTTTGTCCGACACAATGGTAACTGGAGTAATAGGTGCGATGAATACAGTTTTCTTCTTCTTCTTCTTCTTCTTCTTCTTTTTCTTTTTCTTCTTCTTCTTCTTCTTCTTTTTCTTCTTCTTCTTCTTCTTTTTCTTCTTCTTCTTTTTCTTCTTTTTCTTCTTCTTCTTCTTCTTCTTCTTCAATGTGCCCTGTCCCTTTAGGACGTAGGCGATCATTGCCTTACACATCCATTGTAGTTCTTAACAGCCCTTCTCCTGTTATCCTCGTCCTGCCATCCATTTCCACAGGTTCATCAAGTATGATACGCGTTATTTCCTCATGTCTCTCCTTTCCTCTATCCGTCTCGTGGGCATCAGATTTAAAGCAGTCGAAATGTAGCCTCCCTTTGTCTGTTCTATAAATACTTTCATGGCTTCTGCTCAGACGAAATTAAGTCACTGATGCCTCCTCAACAGGTGTTTACTCGTGCAACCAGACTGGCAACTGGGTCCCACTCTTTCACAGTCAGGTTAGCCAAATGCAGACGACAGCTCTACTCCTGCAGCTTCTTCTCTCGCACTTCCCGCCTGTGGAACTCGCTCCCGTATTCTTGCTTTCCTGACGGTTACAATCTCCAGAAATTTAAATGCAAAGTCAATACTCATCTACTAACCACTGGACTCTAGCTCTCTCCCCACCCCCGTATAACCTTTCCTTTCTCTCCACCTATGTATCTGTCATCGCACCTGCTTTCTCAGCTTTCTATTGTTCCTTTCTAACTAGTTTGTACTCCTCACTCATTTCTAATTAATCTTTTTACATTTATGTAGCCCCCTGCACATCAGTGGCGTTTCCGCCTTGCTCGGAGTGAAATGATTAAAAAAAAAAGTTAATGTTTATTAAATGGGCCATGTCTCATACATAACCAAACTCCCTACAACGAAGGGTTTATTCGCTATCAACAGAACGTTGGAGATTAGAATGTGCGGAAGAATAAAAGTATACTTTTGTATGTTTAAAATAGAAATTTATTTATAGAAAATATAACACGAATTGGAATAAGTTAATGTTCACTGAGAAACACTATTGAGAAATTAAGGGTATCAAGACTTCGTAGTAGTCCTTGCAAGAGTGTGTTTATGTGTACGTAGGCGGGAACGTATATATGTATGTATGTTTGTATGTATGTATGTATGTATGCGAATTTAGTGTTGGGTAGGATTGTATTTGAAGTTGTTCAAGATGAATGGTGAAAAGGAAGGACTTGAGAGGTGGGAGAGAAAGATAGACAATAATAATAACGATTGCTTGACGTTGTCAAGGAACGTGTTAAGTACGCTCATATTTTTCTCTCTAGCGACAGTCGTCATGTCCCGTCTTTTATTTCGTTTCATGGGGCTCAAAAGGTCATTTGGGAATTCACTCCCGGATGTGATTCTGGCCTTTCCATTAGACGACTAACTTCGAGTCGGCTCGTGAAAAGGGTCCGTTAAAAGAATATTATAGATTATTTGAATTTTTTTCTTTTTTTTTTTTTTAGATATTTCCTAGTTTCTATTGACCGAAAAGAATTTCGTATCGCGGTGTGAAATTTCGCGAGTTTTGTGTGTGTTAAGCAAAGTTTGTAAATTAGAGAAAGTTCGATTATTTCTTAGCATTTGGATTTTTTAAAATCTAGAACATGTTTTGTTTGCTACATATTCTCCAGGCCTTCGTTTCTCATTATATGTCCCAGAAACTTCCGCTGTCTTTTCCTGGTGTTAAGTAACAGTTTCTTCTTTTCGTTTCTATCCTTCTCCGAAACTTCGGCGTTGTTCACATGTTTCTGACCATAGTATCCTCAGCATCTTTCTGTAGAACCAAATTTCGGTTGCTTCAAGTCTCACCTTTAACTTTAAAGAGATTATACACTCCAGTAGTCTCTTCATCGTTTTCAGCGAAATTTTCCCGTCCCTTAATACACTACTCAGCATCCTGAAAGGGTATTTGTGCGTAAGTGAAAGCAAAGAATTCAACTGGAATCCGAAATCAGCAATCCGATTTGTCTTTCCGAGCGGATATCCACTGCACCACAAATTTTAATTACCACTCCTAATTTTCTAAATTTCAAATAAGACTTCCCCTGTCCACTTCTTGCCCTTCTGCTGCATTTTTGTATTAAACAAAATAAATATTACTTTTTCTATGGTGTCTTGGCGGTATGAATTGAAGCGCAGTACTAGATTGTCGGTAAGCTCTCATAATCTTCAATCTAAAATGCCTAGATATAACTGTAAGTTTTAAGCTCACTCTTTCCTCCCTTGAAAGTTTCAATTGCTGCACTCTCCTCAGGATTCTTACTTTACAATCAACGTTCATCTTCAAAAATGTAATATCAATCATTATCCTTTGTTTTCTAAATAGCTTCCTTTCATTGTTCTCTCTCTCTCTCTCTCTCTCTCTCTCTCTCTCTCTCTCTCTCTCTCTCTTGAATAGTGTTTTTTCTCCTCGTATACTCCTGCTGTAAGAGCTAGTTACCCTCCTTGCTATCATAAATAGACTGATCCATTCATGATAATTAGACCTGGGTAATCATCTCGAGAGAAAAAGACGATAATACTATTGTATTAACTTGTCTAGCTGCGTGCTAAATTTTAGTATCATGACTGACTCGGTTGAGTTAAATGGTGTGTCTTGCCAAATCCCACATCACAAATAATTTATGACTCTCAGCAACCCCCACCCTTTGCGGCTTAGTGACTTTATTGCCTTGCTCTGAAGGAAATGATTTTAAAAATGCGTTTGGGAGTGACTAATTGTTTACATTAAATGTTATGATCACATCAAATATGTAGATGCTTGGAGGCATACGATATAAGATCAATTCTTCGGTCTGACACTGGTTAACTGAGTTTTGATTTGATATTTTCACACTATAAAGTTCACTTCATGTGACTGTTGGAGAATCCTTGAGTTATGTGCCTTGACAGGGAATATGGCTATTTATACTTCTTGAATAAAACGATTTTTTCATCGTAAGTACGTATTGGTTGGATTAGTACATGTTTTAAATTCTATTTTTCGTCCAGGATTGTTCGTTCTATATATTGTTTTGGATGTCAGTAAATATTTGACAATGTTTTAGGTTTAGCTCTTACGTTTAAATTTTTTTCCCCGACTTAACGAACAATCTTTGAGCGTATATTACCGTACAAGATATAAATGACTCGGCCGAAAATAAATATGACCGTGAAACCCAAAGTAAAATTTAACATATCTCAATTACTTTCTTAGCACCCCCACCAACACACACGCACACAGACATATATACGAGGGTCATTCAGCAAATAAGGTGTATTTTTCTAAGGTGTTTTTTCTAATACAGATAGAAGCTTACACATTTTTTTTCACATATGTGCACAAGCTTCCGTATTCCCTCAGCGTAAAATTCTTTGGACTGATGTCTCAGCCAATCACTCACAGCACTTTTGACTTCATTGTCACTTTCAAACTTCTTTAAACAATTTAGCCCACTTGTAGAAACATGTGGCACCATACACAGTTCAGCAACCAAAAAATTGATAACTGATCTCTGTTCAATCCTGGAGCATGCTTCTTGGTCGGCCATCTTTGTTAATCTCCAAAACTCTCAAAGTTTGTTTTTCAATCTGCAAAAAAAAAAAATTAAATCCATTTGAAAAAGAATTAAAAGAAAAAAATTTTAAAAGTAAGCTTCTATCTGTATTAGAAATCCTTATACCGAAAAATTCACCTTATTTATTGAATGACCCTCGTAGAAGTCCTTATACCGAAAAATTCACCTTATTTATTGAATGACCCTCGTAAAAGTCCTTATACCGAAAAATTCACCTTATTTATTGAATGACCCTCGTAGAAATCCTTATACCGAAAAATTCACCTTATTTATTGAATGACGCTCGTAGATGTCCTTATACCGAAAAATTCACCTTATTTATTGAATGACCCTCGTAGATGTCCTTATACCGAAAAATTCACCTTATTTATTGAATGACCCTCGTAGAAATTCTTATACCGAAAAATTCACCTTATTTATTGAATGACGCTCGTAGATGTCCTTATACCGAAAAATTCACCTTATTTATTGAATGACCCTCGTAGATGTCCTTATACCGAAAAATTCATCTTATTTATTGAATGACCCTCGTAGAAATCCTTATACCGAAAAATTCACCTTATTTATTGAATGACGCTCGTAGATGTCCTTATACCGAAAAATTCACCTTATTTATTGAATGACCCTCGTAGAAGTCATTATACCGAAAAATTCACCTTATTTATTGAATGACCCTCGTAGAAATCCTTATACCGAAAAATTCACCTTATTTATTGAATGACCCTCGTAGAAATCCTTATACCGAAAAATTCACCTTATTTATTGAATGACCCTCGGATACATATATATAGATATATATGTAAACATGTTACGGAAATTAACGAATTTTAACGAAACTTAGTTATAAGCAACCGACAATTTTTAATGAATTATAAATCAAACAGGATTCGATAACAGGATTCGAACCTGCGACCCCTATTTACATAGGGGAAGCTACCATTTGATCTGATACTGTCTTAACCACTCGACCATGAATAGTCTCTTGATCAGAGGAGGTTTTTATCATGCTTATATAACACAATTTTCGATCAACCGTAAACAAACCATATCTGCTCTGAAATGTATCGTAATGTCAACAAATGTAAATATGTTACGGAAATTAACGAATTTTAACGAAACTTGGGGAAGCTACCATTTGATCTGGTACTGTCTTAACCACTCGATCATGAATGTAAATAGGGGTCGCGGGTTCGAATCCTGCTGGATAACACACATTTTCGTAATAAAAATTTATCGTAAAATAATCAAGCCGGGAGATATAAATATAAAATACTGTTTAATTAAAAACAGAATATCTACTTAAATACGAGTATCGGTAAAAATAATGTTCAAAATAATTCATTGCAAATTGTCGGTTGCTTATAACCAAGTTTCGTTAAAATTCGTTAATTTCCGTAACATGTTTACATATATATATATATATATATATATATATATATATATATATACATCATTATTGTTATTTTTGATATTTTCTGCTGTGCTTTCAACAAAGGTAAGAATAAATCTCGCCCCCTGAAAAAAAATAAATTCTAGAAATCAAACACGAAATGCCGCTCAGGAAGGAGATAAAATAAAAATAAATTAGCTTAAAACTACGGTACCGCAGTCACTCGATACAGGCAACCAGCTTCCTTTTTTAACTGGAAGAGACTATTTTTTTTTATCGTAACCGCCATGTTGTTTTCATTAAAAAAATTATAAACAAAAAAATTTTTCATAAAAAAATTATAAACAAAAAATTTTTCATTAAAAAAATTATAAACAAAAAATTTTTCATTAAAAAAATTATAAACAAAAAAAATTTTCATAAAAAAAATTATAAACAAAAAATTTTTCATTAAAAAAATTATAAACAAAAAATTTTTCATTAAAAAATTATAAACAAAAAATTAACAAAAATAATTGAATAAGGAATGATGTTTTGAAAAAAGCAATCAGTCTTTAACCCATTTCAACCCAGGACAGCATGAAAAACTGTAAAAAATAATGGCTATAAATAATTATATAAAACCATTATTATATATAGGTAGAGGACATTGATTCATCAATAAAATTACCTTCCAAATATTGCCCGGTTGGAAGAAAAATTCTTGGGATTTGTAAATAAATTTAATGTTCTATAAATTGAGGACACTGGGTTAACATGGGTTAATGACAAGATAAGAGAATTGACACGGCTTCTCTTCTTTTTTCTTTTTTTTTTTTACACATTTTTTATCGTTTTTTATGATTTCAGGATCGATAACAAACGGACCAATCGGGAGAACGCCTGTCAAGGAGTTTATAAGCTTTGTGCCTAAAACTAAACAACAGCAGCAACAAAACCAATAATCATTTCTTGGTTTTTTATTTTATTTACGTTGCGTGCTAATCTTGGAAGAACTTGGAGAAATTTGAAGGATCCGACAACCTCTGGTTCAGTAAACTATGAAAGCCCAGGGAAATAGAACTTACTAGAAATTAAATTCGTTGCACACAATTTCTGTGTGTAGCAAAATCTATTCGTAAAAGATTCGCCTTCGGAAAATATTTTATTTTCGTATTTTCTATACTGAACTAATTTACAGGAGGATGTATAGTGGTTTATCCCTTATAGTGATGTGTATGTGTGTTGAAACAGATTATTTTGATTTGGCCTTATTAGTAAATAGCCCACTATTAGAGGGGTACAAATAGCCCAGTATAAGAAGGGTATAAAAAAAGAAAATCAAATTGTATATAGAAACAACATTTATAATTTATATATATATATATATTCTACCTTCTTCCACCGAACGCCCATAACCCAGAGGTAGAATCGCCGACTGACGCAAATTCGGTCGGGTTTCAATCTACGGTTAAAAAGCAATCGGAGTCTAACCGTACTGATGAGCTGTGATACAGCGAAACAGATCTGTCTGCGGATGACAATATATATATATATATATATATATATATATATATATATATCAATAAAGTTTTTTTTTACAAATAAATGTAATGTTTTTTTGGTTGGTACAAAGGTCGTTAAAAATGTTCATAGTAGTAACTGCCAAAAGAGCATATGCGTATGTACGCGTGAGCGTTTTTTTTTTTTTTTTTTTTTTTTTAGGAGTGTCTTTGAAGTCTCTGCTCTGTCTTTCGGGTACCGGTCAGTTATTAAATGGATTGGTGAATTGTGAAGGAAAGATGAGAGAGAAGGTGAGGCAACAATGATATGATTCTGGGAAACCCATTGGACGATAATCAAATTTCGCGTCGTCTCGCGAAGAAGAGTGCGTAAAAGGAATTTGATATTTATATACATATATTTTTAATTAAAGATTATTTGAATTTTGTTTTTCTTTTTTGTTTAATCTGTTTAAGCAGTTTCCTACTATTTGCCGAAAAACATTTCACACTGAGATGTGTTTTGTGTGCAAAAGTTTTACATTGCAGAAAATTCGTTTTTATCATTTTTTCTAACAAAATCATCGAATCAGATTTAAATTTTAAATGTTGAATTTGTTTGGTTCACTACAGATGTATAACAATAAATTAGATCTTTCAGTATATTACATACTTAAATTATCTGGTTGGAAGATGTAAAACATTTTATTAGGTTTTCAGTAGTTTAGATATTTAATAATAAGTGTGGCGGATAATATTTTATTTGGCCTTTCTGTATTTTATATACTTTAATGATCTGTGGAAAAACATATAACAATTTACTATCTCTTTCATTATATTCAGTCATTTAAGTGCCATGCGCGATACACGCTTGGGCGAGCATGTCTCGAAAGAGACATGACTGACTGGGCAGAAGATTTTCCCGCAGTAGGTTGCCATTGCTTTCTGCGGTAAACTGGTTGCCGACCAAGGCTATAGAACCCAATCTGTCCTATTATTTAACCCATAACTGGAAGGAAGAGACGGATTAATACCTTTCCCACGGGTATTTGCGCGTAAGTGAATGCAATGAATTCAACTGGAATTCGAACTCGGTTCCCCGATTTCGAGTTCCGAGCCGATATCCACTGCACCACAACGCACATCCGCAAATAATCTGTTGGGAGATGTATAACAATTTTTTAGATCTTTCAGTATTTTATATAGCTGAATAATAAGTTGGGTGGATAAAATTTTATTTGGGTATAGAAAACGATTAATTAAATCTAAATTGTATACAAATACTTTATTTTATTCGGTCGAGCTCGCTCTGACATTAACGAGTTTTAAATCACAGATGGATTCGCCTTTAAACACTGCAATGATTCTGTTTGTAGAGGGAAGGCTGCTTTGACTTAATATAAATGGTTTAAAAATTTACACAGAGGGCTCTGTTGTTTATCGTGTAATTCATTTTGCACATATTTATAAGTTCTTGCATTCTGTTAGCTCTGAAGAGTGAGTGACAGTTAGCCAAAATAATGAACAACAACAACAGATGTTGAGATAGAAAAGTAGGTTATATTGAGCGAAATATACAAACTTGAACGCAGGTTAGTAAATCCAGGAATATTATTAATAAGAAATAAATATATACAAGTTTTGAAGTCGTTGGAAATAGTATATCTGTGTATATTATTCTAGCTGAGTAGAGCTCAGAGATAGTCTGACTTCTGATGCGTTAGTCTCTGGATAACTTTAGTATCTCTCGGTACTCTTCGATAACTTTAACAAATCCTTCCGACAACTCTCACGGATCTCTAAGATTATTATCAACCCTCAACCCCCCAACCGCTGTTCTCTCTATGGCAGGAGTGTACGTATACTCATTCGAGTCCATTATCATATATAAAGGGGAGATCCCACGACAGTATATATGATTAACCATTGAGTTCTGGGTTGAGTTTTAAGCGTAAACAGGCGTCCATGACAAGAGGTTTCGTTAAAAGAACACCCGTACATTACGATAGTCGACGATTCACTATCTACTCCATGGAGATGGATCGTTATTAGTTTAAGTTTTAAGCCAGGTAGGGAATGATACAAAAACCAGAAGACCAAACTCAATCAAACACCTTCGAGATATACAAATCTACAGCCCAGGTTTCCCCGTTATAATTTTAATTTATTAATTCGTTTTCTTTTATTGCTTATCAAACTTTTGTATTTTATTTAAAGCGATAGAGTATTTTTAAATTAAAAAAAAATTACTGGAGATGATAATGATTTACTGAGAAAATTTCTATTACGTACAAAATAACTGTGGGAGATTATAATTTATGCATTTCCCAATGGTATTTGCGCCTAAGCGTTGAAAACGTGACCCCCTGCTTCTATTCTAGTAGCTTCTTTTCTCGCACTTTCCGTCTGTGGAATTCCCTTTCGTATATTTGCTTCTCTGATAGCTACAATCTCCAAGATATTTAAATGCAACGTCAACTACCCTATTCTATCTTCTTGAATCCCGTTCATCTTTTATCCTTTCTTCAATACCCTCTGTACGCAGTGTTTTCTCTCAGTGTAACCACCTGCAAATTAGTAGTTTACTATGTGAGCACCGACGAAATTTTGGAGAAATAAATGGAAACAAAAAATACTGGCATCCTCAGTATCTTTCTTTAGAAGGACATTTCTGTTGTTTGAAGTCTCTTCTTCATCTTTGCGGAGATTGTCCAGGATGTGTGTTGTGGTGTACTGGATATCGGCTCGGAACGAGAAATCGGGGAGCCGAGTTCAAATTCTAGTTGAATTTCTTACATTCACTTACGCGCAAATGCCCTTGGGAAAGGTATTTGTTGGAGAGTCACCCATTTACACACACTCTTCCGAGCAGAGAGCAATAACCCAGTCGTGGTTCCGCCGAAGGGTAGAAGCACGACTGGGTAAAAATAGACAGACATTTTTTGGCCGGGCCATATAGCCCGGAAATCCCAGTCAAAACTGACCATGTGTCACATGTTGCCCTTACTGGGAGGGACAACTAAATATAGTTGTTGTTGTTAGAGTTGGTGTTTTTCAGAGCAGTTGAACCGCTGCTTGTTGGTCAGAAAGAATATAGACTATTACCCAGTCTTATTTCTTGTATATATTTGACTCCTACTAACAAGTATTCCTGAATCTACTATCCGTGTACATGTTGTATATCTTTTATTCAATATACTTTCATTTTTCCTCTCATATCTATTTTTGTTATTATTATATTGTGTGGTTTTCTAAACAAGAATCCACAACAGTAATCATCGGTTTCTCCTCTCCAGTTATGGGTTAAATAATAGAACAAATTGAATTCTATATCGTTGGCTGGCAACCAGTCTACCGCAGAAAGTAATCGTAACCTACTGCGGGATAATATTCTGTCCAGTAAGTCATTTCTCTTTCGAGAGATGATCAGCCAAGCATTTATCACGTATGGCACTTAACTGACTGACTGTACAGCTCTCACCATTATATAGGAAGTCATATCACGTAAGAGTTTAGTACTCTTTTTCCTTGTTCGTAGCGAAACTTAAATTGAATCCCGAGGTTTTTAGTTAGTTTGTTGTTTGTTGTTTACAATAGAATGTAAACGCAAATTCTACTCCAGCAGCTTCTTTACCCGCACATCCCGTATGTGGCACTCCTTTCCGTTTACTTGCTTCCTTGATGGCTACACTCTCCAAAAAATGTAAATGCAACGTCAACTACCATATTCTATTTTCTTGACTCCAGTTCATCTTTTATCTTTTCTTCAATACCTTGTGTAAGCAGTCTTTTCTTTACAATTGTAACCCCCTTCGCACCAGTGCTGTTTACTATGGCTATTCACCTTGAGCACTTTGATAAGATTTAAAGAAGAATCAGCAATATTGTTCGTCCTGTTCTAGAGACTCGGCTTTATTCACTTCCCTACCGCTAAAAAGTAGGATGTCTGTGACAATTTTATACATACTTCAAGGCAATTTTTTGGATGAGCTCTTTCTTCTGGTACCTAGACTTTATGAATTTAAGCGCAATCCTAGACAGGCGTCGGAATCTTATGAATTGACAGTTGATCTAGCGAGATATAGCCGTGAATTCTATGCTAACAGATTTCCTGAAAACACCCTTCTAGCTATATGCTAACAGTTTTCCTCTAAACACCGTGTAAGTTTTATGCTAACAGATTTCCTGAAAACACCCTTCTAGCTGTATGCTAATAGTTTTCCTCTAAACACCGTGCCAGTTGTATGCTAACAGATTTCCTGAAAACACCCCCCCTAGCTGTATGCTAACAGTTTTCCTCGAAACACCGTGCCAGTTTTATGCTAACAGATTTCCTGAAAACACCCTTCTAACTGTATGCTAACAGTTTTCCTCTAAACACCGTGCCAATTTTATGCTATCAGATTTTCTGTAAACACAATTCCATCCCAACGCTTTCAAGTCAGGCGTCGGAATCTTATGAATTGACAATTGATCTAGCCAGATATAGCCGTGAATTCTATGCTAACAGATTTCCTGAAAACACCCTTCTAGCTGTATGCTAACAGTTTTCCTCTAAACACCGTGTAAGTTTTATGCTAACAGATTTCCTGAAAACACCCTTCTAGCTGTATGCTAACAGTTTTCATCGAAACACCGTGCCAGTTTTATGCTATCAGATTTCCTGAAAACACCCTTCTAGCTGTATGCTAACAGTTTTCCTCGAAACACCGTGCTAGTTTTATGCTAACAGATTTCCTGAAAACACTCTCCTAGCTGTATGCTAACAGTTTTCCTCGAAACACCGTGCCAGTTTTAGGCTAACAGATTTCCTGAAAACACTCTCCTAGCTGTATGCTAACAGTTTTCCTCGAAACACCGTGCCAGTTTTATGCTAAGAGATTTCCTGAAAACACACTGCTAGCTGTATGCTAACAGTTTTCCTCTCAACACCGTGCCATTTTACGCTATCAGATTTCCAGAAAACACTTTCTAGCTGTATGCTAACAGTTTTCCTCTCAACACCGTGCCAGTTTTAGGCTATCAGATTTCTTGAAAACACACTTCTACCTGTATGCTATCAGTTTTCCTCGAAACACCGTGCCAGTTTTCTGCTATCAGATTTCCTGAAAACACACTTCTAGCTGTATGCTAATAGTTTTCCTCGAAACACCGTGCCAGTTTTATGCTAACAGATTTCCTGAAACACCCTTCTAACTGTATGATAACAGTTTTCCTCTAAACACCGTGCCAATTTTATGCTATCAGATTTTCTGTAAACACAATTCCATCCCTACGCTTTCATGTCAGGCGTTGGAATCTTATGAATTGACAGTTGATCTAGCGAGATATAGCCGTGAATTCTATGCTAACAGATTTCCTGAAAACACCCTTCTAGCTGTATGCTAACAGTTTTCCTCTAAACACCGTGTAAGTTTTATGCTAACAGATTTCCTGAAAACACCCTTCTAGCTGTATGCTAACAGTTTTCCTCTAAACACCGTGCCAGTTTTATGCTAACAGATTTCCTGAAAACACCCCCCTAGCTGTATGCTAACAGTTTTCCTCGAAACACCGTGCCAGTTTTATGCTATCAGATTTCCTGAAAACATCCTTCTAGCTGTATGCTAACAGTTTTCCTCGAAACACCGTGCTAGTTTTATGCTAACAGATTTCCTGAAAACACTCTCCTAGCTGTATGCTAACAGTTTTCCTCGAAACACCGTGCCAGTTTTATGCTATCAGATTTCCTGAAAACACCCTTCTAGCTGTATGCTAACAGTTTTCCTCGAAACACCGTGCCAGTTTTATGCTAAGAGATTTCCTGAAAACACACTGCTAGCTGTATGCTAACAGTTTTCCTCTCAACACCGTGCCAGTTTTACGCTATCAGATTTCCAGAAAACACTTTCTAGCTGTATGCTAACAGTTTTTCTCTCAACACCGTGCCAGTTTTATGCTATCAGATTTCCTGAAAACACACTTCTAGCTGTATGCTATCAGTTTTCCTCGAAACACCGTGCCAGTTTTCTGCTATCAGATTTCCTGAAAACACACTTCTAGCTGTATGCTAATAGTTTTCCTCGAAACACCGTGCCAGTTTTATGCTAACAGATATCCTGAAAACACCCTTCTAGCTGTATGCTAACAGTTTTCCTCGAAACACCGTGCCAGTTTTATGCTAACAGATTTCCTGAAAACACACTTCTAGCTGTATGCTAACAGTTTTCCTCGAAACACCGTGCCAGTTTTATGCTAACATATTTCCTGAAAACACCCTTCTAGCTGTATGCTAACAGTTTTACTCGAAACACCGTGCCAGTTTTATGCTAACAGATTTCCTGAAAACACCCTTCTAGCTGTATGCTAACAGTTTTCCTCGAAACACCGTGCCAGTTTTATGCTAACAGATTTCCTGAAAACACCCTTCTAGCTGTATGCTAACAGTTTTCCTCGAAACACCGTGCCAGTTTTATGCTAACAGATTTCCTGAAAACACCCTTCTAGCTGTATGGTAACAGTTTTCCTCTAAACACCGTGCAAGTTTTATGCTAACAGATTTCCTGAAAACACCCTTCTAGCTGTATGCTAACAGTTTTCCTCGAAACACCGTGCCAGTTTTATGCTAACAGATTTCCTGAAAACACCCTTCTAGCTGTATGCTAACAGTTTTCCTCGAAACACCGTGCCAGTTTTATGCTAACAGATTTCCTGAAAACACCCTTCTAACTGTATGCTAACAGTTTTCCTCTAAACACCGTGCCAATTTTATGCTATCAGATTTTCTGTAAACACAATTCCATCCCAACGCTTTCAAGTCAACTGTAATCTGCAATAATTTTAATGCAATGGCAATCCCCTATCTGCTTTTCTTCTGATTATTCTTCTCTCTTTCTGCTCACTATTATTAGTTCCCAGTTCTCCCACATCCTGTAACCCATTGTGTTTTAACGGCATTTTAATGTGTTTTAACGGCATTTTAACGTGTTTTAACGGCATTTTAATGTGTTTTAACGTCATTTTAACGTGTTTTAACGGCATTTACTCTATTACTTGACGTAATACCGATTAAAAGAAAAAAAACGATATATAAAATAAAAATAACGCTTGAAAATGTCAAAAATCTTATTGCACGAAGAATCTAACTACACAGTCGACCCGAATATACGATATGTTTTCTTTGCTCAAAGCATGTTTGTGCTTGTTCTTGCATGATTCGCTTTATTTGTCTCTCAATAAAATAAACATTGCAAATTATTTTAAGGTTTCTCAATTATTTGACCGTATTATATTTGGGAAGTTATATTTCTGGACTTAATTCATTCATATTAATGTACATATCAGTTAAATAATCTACATATAAAATGCTAAAAAATTAAAAAGAAAAGAACGAAAAGCAAACGTGTTTCAATCTGTTGATGGCTTAGAAGTTATGAATTAACAACAAAAGTGGCTCTTGTTGGTTTAACAAACCGTAAAGAATATGACTCATACCTGCACCAAGCTTCTACAGTTCATTCCTCGTCTACCGACTTTTGATTAATTTCAACCAGTGGAGGTAAGATCTTACAAAGTTAAGTTACTTCTTTTAAATAACAAAAGAAAAAATTAAACAAAGACTACGTGAATGTTTCCAAAAAATCGTAGTGTCAGAGTAGGTAATTTGCAGTGCCAAATCTATTTTCGGCGGGTATGATGCCATTTCTTTGGCCTTGGAAAATATTGTGTCAACCGTAACTGCATCAGAATTTTATCACGCCCAGACATTATTGTCGCGACTCTCGATAAGTTGTTGTGCAGCCATTGATTGCGATGGACTTTACTCCAAGAAAGCGTCCGGAAATTCTAACGCTGCACGAACACCCTGGCACGCCTTACAAATTGATCATGTATATTGATGGTGTTAGCCTTTCAAAT
This sequence comes from Ascarosepion bandense, assembly GCA_037127315.1. Lineage (NCBI taxonomy): Eukaryota > Metazoa > Mollusca > Cephalopoda > Sepiida > Sepiidae > Ascarosepion > Ascarosepion bandense. The sequence continues at coordinate 1,413,768 of JBBBDQ010000244.1, forward strand.
GTCAGTCCTATCTACAAGGTGAAGAAACAAAATGGATGTATCAGTTCAAAACGTAAAAGAAAAAGCCGGCGAAAGAGTAAAACAACGCCAAGAGAGGACATATACGGGATCAGAGAAAGTGTGAAAGACCCTAGAAAAACATTATTCATTTGCTTTCAGTTAATTTGCGCAAGGAAATATATTTTCAAGAAAATTACTTAAAACGAAATACATTCCTTAATTCCACCGATTCAACCTTCACAGCTAAAACCCGTCATACCACTGACATCGTAGCGAACCAGTTTCATTCCATTTGTATTTGTTGTGGGGTTCTCTTTTTTTCATAAAAATGGACTCGTGCAGAGTAAACTTATACTCGTTCTATAGAAGCGAGACTGGAGAATGTCGTGTTGTTTCGTGGTAATTCTTTTGACAGTGTTAATCTCTCTACCTCCGTCGTGACGCCGCCGAAGGGTAGAGTCACGACTGGACAAAATTAAACATTTTGGGCTGGGCTATATGGCCCGAATGACCCACGTTAAAAAAGGCCTTGTACCGCATTTTGCCATAGTGGGAGGGTGAATAAATAACAGAATGCGGCGTTTTCTCGCGGTAATTCCTTTGACACTGTCAATCTCTCTCCCTCCGGGCGAAGAGCATGAATCCAGTCGTGGTTCCGCCGAAGGGTAGAATCATGACTGGGCAAAATTAGACAGATATTTTGGGCTGGGCTATATGGCCCGGAGAAAAGACCTTGTTAAAAAGGCTTTGTGCCACATTTTGCCCTAGTGCGGGGGTGGGGGTAAGTAAATACAGAATACCGCGTTTTCACAGAAAGTTAACGGGAGAATACGAGAGTTCCGAGAGAGATTGGTTGTCAGTAAATAGTAGTAGCTCTGTGAACCACTGATCGAGAAGATTATTACGCAGTACCCGTCAGCTTCCGACGCGGACATACTCAATTTACTACGGCTTCACTTCTAGAGACTTGTACATATATTTTTTACTAACCTTCATTCCCGGACTACTAATCTTCATTCAAGTCTGTATCCTTACGTTAATACACTTATTTTTTTATCTCAATTACTGGTCGTTGTTCATTTATTTGTGCGGGCTTCATTCCCAGGATCCACAACAGTATTCAATTGTTAAAATGTAAGTTACACATGTGCAAATCCTTCAGTTTTGTAGAAACAGCTCCCTAGAGGATGCTTCTCTGATCACTACAATCTTAACCTGTTAAAGCCTTAGGTGAACCTTTATCTTCCTCAAATATTCACATAAATTTTGCTTCTTACTCTGTAAATCTTTCTCTGAAGTGAGTATTGATGAAAATGCGCGATTATTAGCTCAGTCTCATCCTTTTACTGTTGAAATGGCGAGATAGAACCGTAAGTTCTATGCTAACAGTTTCTCCTCTCAAACGATCTTACAGTTCCTGTCAACTTTTATCTTCGAAAATTTAAAAGCAATTTCAATCATTATTTGTCTACGGAAATCTTATTCATTTATTGTTCTCTCTCTCGTCAATAAAGTTTCTTTTTCTCTAACGTTTTCAAACTCAATAACTTAGTCACTTTTTAGTGGATTTATCGCCTCATTTGGGGTGTAATGATATAAAAAGAAATATTTTTATTACGTAGAAAAAATTTATTTAGATTGATGCTCTTCTGAAAATGTTGACTGCGATAAAATACTGGTGAATTTCATGTTGTTCGCTATTCGAAAAGATATTAGTCCGCTCATACTCTTATGTATTTGAGATTTTGCACCAGAATGAACCAAACCGTGTTCATATATATATATATATATATATATATATATATATATATATATAAAGAAAATGTACCTGTTGTCTAAAGGATATATATATATATATATATATATATATATATATATATATCCTTTAGCCAACAGGTACATTTTCTTTTTTTGTTTTTTAAAAAGTATTCTCCTTTGTGTCTCTGCCATTTGCTTTCACCGGATATTTTCGTCCTTCCTCTTTTTCAGATTTTTATCCAGAAAGTAAGCTGTCACATTTTTGAGTTTGACCGGTTGCTGACGTCTTAGTTATTGGTTACGCGTGCATTTCTAATAGACGGGACACCTGTCAGATGTGACAGGCGACAAGACAACTGTGAGTTATTAGTATAAAGTAGAAAATAAAACAAAGATACTGGTGTACTCAGTGTATCAGAATGTCAGAAAGAAAGTGACCATTTCTTAAAGAAATCATTGCATTGGCGTGTATGTGCGAGTGTATGTGTGTATGCTCGCACGTACAGGCGTGAGTGTGTGTTAAAGTGAAAGTGAAAGTGAAACTAAAATAGAGAGCGAGAGTGGAAATAGACGAGATGATGTTTGTATAATTGTTCAAAATATTAAAAAATGAAATAAAATATATTGTAGTCATAGGTTGATTTACTAATAAATTCAAACATTCTTTTTAGTGGATACCCGTTGTTAAAACAAACGCCATGTTTTTCAATTTAAACACTGTTTATTATACCTATCGACCTGAAAACCTAATATATAAAATGTTCACTCCAAGGCGTTTATTTTAAACAAGAATATACAATAAGTAAATGTTGAAGTAATAAATATATCAGTTTAAAAAAAGAATTCATTAACTCTGCTCTTATCCTGAGGTGTGAGCGCTTTAGGATACCGTGTGATGTAAGCATGAATGTGCGGTTGATGTAATGAATTTATTTCTTTTTTTTTAATCGTTTCACTCCAACTAAGGCGGTACCGTCACTGGTGCGCAGGGGCTATATATGAGAAGAAAGAAAGTTTAAGCAGGAGGAGATCGAAGAGAAAGACGAACCGGTTACAGGGGGTGTCGGAGAAAGGGTAAGAGAAGGACGGGAATACCAGTGTGAAGACAGTTGCGAGGATAGAGTGAGAAAGGAAAAGAACAAGATAAATGAGAAAACGACGAGGAAAGGACTAGAGTCAATTTGACAAGAGATGGGAATTGACAGTGCATTTAAAATTCTTGGAGATTGTAGCCGTCAGGGAAGCAAGTATACGGAAGGGAGTTCCACAGGCGGGAAGTGCGAAAAGGGAAGCTGTTGGAGTAGAAGTGGATGCTGCATTTAGCTGCTGCTCGGAATTTTTAATGGGAGAACTATCTAAATAAAATTCTTACAAGAAAAAAATATTTCCTAGCTTTAAATAACCTGAAAAGGACTGATAATCCATAGAAAATTCGACAAGAATTAAGCAGGAAACCAGTAGTTTGAATGCACGCCTCTATCTTTCTAATTATTTCTGTTAATTGGAGTAGATAGACTAAACTATCACCCGGTTCACACTCCACCCACGTCTATTGAACAGGTGTAGAGGCTTATCCCTAGTTCCCTGTTTAGGATGCGGTTTCCGGCCTTCTCTTTTCTAATCTTTTCACTCTTACGTAGCCCCCTGCACATCAGTGGCGCTACCGCCTTGCTCGGAGTGATATGATGAAAAAAAAAATTCTCTTATCCTGTCAGGTGTGCTATACGTGCTATTGGTGCAATATAAGCCAGTACTATAGCATGATCCGGTTATCGATGAGTAAATTGTTTCAGAAAACCGGGCTTCTATGGTGAGAACGGTGGTCAGCCAGACGGTTTAAGATCAAGACCCGTGAAAGGCTGGATGTATTCATTCGTGAGATCAGCGATCAACTAGCTGAAGCAGGGGTATATAAAACTTATCTGCTGATGTCCCACGGGCAGTGTAATGTTACTAGCAATGTTACTGGAAAATTGTCGCCCAACTACGTGCTGACCAGTCTCAATGTTGCTAAACTTCGTTAATAGAACAAAAAACACCGTTTCACAAGGTGTGGCCATAAGTTGGATCGAGGGCACGAAAATGCGTAAATAAATAAATTGAGACGAAAAAGAGGAAGAATTAAGCAATGTAGATGTGTTTGCAGGAGACAGAGAAAGAAAAATGTAAAATAAAAAACATGGAAACGAAAAAATAGCAAATAAAAAGGAAAAGAATTATAATAAAAATAACGAAGAAAAAATTCGAACTTACAAAAAAAAGAGGATGCTAAGAAAAAGAAAGATATATAAATAAAACCAATTCTCCTGGATAACTATTCGTTTAAATATGACAGACTATATTTTATTTGATAGGATGTGCTCTGTCGTGGAGTGGATATCGGCTCGGAACAAGAAATCGGGAAACCGAGTTCGAATTCCAGTTGAATTTCTTACATTCACTTATGCGCAAACACCCTTGCGAAAGGTATTAATCCGTTTCTTCCCTCCAAGTTATGGGTTAAATAACAGGACAGATTGGGTTCTGCTGGCCACCAGTCTACCGCAGAAAGTAATAAAACCTACTTCGCGATAATCTTACCAGTCATGTCTATTTCGAGACACGATCGCCCAAGTGTGTATCACGTTTGGCATTTAACTGACTGATGAGAAATAGGTTGGATGAGAAGACTGAGGTGGGCTTGATGACGCAAATTCCAGGTCAATTTTTAATAGTCTACGTATAACGTGTAAAAGCTCGGGCGATACCCTGCTCTCGTCAGCCGCAAAACAGAAGATATAACACAGTTTTGGTGGTTAAGGTGGGGCTCCCACCCCTGGCGCCATCAGCAGCTTTGCTACTGGACAGGGTATTGTTTCTTGTCTAGAAGTATTCACCTCTTTCGGTTTTATTTACAACTGCAAGTCAGATTTTCCACATTGTGTTTGCTTTTGATCGTTAACCAATACAGAATGCGCTCGTAGCGACTGTTATCAGTGACGTAGAATGGAAGGTAAACAGATGGGTTTCATGTCGGAAGTAGCATTGTGTTTTGAGCATGGCTTCAATCAGCTTTGCTTACTTTGTATCTTGACCAGATCCAACCTGATGCCTGTTTATCCGTAGTCTGGAGAGGATAGGAAGCACACTTCAGGTTCACCCTCAGAAAGCAGGAAACAAATAACCGTCCAAGGAATCCACGGCAGTCGATCTGAAATGTTAGCACACCACATGTCTACCCCTTTACCCCACAGTCATATCGCAGCAATTCAGAGTGTTTTTTTTTTTTTTCGCTTGTGCGCCACCTCCTAGGTCTCCGCCTATGGAACCGTTAAAATCTACTTAAAAGGCACACTTTTTTTAAAAATCTGACCACGCTACAATATCTCGGCGCGCTTCTGTATGAATAATCAATCAGTTAAGTGCCATACTTGATACACGCTATGGGTTAAATATCAGAACAGATTGGGTTCTATAGCCTTGGCTGGCAACCAGTCTACCGCAGAAAGTAATGGCAACCTACTTCGGGATAATCTTCTGCCCAGTCAGTTATGTCTCTTTCGAGACATGATCGCCCAAGCGTGTATCACGTATGGCACTTAGCTGACTAGATTGGCATCTAGGTTCTACGATTGTACCGTTGAAATCAGTCAGCTGTGCCATACAGGATTCACGCTTTAGACGACCATGTTTCGAAAGAGACATGGCTGACTTGGCAGAAGATTATCCCGCAGTAGGTTGCCATTGCTTTCTGCGGTATACTAATTGCCAGCCAAGGCTATAGAACCCAGTCTGTCTTATTATTTAACCCCTAACTGGTGGGAAAGAAAGATAAGCAACTAGAGAGGAAATGTTCTGAAAAATGAAGAAAGACAGACAGAAAGAAAGATAGCAGATAGAGAGAAAGGGTTCTGCGAAAGAAAGAAAGAAAGAAAGAAAAGCAACAAGAGAGAAAGGCTTCTAAGAAAGAAGGAAAGAAAGAAAGAAAGAAAGAAAGAAAGAAAGAAAGAAAAGCAACTAGAGAGAAAGGGTTCTGAGAAAGAAAGAAAAAGAAAGAAAGAAATGGTATATGTATTTACATATGTTTATATGTGTCTATGTATATTTGTCCACATGTGGGTATATATATGTATTTGTGTGTGTGTCTATCTCTTTTTACCAGTTTCTTATTTAAATAGATTTACAAGAATCAAGATTTTTTAAAACATAGAATTCAAAATTCGTTGCCTCTAACATTAATTAATAATGAATATATAATTTTTTTAAATTATGTTTTTTTTTATTTTTATTATAAAATGAAACTAAATGTCGATTTCTATTTGAATCAAATATTAACATTAATGCCCCAATAAATTATTTTTACAGTCTGTTCTTATATTCCTAAAATTAGAAATAATTAGTATTTTGATTAGTCAGCACAATGTTACCACAATCAAAATGGAGTTTGGATAGACTTGAACCTTTTAAAAATCTTCAGCTTGAAATCAGCACCATAACTTGACAAGACACTATAGCTTCTTTTGTAATGATATTATAACATATTTATGTTATAAATTCTAGATAAATAAATATATATAATCTTTATTATAATAAAGACCATTGCATATATATATATATATATATATATATATATATATATATATATGAGAAAAGATTTTACACGAATCATGTAAAATCTTTTGTACAATAAAGACGGAAGATGATGATGGTTCACCTAAAATAGGCCAAACTTCCGATTTACCATGAAATAACGTGTCTTTCTTCATTTTTTCTTATATTTGCTCTATATGTATTTATATACACATATATTTAGAGCTCTCTTAGAGAGTTATCCTACCACTGTATGTATAGAACACTCCTTTGGATTTTTCTATATCTACACCGCATGCTTATATATATATATATATATATATATATATATATATATATATATATATTCGGAGCAAAGGCGACTAAACCAACCCTTCACAAGGCTTTTCCAATGAAAAGAGAGGCTTAAAATCAACCAGGATTAATTTAATCTCAAAGGATTGATTAATAATGTTGTAAGATCAATGATCACCAAGCACAATATCTTAGACTGGGATTAATATATATACATGCAGCCAGTGCAGTGATCACGAATTCCGTAAATAATTCGAGTCGTAGCGACATCAGATGTACTACAGTTTCAGTAGAATTGCTGTGTTTTTGGCATGCTAACCTCACGGAGCAAAACTTTCTCCAGGTTGGTTTGAATTCATGAGTGTTCTTTCTCCTACAGAGGTTGCAATCCAAAGCTATAGAACCTCGCCTACCTTGCTATTTACCCATATTTGGTAAAGAAGAGAAGGATTCAAATTTTTCTATGGGTATAGAAAGGATTGTAATGAACTCGACTAAGGGATTGTAATGAACTCGACTAGAATTTGAACAGAATATTTGTGGAGGGCTTCCTAGAAATCAATGACCTGGAAATATTCGGCGGCCACTTATCAATGCCTAAGCCTGACTTTCAATCTGAAGAATATTGACCCTAGTTTGTCCTGGAAAGGTATGGATTCCACGAAGTCTTGTTGCCCAAGACATGTTACACATGAATGAATAACACTCCAACATTACAAGTAATAAAATTAACATCGAGATGTTTTATTTTATGATCCGAATTCGTAATTAAAATTCATGTTTTATTTTTGATTGGTGGTGTGATCACGCGTAAATATCTAACCTAAACTTAATTATAAATGGTAATTTGTCTGTGTGTGTGTGTGTGTGTCTGTTTGTGTGTCCGCTACCTATAGACTCCGAAATGGCTGAACCGATTTTCTTGAAAATTTACACAGTTGTAATATAAGCGTCTGCGAGTGTTCTTAACTAGGTTTTGTGTCGAGGTATCTCCGATAAATATCGAAAATCGATAATTGAAAAATAGGGTTATAGAAGAAGTGGTCCGATTTTAATCAAATTTGATACACTCATAGACAAAAACATAAGAAATGATATTCAGAAGTTTCAAGGTTGCAGTTCTTACAATAGTGCAGAAAATCGATAATATATATATATATATATATATATATAAGGCAAGATGTTTGTGTGTGTGTCCTCATATCTGCCTGAGTGTCTCTATTTTTTTAGCACTTTTATTTTAGTTTTTGCTTCGGATTTGGCTGTAAGTAAGTATAATTGTTGTTCTTAGTCTCAGCCATGATACCATTTACTCAGAGGACTTATTTAGCCTTCAAAATTCAGTTTACGACGAAAAAAACTTATTTGATATCGATACCAGGAAATCAAAATTTGACTTACATCCAGTTATTTTTCTTTCAGTCTACGGTTTCTTCTTAACTAGAAACAACTATTGCCTTTTAGTCTTTCGTGCCAGCGTCCAAAAAGTCTGAGCTCCAGGACCATGGATTTGTTTTAAAGCTTTCATTACACCCGAGCAACGCCGGTCTATATTGCTAGTTTTTACTAAACTGCAGAATCAAGTATATATTCACCACATGATCTACGCCCACAGTAAAGGGACTTTAAAACAGGTTTTGGACTCTGTGTCATATCAGAGTTCAGTGTATAGATGTTACTATATAAACTAAATCGAAAACTAGCAAAATATGTAATTTAAGCTATTCAGCATCTATATATATAAAAGGCAAGATGTCTGTTTGTCTGTCTGACTGTCTGTATGTCCTCTATACAAATCCACAATTTTTAAATCACGAAACTTCACACAAATGTTTTTAGGCTTCCGGTCATGTCATGGGCTACTTATTTTTTACGATTTCCCACCCGATATTGAAAATCAATAGCCAGATATCCGACCAGGTCTGAGCAAGATCAAGATTTCAGCCCTTTTATCGTGGTTTTTGCTGCAGAATTTGCTCTAGCTTGGTAAAACTATTGTTTTCAGTCTCAAACATTAGTAGATCTTCTCAGACGACTCATTTTCCCCGATATCAGAAATTGATGCCCTCGATATTCTATCGAATCTGATCAAAAACTGATATTCAGCCATCGCTGTGGCTCATTTTGTCCAATTTTACTCCCGATGGGTACGATAGGTTTTCATGGACTTACTGAGGTTAGTTTATTCTTGGCTGACTTATTTCACACCGATATTGGAAATCGATACCACGCTATCCTACCGGTTCTGATCAAAATCAAGTCTTCAGCCCTTTTTTTTGTTTTTGTTTTTTGCTTCAGGTTTTGCTCTAAGTCAGTATAATTGTAGAACTTAGACTCAGCCATGATACTATTTACTCAGAGGACTTATGTATCCTTCAAAATTCAGTTTGCGACGGAAAACGTATTTGACATCGATACCGAAAATCAAAATTCAGAATTTTTGTTCATTTCTCTTTCAATCTACGGTTCCGCTTTGACTGGAAACAACTATTGCTTTTTAGTCTTTCGTGCCAACGTCCAAAGAGTCTGAACTCCAGGACCATGGATTAGTTTTAAAGCATTCATTACATCCGAGCAACGCCGAGCTATCCTGCTCGTAATATATTACAAGCCCAGAATCGTAAACTGTCATTATACTCCACAAATTTTCGATATCTAAATTTTAAATTGAATTTTTAAAAATAAAAATGTTTTCTAGAAACTTTTATTTTAGTTTCACTTGAAAGGTAAATGATTAAATTTATTATTTTCAGCAAGTAAAATACTCTGGTGTATTTCAAACAGGAATTATATTGATTGGAATCTAAAAATTTTAATTTTTGTTTCATTTTTCAATTTTTTGGGCATTTGTAAACAAACGATAATTGTCGGTTTAAAAATCTTACAAAAATAAAATATAAATCTGTGTCACAATATTTTTTTAAAAATTACCAAATTTTATGTTAAATTAAGCTGATTTACACAAGCATTACTTATTTATAGCGTGACATTTAGAATAAAACTATTTCAGAGTTGAACCTTTTGACCTGTCTGCCATATATCAAACATGTTAGTATGTAGTCAGATGTAAAAATATTATTTTTTCCAAGATTTTTAATTTAAAAGATAATCTAATTCATTTGTGAATGAGTACTGAAAGTTTCATTAAAATCCGACAATTATTTAATTTTTGCGAGAATTTCCAAATTAAAAGGTGGGTTATGTAATTATACGTTTTCCAATGTAAACTCTCGTAACGATTTGTTTACCCACTAACTCAAATCAAAATAAGATTTTCTGCCAAATTTTATCACATGTTAGAAGGAATTAAAAAGTTTTTAAAATAATCAAAAATTACTTTGATCTTTCCTCTTAATAATAATATAAACATTTTGATGGAAAACGTTCGTTTTTATTAAGTTTGGGGCCTTTTTTGTTCATACTATGTTGTTGTTTTTTATCAATCTAGTGGAGATACAAATACTTAATTCATCGAAATATAACTTCTTTAATAAGACCTCCTTTTGCGATTTTTTAGAATATAATAATGCATAAGGCACCAACAATAACCGGGCAATATGTGGAAATTCATCGGAATTGGTACCGATACTCAATATTCTTGATAACTTGGTGGAACATGTCTCCATGTTCTTTTACATCAGCACGGTTTTCAGAGAATCTGTCAAAATGGTTAAGCTGGTAGTGGATTTTTATACTCATCCTTGTTCCAAGATGTTAGAAGTTTTCTTTTTGCCATCCTTCGTCTCGTCCTGATAGTTTCCCGCGTCTTTTTTTTTTTTTTTGGTTTTGCTTTTTTGTTTTGTTTTGTTTTGCCGAGGAAGCCTTTCACAGCCTCGACAAAACAAATCCCCACAGCAGCTTCAATCTCAGTCATGTGAGGGACAAAATTTTCATCGTTAATCATTTTTTTTTATTTGTGTCCCATCGGAAATTTGTGCCATCAATTTCTCATTACACAGACCATGAAATTCTGAAAAGATATAATTGAAGCATACGCCATCTTGATCTAAAGCAGGAGTCGGCAACCCCCGGACCCCGTGCTACATCCGGTCCGCGAAGAAGTTTTGTCAGGCCCTCCAACTTAACACATCAGCACTAATTATCTAATTAATTTGCAGAGAAAGTGACAGAGAAATTATCAGTTACAGTACAGCGACTTGCGAAGCCACGATTTAAAACAATCAAAATTTAATTTCAAATCCGCTGTTGTTGTTCTTAAGAAATTTATTTTAGCAAGCGGGAAATATAAAGTCAATTGAATAATGCAAAATATGATGGTATTGCATTATTTGGAAGGGCACCTCGGCGTGGTGTAATGGTTAGCAAGCTCGTCTCCCTAGAACCATTATAACTGAGTATTGAATTTGATCCTCACTGGGTACCCACTATTTTCGACCGTGTGTTACGTCTAAGCTAAGCTTAAAAAGGTTTGGGGGTTGGGTGCAGGGTTAACGACCCTGGTTCATGAAAAAGTGTTTGTTACAAAAACAGCAAAAACGCTACCCTACACACCATTAGGTGTAAGGAAAAGTTTATTTTGTTATTATTATTTGGAAGAATATATGCTAGAGAACAACCTTTTTACGAAAACATATATATTAAAAATCGTTTAAGGATATGATTAGGTGATGACCACTTTGGTTGGTTTAAAGCAACGGAGAGAGAAATTGATATTGTTGATATTATTAGTGTTTTATTGCGTCACACGATGTGAGCTTAGGAAAAAAATTAATAATTTTAGTACCATCAAGTGCTTCTAAAAGCACGGAAACATAAAATAAAGTTATTTTGGATAAATATAAATTTCTCGTCTTTCATGATACTCGCCCCTTTTATGTTCAATGTGGATTTCTCTTAGATTTGAAATGTATTCCGCTAATCTGAAAAGCGTAGACAAAACAAGTGTCAGAGTGATTTGATAAGGTCACCCAGATGCCAAGGCCACTGTTGAATACACCAGTCCGAAATAACCCGACCTGAATTCAGTTCGGTGTGAGTTGGCATGATCTCATTGATCGAGCTAAGACATCCGAAAATCGAAGGGGCGTAGACCGATTTTCATTGGCCGAAGACTGTGGGCCGGCCGGATCCCCAGAGAGGATCGAAATTGGTTATAAAAATAGATGCTCGACATGAAAAATAGAGTTGGGAAACCGTTTTTTCAGAATCTGTGGAAGTTTTTTGAGTTGGGGCTGCTATCAGTCGAAATGTAGCGGCTGGGAGAAAATGGCCCAGCCTGGGAGCCATGACATACGGCTGGTCGCCTACCATAGAACTTATGGCTAAAGAGTTAATTTCGAATGAAGCCTGCCGCAAATTAACTCAAAGAAGTTAAATTGGAATAATGCACCATCGACATGAAACCCGAAAGAAAGTTATTATTATTATTTTTTTTATCACGGGAAAATCGAAAATTCTGAATCTTCGTTCGTTCAACCTCGGCAAACTCCGTTAAACTCCGATAAGAACCCGAAAGAACTTTGCTGTTTTAGAAGTACATTTCAACGCTAACAAAACTTAGAGTAAACATTTCACTTAACGATTAGAAGCTTTGATGCTTTTGGCGAACTTTCTCTCTCCGTTGTAAAAATCATTTTCGACGATTGTATATCATTTTCGACAACTGTATTCTTGGGAAAAAACAGACATTGTTTTTTTTTCTTTATATAAAGACATTCTACGTAGCTCTCCAGGCGTGTTCGACTTCGTTCATTTATTTTATTAATTTTTTTTTTGGTGCCGTGTTTATTTTTTTCAACTCATAAGTGTACACCAGTGTCCGGCTAAAAGGGATGACTATTGAAATTGCACGACGAAACTTCTGGGATCTAATCACAACGTGGGACAGTGGCCCGTTGTTGCAAAAGACGTCCTGTAGTCCAGCTTTTGTGGTGACGTCATCGGATGGGATCGTCCCGACCAGCGACTGCGACCAGACCAAGCGTACGACCGGGTGGCAGTGCCGCCACTGGGGTGTCACGACCGTCGGCGAGGACGAGCGTAACATTAGACAGACGGCCAGCCAGGCTGAGGCGTCACATCTGGTGCCGTTTCGACCAGGATCTGGCTTGAGGGCAGCAGTCCGGCCAGCGGCTAACGACCCTGCTCCATAAAAAAGGGTTTTTTACAAAAACAGCAAAACTGCTGCCCTACACACCATTAGGTGTGAGGAAAAGTTTATTTTTGTTATTATTATTATTTGGAAGAATATATGCTAGAGAACAACCTTTTTATGAAAAAATATATATTAAAAATCGTTTAAGAACATGGTTAGGTGATGACCACTTGGATGAAGTTTTGTTCCTGTCATCAACAAATACATCAACTGATGTGAAGAATTTGTCAAACAATAAAGAGAAAGAAATCTTATTAAATGATTCACGATTTCTAACTGTATTTTGTTGTTGCAGAAATTTGAATTTTTTGTTGATTGTGTTAGTTGTTATCCTGTTAGTCGTGCAATAAAATAATGAATATTGTTTAAATAATATAACATTATCTTCATTGTAATTTCTTTAAACATCCAGACGATGGAGGACATCCAGACGATGGACGGAGTGGTTTGAGGTCGAAACAATTTTACAGTACATTTATCATGGCCCTCCTTCGAGACTTTGCATAGCTGTCTGGCCAGCTCTCTCCAAAAGGTTGCCGACCCCAGATCTAAAGCCTTGAAAATCAGTCAGTGAATCGTAATCATGCGCTGGAAAATAGCTATATAAACGAGTTATTTATCCAAATAATTCATTTAATATTCCAATAACGTCACGTGAGTGTGGTTCTTAGAAACATCACTATTTAAATAGATTGGTCCATTCGTAAAAAAAATAATTAATTGGTAAATTTTCGTTTTAGGTCCCGAAGGCTTTTGCCCCTTCAAATTTATCCAAAATAGCATTATTTCTGCGCAAATGTATATGCTGAACTCAAATCAACAATTAGTTATTGAAGAAACTTACCTTTATTGATCTGAACGTCCAGAAAAAAATCGAAGTACAGTTTGTCTTCCGTAACTCTAACGCAGCCATGTAATTAACTGCTGCATGACTTTCGGCGTAGGACAACAAATTTCGGTCTATTTTCGGCCAGTTTACTTCCTTTTCTGAAATTGCCGACTATTTACTTCCTGTAATGAAAGTAATACGCAATTTTTTTCTACGCGTATTATTTTCATTACAGGAAGTAATGTCTCATGCCACTTTCCGCTGTCTCTACGTGTCTTTATTCGTCCTACGAGTATTAGATTCTCTAAGCTATCTTTCCTCATTACGTATCTCAGAAATCCTAGCTTTCTCTTCCTGATGATAAGTATAATTTTACTTTTCCTTTGCATCCTCTCCAAAACCTTATCATTGCTCACACGTTCGGTTAATGGTATCTTCAGCATCCTTCTGTATAACTACATTTCTGATCCTTAGAGTATCTCTTTCATCTTGGAAGAGATACTCCAGCATTCGCTGTTGTGTAGTTAAGAAGATTGATATCACGTAACAATCTTTTATTTATTTATTTATTTATTTATTTATTTTTGTTTCCAAGGAAAACTTCTTGTCTCTTAATACTCTGTTTATTGTTTGAAATACGTCTTTGGACATAATAATAATAAAATAAAAATAAAATAATAATAAATAAGTAATTAAAAAAATTAAAATAAAATGAAGAAAAAATGAAAATAATAATAAAATAAATCTAATATAATAATCAAAGAGCAGAATCGCAATTGAGAGATCAATAGTAGTTGAATTTGCAAAAAAAATAACATTAATCTTGCAAAACTGATAATCTAAATTTATTTTTGTAGCGAAATTTAAAAACCACTTCATTCTGCTTATTTAAAAGCTGGTATTTACAACGAAATTTAATTATTTTTAATTATTTTCTTCTAAGCATAGGTTACATCTATTTCTAAAGCTTTTTTTTAATCATATCACCCCGAGCAAGGCGGTAACGCCACTGAATCGCAGGGGGCCACGTAGGAGTGAAAAGATTGGAAAAGAGAAAGCCGGAGACCACATCCTAAATAAGGAACAAGGGATGAGCCTCTTCACCTGTTCAATAGACGTGAGTGGAGTGTGAACCGGGCGATAGTTTAGTCTATTTACTTCAATTACAAAATCCAACGAAGAATCTGTAATGTGATCGATCCCGACTTAGCAGCTCAGATACAGTCAATTTCTCGCCGGCACAACGTGATTTCCCTGTGTCTCTTCTACAAATACTTTCACGGCTTCAGCTCCGAAGAACTTAGCTCCCTGGAGCCCCCTAGGTATGAATTTACTCGAGTCACAGGATTAGCAACTAGGTCCTACCCTTTTGCTGTGAAACCGATAAAATATAAACGCAAATTCTATTCCATCAGCTTCTTTTCTCGCACTTCCCACCTGTGGAATTCCCTTCAATTTACTTGCTTTCCCGACAGCTATAATCTTCAAGAATTTAAATGTAAAGTCAGGAGCAATCTCCTATCTGACTAACTTGCATTCTCTCTCTCATGCTTTTTTCTTCGTCCACTCAGCTCTCATCAGTATTCTCATCCTTCTCTTACCCACTTTCTGACAACCACTTCCTTGGAGCGATATGATTATATATAAAAAAATACCAATGCACCCTTATTTACCCTCACTGCATCGAAAAGGTTCTAATTTACCGCGCCTTCATAACATGATTTTTGTTTGCCGGTGTTATCTTTTGATCTATTTAAAGCTACGTTTATCTTTATTTCAGCAGTAAATATCTCGTTCTACACCGTCTAAATACGGATAACAATATTAGTCTAATTTCAAACATAAACCCTATATATTTCTGTCTAATTCTATATATATATATATAACTATTTGACGGTACAAAACCTGTAAATTGCTTTAAAAATCACAAGCGGAAACATCTCTGAAGGGATGCCTTTCGCTAACAACACATCAGGAGAGAACTATTGGTAGTGATCAAAGAACGAAAAAAATAGTCACGTGAGCAAAAAGGTTGGGGAACAGAGGCGTGTAAACAATTAGTGAGGAGGATAAAATTGAGGGGAAATGATTAAATATATACAACTAGCAGTATAGTCCGGCGTTGCGTGTAATGAAAGCTTTAAAACTAATCCATGGTCCGGGAGCTCAGACTCAGCCTAAAGAATATTTGTGTTAAGTTTGGTGAGAATCAGATAAAAATTGTGGATTTGTATAAAGGACATACAGACAAACAGACACACACACAAACATATTGTTTATATATATATATATATATATATATATATATACACTAGCAGTATAGCCCGGAGTTGCTCGAGTGTAATGAAAACCTTTATATATATATTATGGATTTTCTGCACTATTGTAAGAACTGCAACCTTGAAACTTCTGAATATCGTTTCTTATGTCTTTGTCTATGAGTGTATGAAATTTGATTAAAATCGGACCATTCCTTCTATAACCCGATTTTTTCGATTATCAATTTTCAATATTTATCGGGGGTACCTCGACACAAAACCTAGCTAAGAACACTCGCAGATGCTTATAGTACAAATGTGTTAATTTTCAACTGTTTCGAAGTCTATAGGTAACGGACGCACACACACAGAGACAAAGTTTCATTTATAAATAAGTTTAGATACTTGAGAGGTGTTTCCATTTGTGATTTTTAAAGCAATATATATATTTCTCGAACGGATGACAGATATAGCGCTATCTATACAGCTCAGAGAGCAGAGATCTGTCCTAGAGTGAAGTCAGATTTGAATGCAAACATATACTTATCTACCTACATATCTTTTAACCTGGTTTGCTTGTAGAATCTAAAATTGTATGGGAAATTATGATTGCATCACTTCCCCCCCATATATGAGCAAATAACGGGATAGACCGAGTTCTATAGCCTTGGGTGGCAACCAGTCCAGGAGGAGGAAGACTATTAATTTAAACCAGCTTGGAGAGGGATTGGGTCACGTTAGGCTGTTGTTCCCTAAGAAATACCGCTCCTACTGCGTTGCAGTACATGTGGTGCTCGCACGACTCCAATGGGTCACGGGTGAGATGGATTTGGATCTGGATTGAGATTAATAATCTCCTAAGCAAAAAGGAACATGATGAAATAAAAAAGAAAATGTTATTAATAGCGTGTTTCGATGGAAAAGCGTCTGCTTTCTTTGATGTTTTCAGATTAAAATAAAAGAAGGACAGTGTGCAAAGAAAATGCCTTTGAATGTCCAAGGATACGTTGGCATTATAAATCAAATTAATTATCCTTGGTTATCAGCTCCCGATATTTAGACACAGAAAATGTCTGCCTGTCAGTCTCTCTGTTTGTTTGTATCTATATCTTTATAAAACACGTTTGGCATGTATATATATATATATATATATATATATATATATATATTGTGATAAATTTATGGAACACGTAAGTGTTAAACCCACTGTTCATGCATTTACTTTTATAAAGTTGAATAAGTTGAAATTGATTACAACCTATCACCAGATGAGGAGCAAACGTAGCTCCGAAACGCAAAAGATTTTGTGTAGTGATACTATGCTTTTATAGACCATTGTAACAACCATTACAATATATATATATATATATATATATATATATATATATATATATGTGTGTGTGTGTGTGTGTGTGTGTGTGTATATATATATATATATATATATATATAGGTGTCAGTTTGTGACCCTGTGTTTCACGCTCATTACGATCGTCGGCTACATGTAGGGCTGCGTATATTGGTGTATTTTTGTCGAAGTGGGAGGAAAATTGGGGGGAAAATTTGTCGTCAAGACAGACGCAGATATATACACACGTTTGTACACACATTACCGTGCGCAAAGACACACACAAACGTGCACTGCCATCGGTGATCACACAATCATAACTACATGTGAACCGTATGGGGCGTAGCATATATATGTATATGCGTGCAGTTTCACACATACATACGCATTAGGTTGGTGTATTCAAATAGTGTAGCTTTGTCAACGGTTGTCGATTTCTCGTACGTACATATGTACGTATGATGTGGACTGTGTGAAACTATGATAGGTAAAAATTGCTATTATTTTTTATTATTTAAGGCTGTATTGTTATTTTTTTAAGTTGGTTATTAGCTTGTTTTTTAGTTGCATATATTTAAATGGTAGAAATTTCAATTTGTAATGCTTGTTAACTTTTATATGGTGGTATTATATTTACTGAGGACGAAAGGAGTAATTTACGTTAATGATGATTGCGGACTAATACGGTGACAGTAATATTTAGGGTGTGTTTGATGATTATAACAGTTGTGGTAGCTATTGTAAACCGGTAGTAGTGACTAATCATGGTGGTGGAATGAGAATAACAATAAATGAACTATGAACTATAGGATAATTTATTAGATTATTGAATCAGCGATTCCTTCTTTTTTCTTTTTTTTTTTTTTTACCCTTTTGATATAAATTGTGATAATATGTATTTATTTTCATGTCTGCATTTGGAAATTATTTCTGATCTTATGTTTAGTAAGATCTTTTGTGGAATATGAAATATAATTGCTACTTTTTCATGGAAGCAAAGTAGGGATTTTTTTGTAATGTTGTTGTAGGAGGGTGCTTTTTTCAATATTTTCCAGCTTAAACAGAAACATTTCACCAATTGCTCATCAGTACGGTTAGACATCCGATTACTTTTAGCCAGGGGATTGAAACGCGACCGAATTTTCATCAGTCGGCGATTCTACCTCTGTGCTATGGGTGCTCGGTAGAGGAAGGCAGACATTTAGCGTGTGATATACCATTTACAAATACGCCAGTGGCTAAAGAGTGTTCTGATTCATTAATGATTGAACGATATATATATATATATATATATATATATATATCATCCATATACTAGACTGTTTCGCTGTAACATAAGTCATCAGTGCGACTAGACATTCACTTGCTTCACGCCGGGATCGAAACTCGACCGATGTGGTGTCAGTCGGAATCACTAGATTATATATATATATATATATATATATATATATATGCATCTTCAAACACAAAAACTTATTAGTAATATGTCATACTTATATATATATATATATATATATTTGCACATATATATATGCATACATATATATATATATATATATATATATATATATATATATATATATGTGCATATATATATATATATGTGCATATATATATATATATATATACACACATTTAATTTTTTGCACTCGCCGCCTGTGGAACTCCCTTTTATTTACTTGATTCTTTGATAGCTCCAGTCTCCAAAAATGTTATTATTCGCTGACTTCTATCTTCTTGAATCCCGTTCATCTTTTACCATTTCTTCAATACCAGCTGTAAGTTTCATCCAGTCTTTTCTCCCACCTTAACCCCCTGAACACAAGTGGCAGTTCCCCCGTGCTTGAGGTTAAATGCTTATATTTATATATATACTAGCAGTATAGCCCGGCGTTGCTCGGGTGTAATGAAAGCTTTAAAACTAATCCATGGTCCTGCAGCTCAGACTCTTTGGACGTTGGCACGAAAGACTGAAAAGCAATAGTTGTTTCCAGTTAAAGCGAAACCGTAGACTGAAAGTAAAATGAATGGATGTAAGTCAATTTATTTCTTGGTATTGATATCAAATAAGTTTTTTTCGTCGTAAACTGAATTTTGAAGGCTAAATAAATCCTCTGAGTAAATGGTATCATGGCTGAGACTAAGAACTACAATTAAAAGGGCTGAAAAAATACAGATATACAGGCAGATAAACAGAAACACACAAACATCTTGCCTTATATATATATATATATATATATATATATATATATATATATTATCAGTTTTCTGCAATATTGTAAGAACTGCAACCTTGAAACTTCTGAATATTGTTTCTTGAATAAGAATACTCGCATACGCGTATGTATAACTGTGTAAGTTTTCAAGAAAATCAGTTCAGCAGTTTCGGAGTCTATAAGTAGACACACACACACACACACACACACACACACACACATACACACATACAAAGTTTCATTTATAAATGTATATATATATATATATATATATATATATATATATATATATATGTATACACCATGGATCAGGCTGCCCTCCCTGGGAACACAACACTACGCCTCCTTGGCCTAACACTCTCAGCGGGCCTCAAATGGAATGACTATTTCGAATCCATAGCTAAATCCGTTGCTAAGAAGTTCGGTTTACTGTACAGGGCCAGGTAGTTTTTTTCCGTCTGAATCTATCCTGCATATATATGTATATATATCTGCCTATGTATTGAATACTGCTGCCACATCTTGTTGGGTGCCCCTGCTATTCACCTCTGGGTTCTTGACAAAATCTTTTGAAGAATATATAATCTGATCGATACCGACTTGACAGCTCATCTGCATTTTCTCTCTCACCGGCGTAACGTGGCTTCCCTGTGCCTCTTCTACAAATACTTTACGACTTCTGCTCCAACGAACTTAGCTCACTAGTGCCCTTTAGATATGAATTTACAGGAGCTACTAGACTAGCAACTAGGTACACCATTTTACAGTGAACCCAATAAAATGTAACCGCAATTTCTTCTTTAACATCTTCATTTCATGCGCTTCCTGCCTGTGGAATTCCCTTCCATATACTTGCTTCCTCGACAGCTACAATCACCGGAAGTCTACGACTGACTTGTCGATGGGCTGCTCGGCACACTCTCCTACGTAGATGCCACCATTACTTTACATAGTAATGGAATAGTCCATTATAGCCGAATAGGCGCGGGCGTCCCAACATTTATCTGTCTGTCTTGTGTTGTCTTTATGCTCTAGTTATTAGTTGCATCTCTGTATGACTGCCTACAACCTTTGCCCTCTGGGTTTTCAGTATGAAACCGAAAAAAAAAACGATAGACACATGATGTCTCTCAAAATCGTATTGTTGTCTTAAAATCGGGGCATGTGCCTTTTATGAAATTCCACAACATTAAATTCGAAATGTTTCACTAGAAATATATTTCATTTGATGACGTCATGTCTATTGGGAAACAGTCAGCCCTTGTTGTACAAGCCCGTCATGTGCCAGCAAGGGATTAATCATTGTGTCTATCAATCAATGTCTACTCTCCACATCTCTCTACTCTTCCTCCTTTTAATCTATTCGAGTCAATACAGATCCTGAACATCTATAAATCAATTGTGTATATATATATATATATATATATATATATATATATATATATATGTATATATATTTGTGTGTGTGTTTGCGTTCGTGCGGGCGTGTAGTTATATATATATATATATATATATATATATATGTGTGTGTGTGTGTGTGTGTGTGTGTGTGTGTGTGTAAGTTTTCATCATCACATCTACATAGAAGGGATAATCTGCTCATATCCGTATTTCTATAATATTTTATTCATTTATCTCATCACACAAAGATACACAAATACATATACAAATTTATATATATATATTCATAAACACATATACACAAGTATATTTTATTTATATTTGTATTCATATACAGCAGTCTGTTCGTATCTATCTATTTATACACACACACACACACACACACATATATATATATATATATATTAATGAATATGCATAAATAAATATATGAAGTAGTATATGAAAAACATGTATATCGCTGTTAATATTATTCTATCAATTTTTTGCAGTTTATTCACACTTGCGATGCGGTGCAGTGGATATCGTCTCGGAACGAGAAATCAGAGAGCCAAGTTCGAATTCCGATTGAATTACTTGCATTTACTTACTCTCAAATACCCTTTGAAAAGGTAGTAATCCATATTTTCTCCCTCCAGCTATGGATTAAATTGCAAAACATTCAGCCCAGTCAGTCATGTTTCGAAAGCGACATGATTGCCCAATCGTGTATCACCGATGGCACTCAAATAATTGATTCATATATATATATATATTTATATACATATTGTTTAATTACTTAGTTTTTGGTTATAATAAAATTAGACCAGTGCACATTTGTATTAAAAAGTGTTCAATACAATTCTGTTGTTGAACTTTTGAATATTTTCCATTTGTGAACGAGTTATTACGCGACTCAGGTTTCTACCTTGAGTGGTGTCTCCAGGCGATTTTCAATAAAATATTGAAAATCGCCTGAAGACACCACTCATGGTAGAAACCTGGGTCGCGTAATAACTCGTTTTCAAATGGAATATATATATATATATATATATATATAGATAGATAGATAGATAGATAGATAGATAGATAGATAGATATTAAATGACTGTGACAAATGAACAAATAGATGTTCATAGACATTTATCTGCTTGTCTGTAACTGTTATCGTCGCATAGCAATGTTTTATGTCAACACAAGATAATATCATTTTTGATAGTGGATGTCTTTATGTTAACGTCCCTGTAACCTCTCTGAAGATGGCTCATGTGAGCTGAAAGCTTAGAACCACCAAAATAAAAACTATCCAAATGTTAGATAATTTTTGTCTTTATTTTCACCTGAAACTGAAGTCAAAATACGATGTTTGGAACGGTTCCTGATTGAACATAATAGACATTTATTGTCTGTTATATTTAACAATATATGTTTAGAAAAAAATCATGTTTAGAAAAAAAATATATATATACCTTTGAATATCAGAGGATAAGTTTAATGTAATAAATAAAATTAATCAACATTGGTCATCACCTCTTGAAATTTAGACACAGAATGTATCTGTCTGTCAGTCTCTCCGTTTGTTTCATCTATATCTGTATTAAACCCGTTTGGTATATATATATATATATATATGCACACTGCCGGCCATAATTATTAGGCAACCCAAGTTTTTTAAAAGAAATGATGTATTTCATACTATTCTGGCTGCCTTGTAAAATTTTGCCTAGTAATAATAACAAAAGAACCATTCTATTTTCATTTAGAATTATCCACTTAGCAATAAATATTAAAAATAGTATGAAATACATCATTTTTTTAAAACTTGGGCAGCCTAATAATTATAGCCGGTAGTATATATATATATATATATATATATATATATATATATATATATAAAGGCTAGAGTTTGTGGCGGATAAATTGTCGCTATTTGCCTTGTAAAATTTTGCAAAATAATAACAACAATAGAACCATTCTATTTTAATTTTGAATTATCAACTTGACAATAAATACTAAAAATAGTATGAAATACATCATTTTTTTAAAACTTGGGCGGCCTAATAATTATAGCCGGTAGTATATATATATATATATATATATATATATATAAAGGCTAGAGTTTGTGGCGGATAAATTGTCGCTATTTGCCTTGTAAAATTTTTCAAAATAATAACAACAATAGAACCATTCTATTTTAATTTTGAATTATCAACTTGACAATAAATGCTAAAAATAATATGAAATATATCATTTTTTTAAACTGTGATGGCCTAATAATTATGACTGATAGTGTATGGTGAATGTGAGAATTATAGATTGAGTTACAAATAAAGAAACATCCGGATAGATGAATAGATAGATAGTTTTTCGACATAGATCTCAACAGAGTAAGAAATGAATGAAAAGAAAGAAAAAGTATCATAACAGAAAAAAAGAGCAGATGAATGAAAAATAAAAACACTAAAAGAAAGACTAAGAACGGAAGGAAAAAATAAAACATAGTTGTGTGAAGGAAATTAAAGATAAGTAAAGAAATAAATAAAGAAACGAAGAATTTGAATGAATTGAAAGATAATAATAAAAAAAAAGATATTAATGAAAAAAGATAGTAATAAAAATATCCATGAGAGACGCGTTGAGAAAATCTGATAAAGAACGAATGAAAAAATAAGTATTAAGTAACAAAAAAAAAAGACAGAATAAAAAAGGAAGAAAATGGAAAATAAATGAAAAAAAAAAAAGATGGAAAAGAAGAAAAAATATAAGCGAAGAAAACCAAAACGCGTGCAAGGAAGAAAAGAAACGCTAAACTAGACTAGAAAGAAGTGAACCGGGAAAAGATGATATAATCCCCCTCCCCAGCCCCACTCTAAGTATGATTCTTCTTTTACTTATTTATTTACATGAACCTCTGATGTTGCAGATTCTTCTGGCGTGGTTCAAGATAAATAACCTCCCCGCTCGCTCCCCTTACCACTCTAAAACATTGATCGTTTTTTCAAGTGGGATTCGCAATTTGTCAGGTCGAGGTTAGATCGGACTGGTCGACGTCCGGCAGTTGTTCACCGATAATGCATATTCGATTGGATGTGTGACAGACATCCGCCACCATTTATTGATACGGATTTACCAGGTTCAGACATGGGGTCAAGCAAGAACCAGTAACAAAAGCCTTCCAGGCCCCTTTATTCTCATATTGAACGTTCTTTGGCACAGACCCAGCTCTTAAGGGAGGGCGGATTCAGAATGACCACAAGAAAAACCACTACAAAGACGTCTATAACCCATATGCTCTCCCAAACCAATTTGATATAAATACAAAGGACTCTCTTAATGGACAGGAGAAGCCCTAAGGATAAAGAGTGTCCCGAAGAAGTATGTTTGTGTATCCTTGAGATACAGCTATTAACAAAGCGAGCCGTAGCTATCTGCATACACGCGAAAAGCACTTAAACTTGATACCTGACGTCGGTAACACATATTGCTATTTTATCGGTCTCAAAGACGTAAGTTTGAATAAAAATGCTTCTTTTTTGTTCAACACGATTTTTAGAAAAAAAATAGAAAAAAGTACTGGATGAGCCAATCATCAGAATTTATTGGATAAGACCCCTACTCTAAAATTACCTGCAGGTGAAATAACGGAGCAGTCAGTCAGGTGCCATACAGGATACACGCTGAGATGATCATGTCTCGAAATAAACACGAGATACCGGGCAGAAAATTTTCCCTGAGTAGGTTACAATTACTTTCTGCTGTTCACTGTTTGTTGTGGAGTAGTTTTCGCACTGAAAGTTACAATCGCGCTTGTCGGTAGCTAATCGACTTAATGCACCCAAAATGTTAAGGACTTGGTAATATTTTACTGTAAGCTGACTCCTTAGTATTCGGTTAACTGCCAACTAATATCAACTGCCTAGTAGTTCTACTGAACTTCAAAACAACTCTAAAAAACTCACTAGAACTCCTATGAACTTCCCAAGAACTTCTCGAGTTAAAACTTATTAATATAAGAGGGAGAGTCCATTATCTGAGGAATACGTGTGTTTCACCATAACACAGTTTGCCAGACTCTAATCTGTAACGTTATTTAATGCATAGATGGAGGGAGAAGAGATGGATTAATATATTTGCAAAGGATATTATTGTGTAAATTAATGCAAAGAATTCAACAGGAATTCGAACTCGGCTCTCCAATTTCTTGGCCTGATCCGAAATCCAGTGTACCACAATGTACATCCGTGGCATAACGGATACTAGCGCCGAAAATGTAATCAGCGAACCGGTTTCAAATTCCGCTTAATGGCATCCCTTTCGTACAGATACCCTTGAGAATGGCATGAATCTGTTCGTTATTTCACCAGTTCTAGATTAAACAGCACGGTAGACTGGAGTAGCTTGTCTGTTAGTCTAATAGAATGAAGATCCTACATTCCAAGACAGAAAAGAGTCTACCAGAAAGCCACACCACTATCATTATTTAACCAGTAGCAGTATAGCCCGGCGTTGCTCGGGTGTAATGAAAGCTTTAAAACTAATCCATGGTCCTGGAGCTCAGACACTTTGGACTTTGGCACGAAAGACTAAAAAGCAATAGTTGTTTCCAGTTAAAGCGAAACCGTAGACTGAAAGAAAAATGAATCAAATGTAAGTCAAATTTTGATTTCCTGGTATCGATATCAAATAAGTTTTTTAGTCGTAAACAGAATTTTGAAGACTAAATAAGTTCTCTGAGTAAATGGTATTATGGTTGAGACTAAGAACTACAATTATACTTACTTAGAGCCAAACCCGATGCAAAAACTAAAATAAAAGGGCTGAAAAACTGATTTTGATCAGACCCAGTAGGATATCGGGGTATCGATTTCCAATATCAGAATCAAATAAGTCATCCAAGGATAGGACTGCAAACTTGAAACTTCTGAACAAGGTTTGTCATGTCCTTGTCTATGAGTGTATCAAATTTGATTAAAATCGGACAACTACTTCTATAACCCGATTTTTTCGATTATCGATTTTCGATATTTATCCGGGATACCTCAACACAAAACTTAGCTAAGAACACTCGCAGACGCTTATAGTACAACTGTGTAAATTTTCAAGAAAATCAGTTCAGCCGTTTCAGGTAACGGACACACACACAGACAAAGTTCCATTTATAAATAAGTTTAGATTTTAACCCAAGTTTTTAATTTTTTTAATTTTTGACCTGATTTCAAGTGCAGTAGGATAAAATAGGATTAAAATACACTGAAACATTCAAGAATCCTTTATTTCAAGAAAAAAATGCTTGCTTTTCCAGACAGTGCAGAGCATGTTCAAGACAATACCTTGACATTACATCATATTAGCGTTATGTTCGGTCACTTGTTTTTCTCCAAGTGACATAGAGCATGTTTTCAATGTGCATTAACCCAGTGTCCTCATTTGAGGACAGCAAATTTTATATTATCATATATCCTAAAAACGTAAACTTTTTAAGAAATGAGACAAACATGATATAATTAAATTCTTAGTCGCACGAGTCTTTCAATAGAGCATATAGAGATCAAAATACAAGAAAATATTGCTAAGCATCGACGTAAGTTTATAAAAATGTATTTTTGTCAAATTTACTGTGAATGTTTCATGTGTTTTGAATTAAGTTTTTGAGCATTTTTTGTCATTAATTAATGGATCAATATGTACTCACTACCTATATATAATAATGGTTTTATATAATGATTTATACCCATTATTTTTTGCAGTTTTTATGCTGTCTTCAAATAAGGACACTGGGTTAAAATGGGTTAAGAACTCATAAGAATTCGCAGATAAAGAAAATCTTCTATATAAAAAATCCTAATGGTTTACACCAGACATGAACAATATTTTTCGAACAATCGACCGCATGAGATATAGTTCAATATATGGCAACACGCGTTACGTAAATAACCATTTTATAATTATAAAACTATTTATAAAAAAATATTTTATAATTATTAATTAATTATAAAACTATAGTCTTGTTCATAATCTTATAACTGATGAAAATCTACTTCACAGACCCCACTCTATGTGGTTAACAGACGCTGCTGCATGTGGTTTGTTTCTAATTTATTCATTTGACAAGGCAAAATTATTTTTTTTAAAAAATGTATTTATTCCTTGGAGAGAAAAAACTTTAAAAGCAAAACACTACGCCCCCTAGGCTTAACTCTCACAACAGACCTCAAGTGGAATGACTATATAGAATCCATAAATAAATCCGTATAACATAAGTTAAATCAACCAAATGCAGACGACAATTATACTCCTGCAGCTTTGTTTATCGCCCTTCCTGCCTGTGAAAATCGCCTCCATATTCTTGCTTTCTTGACGGCTACAACCTCCAGGAATTTAAATGCAATGTCAATACTCATCTCTTAACCACTTTACTCCAGTTCTTTCTAAATCACCCTGTGTATCTTGTTATTTTCTTTTCTCTCTGCCTTTGCAAGTGTCATCATATCTGTGTTTCCATCCTTCTCTTACCCTTTCTCTGACAGCCCCTGTAGCTTGTTCGTCATTCTCTTCACTATCTTCCTGTCTAAACTTTACTCTTTTGTAGCCCCCTGCACATCAATGGCGCTACCGCCTTACTTGGGGTGAAACGATTAAAAAAATCACCCTGTATATCCTTTCCTTTCACTTCACCTTTGCAACTGTCATCACATCTGTATTCCCATCCTTCTCTTGCTCCTTTCTAACTGGTCGTCTTTCTCTTTACTCGCCTATCTATTTTTTTACTTTTACATAGCCCCCTGAACATCATTGGCGTTACCGCCTTGCTCGGGGTGATGCGATTAAAAAAACAAAAACAAAAACAAAACATTGCACATAAGATTTTTTTTTGTACTTGCTTAAGTAAGAGAGAATGTGAGTGAACATGTGAGAACACCAGGGGAAATAGAAAAATCAGGCATAGCAGACCACATATTGAAAGAAAAGAAGATCACCGTCCTCTGTGTGATGAAGTTGAAATAATAGAGAACACCACTGAAAAATACGAAAACGTAAAGAATCAGCACATAAGCTGAGTCACAAAATTCCCTAAGACGGCCAAGCATAAAAATGAATAGAACATCGGTACCAGTAATACAGTGTGCAAAAAAACTAATTAGAAACATCTAGATTTTAATATGAGCTCTGCTAAAAAGGGTTGCTGAGACTGTTGTATTTAGTAAGATTTGATTGCACAGGAAATATGAACTGACGCACACCTACACCTTAAACTGAGCCAATAAAAAAGCATATACATTTATACATTCCCCAATAGAAAAGCTCTTTTCATAAAGACAGTTGGCTCACTAAATTTTACCATGTGCTTACGTCTGCAAAAACAAATTAAATTATACCTTTTATTTATTGACCAATCAGAAGCAAGGAAGCATACATCTTAAAAGCTGATCCATTTCTATTTTCTACAATCTTATAAATACAAGTGATTGTTGTTTTTTCTCATTGAAGAGCAACGGGTCAAGTCCGTGTGACCTATATTTTCTTACTCACTCACTTTCTCTTATAATTGCCAATTAAGTGCCATACGGGAAACACGCTTTGGGCGATAATGTCTCTTTCGAGACATGACTGACTGGGTAGAAGATTATCCCGCAGTAGGTCGCCATTGCGTTCTGCGGTAGACTGGTTGCCAGCCAAGTTTATAAAACCCAATCTGTCCTATTATTTAACCCAAAACTGGAGGAAGTAGAAAGATTAATACCTTTCCCAAGGTTATTTAAGCGTAAGTGAATGCAAGGAATTCAACTAGAATTCGAACTCGGTACCCCGATTTGTCATTCCGAGTCGATATCCACTGCACTACAACGCACATTTCTCATATACTAACAATAAAGAAAGATATAACCACATAGAGAGTTACAGTCGTAGACCGTATGTTTCATTAAGGCAACATAACTTTTTCCCACTGTCCAACTCTCTTTCTTTCATGGAGTACTAATTGATTTCTTCTTTTCCTAATTCACTTGTTGGCAAGAAAAAAAAAGTGAAACAAAAGAACTCAAGTCCGCTTTCATTTCACACTCAGAACAGACCTTTTATAGCGACACCAGATTTTTGCTTTTCCTAATGGAAGAAAGACGACGAAGACATAATACACACCAGCGACATTATTTTGCCTTTTGTTCACAAATCCATTTCATCTGACCTTAAGGGAACCGAACTCCTAAAAACACATTGAAAGGAGGAAAAAATATATGCAGGATTTTACAAAATATGTGTTATTTCAAAACAACAAAATTTGATGTTGTTATTCTCGTTATATTTTTTTTATAATCATATCGCTCCAAACAAGGCATTTTACTGTCACTGTTTTGCAGGGGGTTACATAGAAGGAAAGTTATGATAATGAGTGAGTTTATAGGGGGTGTAAGGAAGTGGGTAAGAAAGGATGAGAATACTAATGAGAGTGGAGTGGACGGAGAGAGGAGCATGCGAGAGAGGATGCAGTTTAGTTAGATAGGAGATGACTATTGACATTACATTTAAATTCTTGCAGATTATAGCTGTCGGGAAAGCAAGTAAATGGAAGGGAATTCCACAGGCGGGAAGTGCGAGAGAAGAAGCTGTGGGAGTCGAATTTGCGTTTACAATTTATTGGTTTCATAGTAAAAAAATAAATTTATTGATACAAACGAGACCCTTTTGTCTTTTGTGCAACCTTCTGATACTTTCAGATGTGGTAGGCTCTGTTACATTTGACATAAGGCCATCTCGAAAACATTGTCAATGCTCCCTGAAAGACATTAGGTTAATAAGTCTCAAAAATTCACACATTAATATCCGTAAGGACACATTGCCCAGTGATTAAAATCGTTGTTTGGATCCAGTCACTTGATCCAAAGAAGTGTGAGTTCAATACATGGCGACAGCTGTGATGAACAAAAAACTCAGAAAGATGAGTTAAATAAAGATAGGTAAACATCCGAAAGTATCATGACCCATGGAACGAGAACAATCTACCCAAGTGAGGTTCCAAATTATAATCAACTGATGGTCAAAACTTACAACAGCCGAAACGTCGTAAATATACCAATAAATATGAGGAAAATAATTTTTTCTGAGTAAATTTGGCGTAGCATTGTTATATATCCCGGGGACTAACAAAATTATTAACTAAATTATTCTGTCGGAAGCGAAAAATGCAGAAAGAACGTTCAAAGCCGGAAATATAAACAATGAGGAGAGGAATTAATTATATTTTAGTAAACCGACAAAAATATGAATTTTGGTGTCAAAAACAATGACAAACAAACAGGCGTTGCATCAGCGTTCGCAATGCAAATGGCCAAAGATAACAATTGCCCAGTATGCTTGCCCAGCAGATCACGTAATTGGGTAAAGCTCGACAAGGCCTGGATAATATATTAGACGACAGGGTTTCCTCGGGTTGAAAGAGCAGAGGAAGCCAGGGAATCAAAGGAAGGTAACTCCAGCTGTTACTTCCTCATATGTGCGTATGAGCGTGCTTCCTTTGACTACCCCTATACACACAACCGTTACTGCAGAGAGTAGATAGAACAAGTTATTATTATTATTATTATTATTATTATTATTATTATTATTATTATTATTTCACCCCAAGCAAGGCAGTTTTACTGCCACTGCTGCGCAAGTGGTTACATAGGGGAAAGTGATGAGAAAGAGAGGTAGGTTATAAGGGACGTCAGGAGAAGGGTAATAGACGGATGAAAATACCGGTGTAATGAGGTGGAGTGGATGGAGAAAAGAGCTTGTGAGGATGGATGCCAGTTAGTGAGATAGGAGATGACTATTGACCTTACATTTAGATTCCTGGAGATTGCAGCTGTCGAGGAAGCAAGTATATGAAAGGGAATTCCACAGGCGGGAAGTGACAGTAAAGAAACTATTAGGGTAGAAATTGCGGTTATATCTTATCGGTTTCACTGTAAAAGCGTGAGACATATTTGCTAGTCTAGTAGCTCGTATAAGTTCATACATAGGGAGCACCAGTGAGCTAAATTCGTTGGAGCAGAAGTCGTGAAAGTATTTGTAGAAGACGCACAGGGAAGCCACGTCACGCGACTGCAGCCGAGCCGCCAAGTCGGTATCGATCACATTGCAGATTCTCCGTTGGATTTTGTCAAGAACCCCGAGATGAATAGCAGGGGCACCCGGCAGGATGTGGCAGCAGTATTCAATACACAAGCGGATGGTAGATTTATATATGTGCAGGATGGATTCAGACGGAAAAAACTTCCTGGCTCTGCTCAATGAACCGACCTTCTTAGCAGCGGGAATTAGCTATGGATTCGACATAATCATTTCACTTGAGGTCCGCTGAGAGTGTTAGGACAAGGAGATGTAGTGTTTTGCTCTTGGGGAGGCTAGCCTGATCCATGCTAATAGTGGGTAGGAGCGATTGTCTTATGATGGTTAAAAGATAGCAGTTTCGTTTTGGAAAGTTTAAAATTTATGAGCCATTTCTTACCCCAGTACACCACAGATTGGAGGTTTTTCTCAAGCTCGGCAGTGAGGTTAGCTTTGTTAACCACGGCAGAATTTTGATCGAGGCGAGAGTAAACGTCAGTGTATTTGCCTACTTGGCATCTTATTACATCGGGGAGATTGTTAATGTAGATCTGGAAAATCGTAGGACATACAGCCCCGATGGACACCCGTGTCCGTGTAGTAGTATTGGGAGGCATGTCCGTTCAATATTACCTTCATTGTGCGATTTGAGAGGAACGACTGGATTAGGTGAAAAAACTGTCCAGTTATACCATAGCTCTGCAGCTTACACAGAAGGTCAGCATGCCAAACTCTGTCAAACGCTTGTTCGCGTTGGTCGTTGATGTGAGATATTGTGTATCAGCAAAAGCAGTATTTATCAAACGAAGTATATAAGCCCATTAAGTAAACTGAATAGGCCACGTGTGACTTAGAGTTTTGTCCATGAGTGACCAAAACTCTGAAAAGACATGTCATTTAAAATTGTCTTAAGGTCGTTTTATTTATATAAGTATTGTTTTATCTAAAATGTTGCGTGGCTTATGTGAGTTAAAACGAATTTAATAGTAGAACTTTACTTCCATTTTTTTACTTACAGCCATTTTTCACACAACCATAACATAGATTCTCTTAATTTTTTCTATAAATAATTTCTTAGTAATTATTCTGAAGAGCTTTAATACCTCGAATTTAAACGCAGTTCTAAATTGGCAGATAGGTCTCATAAGTTCTGTGCTGATAGTTTTTTTTCTTTTTTGCGCACTTCTCACTTATTGAAATCTATTCTAGCTTCTTTCTTTTAAATCAACTTTTATCTTCATAAATTCAAATGCAATACCGATGGTCATCTTCTGTCTCTTTAATTCATGTTCTTTTAATGGCCTAATTTTTTTCAATCGGATTCTTAACTCAATATCTCTTTGCATATTACAAGCATTACTCATAAGCATGGAGTGAAATTTTTAAAAAATGCCATATCGACGTAACTATTTAAATCAATTGCTTTAAATGAGCGAAAAACATTCCTACAAAATACGTTTGTTGTAGAAAGCCAGTAATTTCTTTTCCCATAGATTAAACATTTGTAGTCCAAGATGCATGCACCCTAGATGGGTTGAGCTAGCTTCCTCCCCGACGGAGAAAGTTTCATTGAGACTTTTTTAAGGGCAGAGTTCCAAGTCCTACCCTTGTTATTTAACCCATAACTGGAGAGAAGGGACGGATTAATACTTTTCCAAAAGGTACTAACGCGTAAGTGAATGAGGGATATTCAACTGGAATTCGAACTCGGCTCACCGATTTCTCTTTCCGAAGCGACATCCACTACACTACAACGCACATCCGTCAATAGACGCTTACAGCACCGCGGTCACCCATCTAAGTACTGACCAGGCTCAACGTTGCTTAACTTCGGCGATCGAACGAGGACCGGTGTATTATTTGTCGCTTTCTGTTAGGGTGCAGGGTATATAATAAACATGTACAATATACCGATAAATGCATTCTGTTTAGCAAAAACTTTTAATGAAATTTATCTGACTCACGTGATTCTAGCAGGAAATAGCAGTTTAATCTAAACGTATTCATAAATGGAACTTTGTCTGTGTGTGTATGTGTGTGCGGTGTGTCTCTGTGTGTGTGTGTGTACGTTACCTATAGACTGAACCGATTTTTTTGAACATTTACACAGTTGTACTATAAGCGTCTGCGAGTGTTCTTAGCTTGGTTTTGTGTCGAGGTACCTCCGATAATCGAAAAAATCGAGTTATAGAAGGATTGGTCCGATTTTAATCAAATTTGATACAAAGACAAAGACAAAGACATAAAAAACAATATTCAGGGGTTTTGAAGGTTGCAGTTCTTACAATAGTCCAGAAAATCGATAATATATATATATATATATATATATATAAAGCAAGATGTTTGTGTGTGTGTCTATTTATATGCCTGTATATCTGTAATTTTTCAACCCTTTTATTTTAATTTTTTGCTTTGGGTATGATTCTTGAGATATAATTGTAGTTCTTAGTTTCAGCCATGATACCATTTACTCAGAGGACTTATTTATCTTTCAAAATTCAGTTTACGACGAAAAAAACTTATTTGATATCGATACCAGGAAATCAAAATTTGACTTACATCCATTCATTTTTCTTTCAGTCTACGGTTTCGCCTTAACTGGAAACAACTATTGCTTTTTAGTCGGCACATCAATCCTTTGGTCTTAGTTTGTTTCAGTTCCGGAAATAACAAAAGACATTGTTAAAAAGAAATCTCTTCTCACAGTCAATGACTTGATAGTTCTTGGATATCGAAAGTTTCTACATAAAAAAGGGCTAATATATCATATAATACTTCTTATTGTTCCTTCCTTAGTTACTTAGTTCGTTCGTCCGTTACGCCACTTACTCCCTATACGAGATTTCCCTTCCCCTTCATCATTTTAAACGCTACTCTCCTCAGATAAACATCTACTTCTAGTAAAAAGATCTGGGAGGAGTTTGAACCGGACGAAGAATAAACCTTTCTTATTTTTATTGAAGAAAAAAACTAAAATACAAAAAAAAAATAATTAGTAAATAAAATGTCATTCTTTACTCAAAGAGCTTAGAAGTATAGACGGGAATTTGATTTCAGAAAGTATCTGAAACCCAATTTTGAACAGAAAACGACCTCTACTACACCCATTCAAAAGGTCGGGGAGAAGCTTAAACAGAGCGACAAGCGAACCTGTCTGCTCCTATTGATTGTAGACAAAGATCTCTCGGCATTGTTTCATCGCAGATTTATGCAGAGCTATTCTCATTATTGCCTTCCCAAGTCGGCTGTGCGTTTGACTTGAAGGCGAAATTTAATATTTATTACTGTGTCTGCAGGAACCGCAGGCCGCCTTTGAATTCCGGATATGCGGCGAGGATTTTGCTTTGATATTCAGCATGAACTCTGTCAATTCAGTGGCGAGAGAATAACTGTTTCACAGGAGCAGGGAGGGCTGCTTAAAAAGGCGCCATTATTGCTGCATTCGTTGATGCAATATTCTCGCCTCTGGTATGGGAATGAAAAACGAGCTGCAATTGCAAAAATGAGGAAAACACTGCGTAGCATATACGCACGCACGTACATATGTTTATACTTTTCTTTGTGTATATTTACGTACGTGTCTTTCTCTCTCTCTCTCTCTCTCTCTCTCTTTATATATATATATATATACAGTAATGTGCAAAGTATTAGGACAACAAATATTTAATCTTTTATAAGGCATAGTGACAGAAAATAAATAAATTTAATTGAAGTAATTTTATTTGATTTACACAATAAATACTATCTAAACTTTTTTATAAATGGAACTATGTCTGTGTGTGTATGTGTGTGTCTGTGTGTGAGTGTCCGTTACCTATTGTCTCCGAAAGGGCTGAACCGATTTTCTTGAATATTTACACAGTAGTACTATAAGCGTCTGCGAGTGTTCTTAGCATAGTTTTGTGTCGAGGTATCCCCGATAAATATCGAAAATCGATAATCAAAAAAATCAGGTTATAGAAGAAGTGGTCCGATTTTAATCAAATTTGATACACTCATAGACAAAGACATAAGAAACGATATTCAGAAGTTTCAAGGTTGCAGTTCTTACAATGGTGCAGAAAATCGATAATATATATATATATATATATATATATATATATATATATATATATAAGACAAGATGTTTGTGTGTGTGTCTGTTTATCTGCCTGTATGTCTGTATGTTTTCTGCCATTTTATTTTAGTTTTTGCTTCGAGTTTTGCTATAAGTATGTATAATTGTAGTTCTTAGTCTCAGCCATGATACCATTTACTCAAAGGACTTATTTAGCCTCCAAAATTCAGTTTACGACGATAAAAACTTATTTGATATCGATATCAGGAAATCAAAATTTGACTTACATCCATTCATTTTTCTTTCAGTCTACGGTTTCGCTTTAACTGGAAACAACTATTGCTTTTTAGTCTTTCGTAACAAAGTCCAAAGAGTCCGAGCTCCAGGACCATGGATTAGTTTTAAAGCTTTCATTACACCCGAGCAACGCCGGGCTATACTGCTAGTATATATATAGTACTGTGCAAAATCATTAGGACAAGAACTATTTTACATTTTATGAGCGATATTTTCAGAAAATAAACAATTTAATTGAAGTAATTTTATTTGATTTACTCAACAAATGCTTTAACAAGAAAAAGTAATTGTTTCAAAATAAATTTAATATTTAGTATAATAGCCTTTCGCTTTGAAATAATAAAATAATTGCGACAATTTACCAATCGCACTACCTCATATATATATATATATATATATATATATATATATATATATATCTGTGTACAGTACTGTGCAAAAGTATTAGGACAAGAACTATCTTATACATATATATATATATATATATATATATATATTTATATATCTGTGTGTGTACAGTACTGTGCAAAAGTATTAGGGCAAGAACTATGTTATCTTTCATGAGGTATATTGACAGAAAATAAACAATTTAATTTAGGTAATTTTATTTGATTTACTCAACAAATACTTTAACAAGAAAAAATAATTGTTACAAAATAAATTTAATATTTAGTATAATAGCCTTTCGCTTTGAAATAATAAAATAATTGCGATAATTTACCAATCGCACCTTATATATATATATATATATATATATATATATATATATATATATAGTACTGTGCAAAAGTATTATAACAAGAACTATCTTATCTTTTATGAGGTATATTGACAGAAAATAAACAATTTAATTAAGGTAATTTTATTTGATTTACTCAACAAATGCTTTAACAAGAAAAAATAATTGTTGCAAAATAAATATAATGTTTATTATAATAGCCTTTTGTTCTGATCACAGGCTTCATTCTGTCTTTTTACCGAAATCAATTCGTTTCTTCTTCTTTTTCTGTTGCTACTTCTATTCTTTTCGTATCGCCCCAAGCAAGGCATCTTACTGCCACGGTTGGGCTGGGGGTTACATAGGAAGTAAATTATAAGAAAGAGTGACAGGTTACGGGAATTGGGAAAAAATGATGCGAAAACTGATGAGAATGGAGCGGACGAAGAAAGGAGCATGAGAGAAAGAGAGAGGATGCAAGTTAGGGAGATAGAAGAAGACTATTGACTTCCACAGGTGAGAAGTTCGAGAGAAGAAACTGTTGGAGTAGAATTTGAGTTTACAATTTATTGGTTTCACAGTAAAAGGGTGGGACCTAGTTGCTAATCTTGTAGCTCGAGCAAATTCATGTATGGCGGGTACCAGTGAGCTAAGTTCATCTGAGCAGAAGCCATAAAAGGGAAGCCACATTGCGCCGCTGAGAAAGTGACGGTATCCGAGCTGCCAAGTCGGGATCGATCATATTACAGATTCCCGTTGGATTTTGTGACGGACCCCTAGGTGGATAGCAGGAGCACCCTACCAGATATGGCAGCAGTAGTCAATGCACGGGCGGATGGTAGATTTGTATATGTGTGAAGCCTTATGCCTGGGGCTGGCCGTCTAATTGTGACGCTCGTTCTCGTTGAGGGTCGTGACGACCTCAGTTGTGACATTGCCACCCGG
Organism: Ascarosepion bandense; assembly: GCA_037127315.1. NCBI lineage: Eukaryota > Metazoa > Mollusca > Cephalopoda > Sepiida > Sepiidae > Ascarosepion > Ascarosepion bandense. Next base: position 1,450,638 of record JBBBDQ010000244.1, read on the forward strand.
CTTGCCGGTTGGTTCGGTAGCTGTTGCTGGTCGTGACGATCTCGTCCGATGATGTCGTCACAAAAGCTAGTTTACAAGACGTCTCTTGCAACAACGCGCCACTGTCCCACGTTGTGAATTGATCCTAAAGGTCGTGTCGTGCAATTTTATTAGTCGCCTTTTAGAGCCAGTCCGGACACTGGTGCACACTTGTGGTTATAAAAAATAAATACGGCACCAAAAAAAAAAAAAAAAAAAAATTAATAAAATAAATAAAAAAGGTTGAACACGTCTGGAGAGTTACGAAGAATGTCTTTATAAAAAAAACGAAAAAAAAAAAGTTTTTCTTTTCACAGGAGCAGATGATATAGTTGTCGGAATGCCTGTTGCAACGGAGAGAGAAAGTTCGTTTAAAAATATCAGAGTTTTCAATCCTTAAATAAAAATGTCTTTTCCAAGTTTCATTAAAGTAAACAGAGCTCTTCAAATTTTCACTCAAGTCCTTTCACGTATTTATTAAATTTTCATTAAAGACTTTTCACATTTTCTCTATATTCAGGACTGTCAATTCTCTATGCAACTTCTAAAATAAAAAAGTCCTTTCGGGTCCTTATCGGAGTTTACCGAAGTACAGCGAACGAGAAATCAGAATATTCGATTCTCCCGTGATTAAAAAAAAAAATAATAATAACGTTCTTTCGGGATTCATATCGAAGGCGCATTATTCCAAATTAACTCTTTAAGTTAATCGGCGGCAGGCTTCCTTCGAAATTAACTCTTTAACCATAAGTTCTATGGTAGGCGACCAGCCGTGGGTCATGGCTCCCCAGTTGCGAACCTTTTTCACAGTCCTTACATTTCGACTGATAGCTACTCAGCTAACTTAAAACAAACTAACTGATTATTCTCCCCGAATCCGGGTATTTATAACCGTTTTCAATTCTCTCGGAGGATCTAGCCGACTCGAGGCCTTCGGCCAATGAAATCATTTTCCGCCTACTCGATCTGCGGAATGGGTTAGCTCGACGAATGAGATATCGCCAGCTCACATCGTATCCAATTTCCCACAGACGTTTGTTCCAAGGAAAATCTGTTGAGGGACATTAACCCCGCATGACTCCATCAAACCTATTCTAACATTTTGTTTTGGCTACTGAAGTTTTAGATTTACCAAAAAAAATCTCCGCTTCGAACACGAAAGAAGAAAAATTATATTTTTCCCTTTGCTTTCCAAAAATAGTTAAATTTTATATTCCCCGGATTTTAGAAGTTCATGATAGTATTAAAATAGTTAATTTTTCTATTCCCCATATTTTATGAGCATTTGATAGTATTAAAACAGTTTTTTTACCTAAGATCACATCGCGTATTACAATAAAGCATAACTAATAATATTACTAATATCAATTTGTCTCTCTCCCCGCTGTATTAAACCAAACAAGGGAAAGTATCCCTGCGGGAGATGGTGTCACATATGTGCAGGATTGTTTCAGACGTGAAAAACTTTCTAGCCCTTCACAGAGAACCGACCTTCTTAGCAGCGGATTTAGCTATGGATTATTACTATTGCTACTACTCTCTTCTTTCACTATTTCTGTCGCATTATTCATTTACAAATTTCTTATTATCCTTCTCCAAACAAGCATTGTTTTTTGAATTCAGGAAATCTGTGAGAGAGAATATTGCGAAAACATTTGTAGACTTAGATAAGACGCCTTCGCCATTGAACGTATCTCGCCCGTTCGTGTTTTGTCTTAATCAGCTGCCATAGATTCGAATGGCTAGTTTTCGCGCTTGAGTAACTCGCCGAGTGGACTGTCCACTCACATCCAGTGATATCCTTGTGGCTATTTTGAATAACACGATTCTGGAACTGAGCCGGTAGCTTGTTGTCATGTTAGTGTAAAGATTATCCGATCTCGATTTTTTTCTTTTCCATTTTTTCTTTCAGAAAATTGCAGAAACAAATGCAGAATGCAGCTTTATCACAATAAACAGTTAATTAATGTGCAAAAATTACTTGTACTCCATAAATTTATTCAGGGGTTAGGGAACTACTGAAGCTTGTAATATAGTACTGTGGAAATGTATTAGGACAAGAACTATTTTATCAGTTATGAGAGACTAGCAGCATAGCACATCGTTGCTCGGGTGTAATGAAAGCTTTAGAACTAATCCATGGTCCTGGAGATCAGACTCTTTGGACGTTGGCACGAAAGACTAAAAAGCAATAGTTGTTTCCAGTTAAAGCAAAACCGTAGACTGAAAGAAAAATGAATGGATGTAAGTAAAATTTTGAATTTTGGTGAGAATCGGATAAAAATTATGGATTTGTATAAAGGACATACAGACAGATAAACAGACACACACACACAAACATCTTGCCTTATATATATATATATATATATATATATATATATATATATATATATATATTATCAATTTTCTGCACTATTGTAAGAATTGCAACCTTGAAACCTCTGAATATCCTTTCTTATGTCTTTGTCTATGAGTGTATCAAATTTGATTAAAATTGGACCACTCCTTCTATAACCCGATTTCTTCGATTATCGATTTTCGATATTTATCGGGGGTGCCTCGACACAACACCTAGCTGAGAACACTCGCAGATACTTATAGTACAACTGTCTAAATTTTCAAAAAAATCGTTTCAGCCGTTTCGGAGTCTATAGGTAACAGACACACACACATACACACAGACAAAGTTCCATTTATAAAATAAGTTTAGATATTGACAGAAAATAAACAATTTAATTAAAGTAATTTTATTTGATTTACTCAACAAATGCTTTAACAAGAAAAAATACTTATTACAAAAAAAATTAAATTTTTAGTATAATAGCCTTTTGCTTTGGTTACAGCCTTCATTCTGTCAGACATTGACATCACAAGCTTCTTCAATGTATCTAATGGTATCTCTTGCCAAGCAGCTTGTATTTGTTCCCAAAGTTTGTCTTGCGAAGTAACATTAGATTTATAAATTTATTTATCAAAAATATCCCATAGATGTTCAATAGAGTAGTTTCAAAATAACTTGTTTAATAGAAAATAGGAAAAAATAAATATAACTTCGTTTTAATACATTCCTTTTATACCTAGTTTTAAATAATCAATATTGATTAGCAATTTACTTGGTTTTTCAACCTGTATTTGAATTTCAGTGAGGTTTTTGAAAAAAATCATAAATGTCTTAATACTTTTGCATACTGCCGGAAATGTGCAAAGGTGTTAGGACGGGGGCGATTTTAAATTTTATTTTGATACCTTATAAAAGAAAAATAGTTCTTGTTCTAACACTTTTGCACAGTACTGTATATAGGGAACAATATTCTTAGAGTCATTTTTCTAGATTAGCCAGTGTGTTTTTCTAGATTAGCCAGTGTGTTTTTCTAGATTAGCCAGTGTGTTTTTCTAGATTAGCCAGTGTGTCTTTCTAGATTAGCCAGTGTGTTTTTCTAGATTAGCCAGTGTGTTTTTCTAGATTAGCCAGTGTGCTTTTCTAGATTAGCCAGTGTGTTTTTCTAGATTAGCCAGTGTGCTTTTTAGATTAGACAGTGTGTTTTTCTAGATTAGCCAGTGTGTTTTTCTAGATTAGCCAGTGTGTTTTTCTAGATTAGCCAGTGTGTTTTTCTAGATTAGCCAGTGCGTCTTTCTAGATTAGCCAGTGTGTTTTTCTAGATTAGCTAGTGTGTTTTTCTAGATTAGCCAGTGTGTCTTTCTAGATTAGCCAGTGTGTTTTTCTAGATTAGCCAGTGTGCTTTTCTAGATTAGCCAGTGTGTTTTTCTAGATTAGCCAGTGTGTTTTTCTAGATTAGCCAGTGTGTAGTTCTACACATGCAGCATTTTTTTATACTTTCTCCCCAAGAAAGGCTGTATTGCCACTAAGACGAAATTGATTACTCGGAGTGAAAGAAAACTCAAGGGAAACAAGGCAAAAGGACAATAAAAAACGGATTTCATGAGGATAAAAGTTAGTGATTAGCTTTGAATTGAAATTTTGAAAGGTTTAGGTAGCAGGGCAGCAAGAAACTGGAAGACAGTTCCACAGGCGAGAAAAGAAACTGTTAGAATAGAAGATGCGGTTGCATCTAGCTAATTCATCACGAATTTGTCAGAAAGGAAAAATACTGATTTGTATTATTTTAGAAGCGTACTCCTAGCATCTACGCATCGTTCATTCAGTAATGAATTAGAACACTCTAACTACTGGCGTATGTTTACATGGTATAACACACGCTAAAAGTCTCTTTCTACTGAGCAATCTCAGTGGTAGAACCAAGCACCCGTGGCTCAGAGGCAGAATCGCCGACTGACGTCAATTTTGTCGGGTTTCAATCCTGGATAAAAGCAAGTAGATGTCTAACCGTACAGATGAGCTGTGATACAGCGAAACAGATCTGTCTGCGGATGACTATATATCTGTCGATGACAAATATATTATGTTCTCATTACAATTGAGCTCTCTGGAGAGGAAATCTTTTTAAAAGTTAACACTTTTGCGATTTACGCGTTACTCTCAGCAATGAACTCAGTTCTTGTGACTCGGTGACTGGCGTGTGTATAAACCGCTTATATATAACACGCTAAAATTTCCTTTCTCTGATTCTATGCGCCTATGGCTTAGGGAGTAGAATCTCCAACTGACCCCAAATCGGTCTAGTTTTGATACAAGCCAGAAACAAGTATATGTCTAGCCAGACTAATGAGCTGTTACATAACGAAACAGGCTTGTATGTGGATGACAAATACACACACACACACACACACACACACACAGACATACACACACACACACACACACACACACATATATATATATATATATATATATATATATATATATATATAGTGGCAAATGCGTCCTCGTTTTTATCGGTTTATCTGGGCTTTGTTTTTATTAACGTATGTCAAGTTTGAAAGTATACTTATGTCGATATATACTGAGGTTTTTCTTTTTCCCAAGTTGTACTATTTGTCAGTGAAGTAGGCACGGTTTATTCAAATTACGTGTTAGATGTAAAAAATGAAGAGTAAAAATCCGGTATTTATTACAGTGAATGGTAATTGTACAGGTAATAATATCGAGGTAAAAATGGTATTGTAAAAATGGCACATTAAAAAATAGAAAATTTGGCACAAGTTATAGCTTTAAGTTTTAAATAGCTTGTATGTAAACATCAGTAGATTTTAGTCATAGATTGTGCTTTTAAAGGTTAATGTAAAACTGTGTGCATATGTTTATACATATTTGATTTTACCTTAATTGTATTTCAATAAACTTTAAACATAACAATTTATATTAATTAATAAATGGAGGTAAAACAAGTTTCCATTTTTGGGATAATATTAATGAATAATTGGTTATATATGATATATTATTTTTTTTAAAAATTAGATTTAATTTAAAACCAACTTTTTTGCCAATATTTTATAACTCAATAAACTTATTCTTTCCTATTTTCCTACTTGTGCCATTTCTTCTTAATTTCACTTGTGCCATTTTTCCTATTGTCTTAGTTGTGCCATTTCTTCCTTTTTCATTTGTGCCATTTTTTTCTATTTTCTTAGTTGTGACATTTCTTCCTTTTTCCACTTGTGCCATTTCTACATATTTTCCTACTTGTGCCATTTCTTCCTTTTTTTCACTTGTGCTATTTTTTCTATTTTATTAGTTGTGCCATTTCTCCATATTTTCCTACTTGTGCCATTTCTTCCTTTTTTTCACTTGTGCTATTTTTTCTATTTTATTAGTTGTGCCATTTCTTCCTTTTTCATTTGTGCCATTTTTTCTATTTTCTTAGTTGTGACATTTCTTCCTTTTTCCACTTGTGCCATTTCTCCATATTTTCCTGCTTGTGCCATTTCTTCCTTTTTTTCACTTGTGCCATTTTTCCTTCTTTCTTAGTTGTGTCATTTCTTCATATTTTCTTACTTGTGCCATTTCTTCCTTTTTTTCACTTGTGTCATTTTTCCTTCTTTCTTAGTTGTGTCATTTCTTCATATTTTCTTACTTGTGCCATTTATCGATTGGGGATATGCATCAGAATCAGTCAGTTAATTTCCATACGAGATACACGCTTAAGCGATCATGTCTCGAAAAAGATAAGACTGACCGGGGAGAACATTTTCTCACAGTAGTTTACCATTACTTTCTGTGGTAGACTAGCTGCCAATCAATCCTACAGAAACCAATCCGTTCTAATATTTTATCCGTAACTCGAGGAAGAAGCAACGAATTAATACCATTCCCAAAGGAATTTTCAACTGAAATTCGAACTCCGCTCTCCGAGTTCTCCTTCCGAGCCGATATCCGCTACTCCTCGACGCACACCATGTTAGGCATAAGAATAATTCTTCTATATTCGCTATAAAAATTAAGTACTTGATGACCTAAAGAAAAAATTCCGTAAAATTTTAAAAATGAAAGCTTTCTGAAAGGCTTAAACGTTTGCAGTATGACTCTGAGTTGCATAACTTTCAAATATATATATATATATATATATATATATATATATATATCAGCATACAGTGAGGGTATAGAAGAATCCGAAGGAGTATCCTGTAAATACAGTGGTAGGATAACTCTCTAAGACAGCTCTAAACATACATGCATATAAATACATATAGAGCAAATATAAGAAAAATTAAGGCAGATACGTTATTTTATGGTGAATCGGAAATATGGCCTATTTCAGGCGAACCATCATCAGCTTCCGTCTTTATTTAACAAAGGATTTTACACAAAAGATTTTTGTGTAAATTTTAAGATTTTACACAAACGATTTGTTAAATAAAGACGGAAGCTGATGACGGTTCGCCTGAAATAGCCCTGTATTTCCGATTCACCATTAGATAACGTATCTGTCTTAATTTTTCTGATATAAATTTTACCCCAAGCAAGGCAGTACTGCAACTGGTGTGCAGGGAGTTACATGAGAGTCGAACGAGAAAAAAGACGTTCAAGATCCTGGGGTTGTTGGAGAAAGGTCAAGAGAAAAATGGTAATACTGGTGCGGAGGGCGTTACGTGGAAGCAGAGCAAGAAGGAAGAAGAACAATATACAGGGGGCTGTGGGTAAATGATCAGCAAAATGAGAGATGAAAGATGGCAATTGACGTTGCAATTAAACTCTTGGAGATTATATCCATCAGGGAAGCAAGTATACGGAAGGGAGTTCCACAAGTCAAAGCGCTGGAAAAGAAACTGGTTAAGTAAAAGTGGTGGTTACATTTCACTGTTTTTTGACTGTAAGCGGGTAGAACCTAGTTGCCAATCTAGGCGCCCTTGTAAATTCATGTCGTGGGGGCGCCAAGGAAATTAGTTCATCAGAGCAGAAGCCCTTAAAATATTTGTAGAAAAGACAGAAGGAAGCCACATTACGTCTGTGAGAAAGTGAATGAATTCCAACTGGTAAATGGGGATTGTTTACATTGGCCATTCTTCTATGAATTTCGTCGAGAACCCCGAAATGAATAGCATGAGCGCCCGTGCAGATATGGCAACGGTATTCAATGCAAGAAAGAATGGTATATTTATATATGTGCTAGATGGGTTCTGAAATTATATATATATATATATATATATATATGTCAAAAAGGGGAAAAAAAGAAAGATAGAGCAAGTGAAAAAAAGTGAGGGGTTGACTGATTGATGGACTTATTTTCTACCATTTCGCATATTATTTAAAGGCAGAAATACTTTTATATGTGGGGTTGATTATAATGTTTGTTTAATGCTACAATTCTTACTAATTAACCCACAGCTGGGACAAGAGAAGGTGGATCCGTGTCTTTTTGCAACAGTATTTGCGCGCAAGGGAATATAACGAACCATACTGGAATTGAAACTAAGTGGAAGTACGTAAATTCTTAGTTTCTTTTTTCTGTTTGAGTACAACCTCCATCTCATAACAAATCTGATTTTCTCAACGATTTTCTATAAAAAAATTACTTAATTTTAGAATTTGTTTTTCGGTGTGTGTTTGAAAGAAGTATGCGTATTTTTTTTCTTTTCTTTCAAATGTTCGTTTTTACTTTTCGTAAGCGGGGAGGAAATATAGACATTTTTCCAAATGAGTTTCTAAAAATCTGCTAGCGTCTTTAATCTGGGCGACAGAAACATTTTGGCTCCACTCTAGAATCGTTAATCAAACGACTGTTTTACTTTGACCGAGACGATAAAAGTGAGGCGAAATATTTCAATAATGTAATTGTAGGTCATTCTAAGTAACTTGTGAATCTTCAAAGGCATACTTTTCGGTTGTAAAAGGAAACAGATTTTCTTTTTCATTGCGAGATTTCTAATCGACCGCAGGCGAGTAAAGCAATAAACTTTAATCGTCCAATTAATTTTTTTAATCGACTGAGTTGATCGGGCAAATAAAATCTCAAAGGTTGCTCTGAACGATTCTATCACAGAGACCTGAGTCAATAAAGACGTTCTACAGAAGAACAGCCAAGACGGAAAATGCGGCTAACGGACATTTTTTACGAAAATATAAGCAAAATGGATGGACGTTTTGGAACAGTAGAAATCGACTCGGAACGAGGAACCGGAGAGCCGAGTTCGAATTCTAGTTGAATTCCTTACATTCACTTACGCGAAAATACGCTTGGGAAAGGTATTAATCTATCTCTTCTTCCTCCAAGGATTAAATAACAGGACAGATTGCTTTTTGTAGCTTTGTTTGGCAAACGGAAATTAATGGCAATCTACTAAGGGAATATCTTCTGCCTACTCAGTAATGTTTCTTTTAATACATGATCACCCAAGCGTGTATTCGTTATGACTTTTAACTGACTGACGCAAAATCTACGTTAAGGTTTTGAAAGAAAATTAGACGGTAGAATTTCTTATGTCATGTAATGAAGAAAGATGTTTCAGAAAATTTGACATTTACAAGACATGCTGAAGGTCAGAGTGACAGAGGTAATCAGTGAGTAACTTACCCAGAGTTCTTGTTCTGGAGAGCCGTGATCGTCCACGTCCTAAATAGACAAGGCACACAGAAGAAAGTCTCTGTACAATTTGTTTAAGTATCTCTATAGAACATTGTACTTGTACAAGGAAAGAGATTAATCAGAGAGTTTGGTCGGAGGACTTTGAACTCTTGGACGAAAATTATGAATGTCTTGAAGCGGAGATTGATGCATATCGCGCTCAATTAAAGTCAGAAGTACGCATGCGCGAGTCTCACACATTGCTAGTACAACGCCAGCCAGGCGTAGGCGCATGTGCCCAGCCCCAATAAGCGCGCAAGGTCAGTCACGTGTAAAGTTTGGCCAATCGAGAAAAACCTTACTCGGTCATGAATGTATGTGAGCTTGGCGTTTGCAATCGTTAGGCCTGTGTGCGCACAGTGCGTAACACAGGAATGAAGGCGTGGGATATTGTCACGTGACTAGAGATGAATGTCATAGCGGCCTGGTAGGCATAGCCTCAGCCTGATTCGTTTCCAACTGCAACTACAGAAGTGCTTTATTTTTATTTTTTTAGGAGCAGAAGTTAAAGATTCATGGTAGCCTTTCCTGTGATGGAAAGTATTTGTTACAAATTCCAGATGTCGGCAACTTACGCAATAACATTTTTTTGTTGATTCATCGGTTGAAATGGAGTTTTAACATTTTTTATGACCGAAGGGCCATAGAAAGATAACACGGACTCTGATATAAGGTTGAATAGTATATTCTCAGAAAACGTAGTACAAAGGTAAAAGTGGACTGGGGAGTGCTTTCTCTCGCAGGCGTCCTGATTCACGCATTCACTCATTCTGTGGCTACTACTCAGTGACGGTATTTACCCACCTTCCCACGTAAGGCGAGATGTGACACAAGGTCTTTTTAATGTGGGTTTTCCGGGCCATATAGCCAGGCCAAAAATATCTGTCTATCTTTCCCCAGTCATGATTCTACTCTTTAGCGGAACCACGACTGGGTTAGTAATCTTTGCTCGAAGGCAGAGAGCGCTCTCTACCCGAAGTTAGAGGGCTGACAGTGTCAATAGTAACAGAGGAAAATCTACTACTCAGTGACCGTATTTACCAGCCTTCCCACGCAAGGCTAGATGTGACACATGGTCATTTTATAGTAGGTATTCCCGGCCATATAGCCGAGCCAAAAAATGTCTGTCTATTTTTACCGAGTCGTGGTTCTACCCTTCGGCGGAACCACGACTGGGTTTGTGCTCTCTGCTCGGAAGCAGAGAGCGCCCTCTACCCGAAGGCAGAGTGCTGACAGTGTCTATTGTAGCAGAGGCAGGTCTACTACTCAGTGACTATATTTAGTTGTCCCTCCCAGTAAGGGCAACATGTGACACATGGTCAGTTATAACTGGGATTTCCGGGCTATACGGCCCGGCCAAAAAATGTCTGTCTATTTTTGCCCAGTCGTGATTCTACCCTTCGGCGGAACCACGACTGGGTTATTGCTCTCTGCTCGGAAGCAGAGAACGCCCTCTACTCGAAGGCACAGCGCTGACAGTGTCAATAGTAGCAGAGCCAAGTCTACTACTCAGTGACTTTTTACTCAGAGTTGGGGCCATATGATAAAGGTTTGAACCAGTCCATTTGTATGTAGGTCCCCGCAATAACATTGTTTTCACAGTAAAACTTTTACTAAGAAATAACTCAGTGTTTGCATTCGCAAATGCATCAGTAAATTTCAAACACTAGATAACACGTATTTTAACGCAAATAATTCGTAGTCAGAGTCAAATTAATAACAAAAAATGACGAGTTATATCGTCAATCGGCTAAAATCCAGAACTTCCAATGTTGATTCTTCTGGATAGCATAGAACTTTACTAAGATAATCTTAAGAGTATAATTAGATTAGTAAAGTACTATGCAAAACAGTGAAAAATAATTGATAAAAACTTTAATGCCACATTATCATCAAAATGTCAAAGGTATTGCTTGTTTAGGTGTTGCTGCTGTGATGTCTACAGAAGGTCTTTTGGCACCACGGCATGGTGTAATGGTTAATAATCTTTTCTCGCTAGAACCTATTACAAGTGAGTAGTAAGATTTGAAGAATCTTTAAAAAGAACCGAAAACCTAGACAAGCTCTATAATACATTACTTGGGCACTTCGACGTGGTGTAATGGTTAACAAGCTTGTCTCGCTAGAACCTATTACAAGTGAATAGTGAATTTTGAAGAATCTTTACAAATAACTGAAAACCTAGACAAGCTCCATCATGCATTACTTGCATACCTCGACGTGGTGTAATGGTTAATAATCTTTTCTCGCTAGAACCTATTACAAGTGAGTAGTGAGTTTTGAAGATTCTTTGCAAAGAACTGAAGACCTAGACAAGCTCTATAATACATTACTTGGGCATGTCGACGTGGTGTAATGGTTAACAAGCTTGTCTCGCTAGAACTAGTTACAACTGAGTAGTGAGTTCGATTCTCATTGAGTGTCCCATACTTTCAGCCTTGTGCCACATCTAAGCGGCGCTTAGAAAATCAAAGGGTAACTAGACGTGGGGTAATGGTTAGCAAGCTTGTCTCGCTGGAATCTGTTACAAATGAGCAGTGAGTTCCATCCTCACTGGGTACATCATACTTTCGGCTTTGTGCCACATTTAAGCAGGAAGTAGAGAATTAGCCATAGAAAGTCTTTTTCTACAAAAAACCACGGCAGTAATGAATTTGCCAACTCGACGTTTAACTGTTTTGGAAATGCTATTCATATCCAAGACTCTTTGCCAAGCAAGGTTAGAGAATACAGTCTACTCTGCTATTATTTCATCACTGAAAGAAGACGTAGATTTAAGAGCTTAGACTGAAATTTGAACCTGGCACCCCAATAACACGTTTGCTACAGCTAACAACTATCTTCCATGCACACCTACAATTTTTTTACAATGACTGTTCCAAATTATTCAGCCATGATCGAGAAGACGCCTGAGAATCTGAAAGTGATTTTTTACGGTTTGTCATCGTTTCTCTCTACTCATTCTTTTCCACGCCATTCGAAAAGCCCCAAAGCGTGTCACATAGATTTTGGAAGCACTTCAAAACTTGAAAAAAAAAAACGAAAAAAAAACGATACATAGCAGTAAATAATAGCTATTGTAAAATTAAGTTACAATGTGAACAATACTCATACTTTTTGCACAAATAATTGATAGAGATGCTTGGCAGCCTCGACATATTTGGGAAAGACATAAGAGTCATCAAAAATCAGGTAACGAATTCAGCAGTTATACAAAGATTGAAAGGGGCGTAAGAAAAGGATGTGCCTTTTCACCGGATCTATTCAGCTTGTACAGAGAGACTATTCTGAGAACCCTAGAAGTTATGGCAGGATTCGTCATCGGAGGCCATAATTTAAACAATATAAGGTACGCAGATGATACTGTGCTGATAGCAGACACAGAAAGAAAACTACAAGACCTCCTACTAGCTGAAGAGAATGACAAGAAAGGACTACAAATAAACTGTAAGAAAACCGAATGCATGGTCATCAGCAAAATGGGCAGCCCAAAATGCCAAATACTAGCGAGGGACTCTAAAATCAAGCAGGTACAAAAATTTAAATACCTAGGAAGTGTTGTAACAGTAATGCGACACTGAGATCCGAAGGCGAATTGCATGGCGAAGGAAGCATTCCAGAAGTTGAGTAAAGTATTAAGAAACAGGACAATTTCGCTAGAAACCAAAGAGGAGAGTACTGGATTGTTACATGATGTCGGTTCTTCAATATGGCAGTGAATGTTGGACAATATCTTCGAAGTTGAAGGAAAATCTTGAAGCAGCTGAAATGTGGTTCTACAGAAGGATGATGCGGATATCATGGACCGAGCATGTGAGCAATGACGTGATTCTGGAAAGGATGAAAACGAAAAAGAAATTAATATTAAGCATCAGAAAGAAACAACTAAAGTTCCTGGGACATGTAATGAGGAAGGAGGGCTTGGAGAACCTGATACTAACAGGCCAGATAGGGGCAAAAAGAGACAGTGGAAAGCAGTGGATAATATATTTGAAGGACCTGATCAGGTGGATGACGGAACGAGAGTTGCACAGTGTAACAGGAGAAAGCGTGCTAAGAGCCACCAGGGACAGGGAGATGTGGAAAGCTATGATCGCCTACGTCCTGAAAGGACATGGCTCATAAAAGAAGAAGAACAGGAGAGTCTCTGTCTATGCAAACTAAATGGGATATTTTTCTAATCGTGTGCCAGCTTAAATCAAGTTCGAACAACTGTTTGTTTCTTGTTTTTTTGTTTTTTGTTTTTTGCGATATTAAATTTACCTAGATATGCTACTTATATTTGATATTACATTTTAAAAAAAAAGATATATATCAAATACTGTGAGCCGTGTAAATAACAGAATATCAATTCGGAAAATATGGAAATATCGCGACAATGTAATTATATTTGGCGGCGTTAATCACATGAACATTTGACAAGTCTTCAATAATACCGCATACGGTTAATATAAACCAGTTCATTTCGGCATTCAGGAAATAGAAAAAGATGCAGTCGTATAGTTTGTGTCATTGAAAGAAATATTAATAAACTGACCTCAGCATTCAGTTACTATAATTATTTCTGTATAATATCGACTCATATAACAAACGCTTTCCAAAATATGGAGAAGCGAGTTCAGGCAAGTCATATTTCGAGTTTCATTTGTAGTGAAATTATATAATTCCAAGCAGTTAGTTTTATCGCATGTTTAACATTTCTTCAGCTTTTTAACATGTTTGTATCGAGAAAAAAAAGAATTTTCACACACACACACACACACACACACACACACACACACACACACACACACACACACACATTGTCTACGGCTATATGGTGTTGAATGTTCTGTTCTCGTCCGATCACTGAAGTTGAACAACATCGAGCCTGTTCAGTACATAGATGGGTGACTATTTGGGAAACGAAAAGACCAAGAATGGCCCACCGGTCCTCCAAGGTCTATCACTAAAGCCTACACCAATAACCTTACTTAACACAATAACCTTATTTAAATACAAAAATATTCCGTGCTTGAAAAATCAAAATTAAACAAATAGCTCTCAAACTCGACAAAGAATCAAAGTTAATATATTCAAAATCAAGATTAAATATACTACTTCAGAATAATTATATCATAGACAAAAATAAACTGTAAGCACACGTAAGATCTAAACCTACAATCACACTAAACAGTACTAGAAATCTGAATAGATATGTTTATTATTATAAAAGATAAAAAATGCTATAGAAAAACTCGATGTAATAAATCCTTAAAGTAAGACCCAATGCCCGCAAAAATATCTAAATAGATAAAATATTTAAAAAATTAAAAGAAATAAATAGAATTCCAAACGGTAATTTATAGAAAAAAGAATATAAAAAATTAAAAGAAAAAACCGACCCTCTAAACTTAAATTTAAGATTAAATATACAACTTTATACAAAAAACTGATAAAACACTAATTTGCATTTACTTCCTAAAGAATACAAATTTAAATTTCATGAAATAACTTTGCCTAAATGCAATAATACTCCAAACTTCACTATAAAATATAAAAAAACATATTTTTTAAAAAAAAACCTATAATATAAAAAAAATATTCCATACCGAAAAAATAAAAATTCGAAAGAAAAAACACCCCACCCCTATCACGTCTATCAGAGAAACCCCAAAGTAAAAACCTAGACACAGGATCAAAGGTAATACATGAATTAGGTCCACTAACAGCAGACATGAATTAATTAAACGATAGCCAACCATAAAAATGACAACTCAACACTCAACTCAATCCCTCTTAGAAATTCTATCCTGAAGATATACCCGACTGATAGGACGTACATCCCAACAGATAATACCATTAATCAACAATTTCGCACTAAGACAATGGATTCTTCGAGGGTCGAACGGTCAAAACGAGAGACACATTTACTTAATTACCAATAACCTCAACCAACCCCAACGACAACAACGAACCAAATATAAACAGAAAATGATTCCAAACCTTTATTTCTCCCGATGATGTGTTTGGGTCCCAAACACTGAAACAGCCATATGATTGTAGAGAAGAGGACATATATAGAAGAAATTATGTACATGTTCTAAAACATAATTTATAATAAATATTCACAGCTCTATACATCATATATCGAGCACTGTTTTAAATTAATATTTTGGACGGGAAAAAATTTTCTTTTTTCTCTCCTCATTCTATACTCACTCTGATATATATATATATATATATATATATATATATATATATATATATATATGGTATTAAATTTTTGGAATGAAGTTGAAATAATTGATAGAAAACAACATTAGAAACTACGTAAACTTAAGAAGTTAGCGCACAAGCTAGGTCCCAAAATTTCCCTAAGACGATTAAGTATATAAATGAATACAATATGGGGGTCAATAATACGGAGGGCCAGAGAAAATCATTAGAAAGATTGCATTATGATCTCTGGTAAAAAAGGGGGTGCTTCAGAGCTCATTAGGTTTATAAGTTCTAAATATTCAGACACTGCTGTCCTTAATGACACATGGCCCAGTGGATATAGGTTTTTTTTAGTTCCAATGACTTGAGCCAAAGTTTGTGAGTTCAATCAAAATTTCTAGCTCCTGAAGAAGGCCAGAACGTAAAATAGCCGAAACGTTGTAAACATCTAAATAATGAACAGTGTAAATAATGTAATGCTGAGAAATCTAACTGAGCAGGTTTATGCCGAATTCAAAATTTCTTGAAGACACCATTATGATATCGACGCTCCTCAGGGCAAATTTTTATTCTGTGAAAAAAGACCTTACCCTGACGAGTGAGGAAGAAACACGAAATGGCTCTGTGGACGACCACGAGAACATCTATTACATATATAGATGAATATATCACATTTTCTAACCGGCTTGACTGTTCCTTCTGTCTTTTCTATAAATATTTTCAGGGTAACTTCTCTGACAAGGTTTTTTTCCTTGCACCAAGATGGCAGGAATTTAAGCATGTTACTAGTTTAGCATTTAGGTCCCACCCTTTTACCATTTAAATAACTTTAAGTTTCTCTTCTCACATTTCCCCACTTCTTCCGTCTCCTTGCTTTTCCGATAACAACAATCTTCAAAGATTTACATATAGCCTTAATCGCCATCTTCTGTCTTTTTTTAAATCCTGTTCATCTTTTTTTACTTTCTTTCAGCCGTCGTATACTCAGATTTTTTTGTTTCACTTTCACTGCCTGTAACACCATGTGTACTGGTGATATTTCCGCTTTACTTCAGGTAAAATGATTAAAAATGACAACTTTAAACCAGACTAAGAAAAATCCATTTCTATCGGAGTAAACTTTTCATGCAGAATTTCCTTCTTGATTTAAATCTTTGTATATATATATATATATATATATATATATATATATATATATATATATATATATGTGCGTTGGGGTGCGGTGGATGTCGGCTTGGAGGGGGAAAGCGGTGAGCCGAGTTCCAATTTCAGTCGAGCACGCTGCATTCACTTGCGCACTGGTACCCTTGGGAAAGGTATTAATCCGTTCGTTCCCTCCAATTATGGGTTAAATAATTGAGGTCTGCTGTTCGTGCGATTTGTGGCAGTCATCTGCACCAATTGTTTGTTATCAGCAGTTCCAAGAAGTGAGGATGGTACTACACAATGCCTTCACCACTATAAACAAATCTCTGTGTGATTGTCTTGCTGGAAAAAGGTTGGACCCTCATACGTTGAACGCGACGGGAGAATCCATTATATATATATATATATATATATATATATATATATATATATATATATATATACATAGTACTCTGCAAAAGTATTAGGACAAGAACTATTTTAACTTTTATGAGACATCAAAATAAAATTTAAAATCACCCCTGTCCTAACACTTTGCACACTACCTGTAGTGTGCAAAAGTATTAGGACAAGGGGGTTATTTTCCTAAAAATCTCACTGAAATTCAAATACGGGGGGAAAAGCCAAACCATTGTAATTATTATTTAACTAAAAAGAAAGAGGAATGGAAGGCTTCGGAAATTTAAATTAGCCCCCACAAAGCCCTGATCTCAATTCTATTGAACATCTAGGGGATATTTTGGATAAATCTAATGTTACTTCACAAGACACACTTCGGGAACAAATACGAGCTGCTTGACAGGAGATACCATTATATACATTGAAGAAGCTTGTGATGTCAATGCCTGACGGAATGAAGGCTGTGATCAAAGCAAAAGGCTATTATACTAAATATTAAATTTATTTTGTAACAAGTATTTTTCTTGATAAAGCGCTGTTTACCTTTAAGTGTAAAAAGAATATATGTCTAGCTTTTTTATTTAAGTTAAAAATATGCTTTTTCGACTTCGGTGTTATCTTGATCTATGTCGTAATTTTAAAAACTCGTGTTAACCAGACCAATGCCTGTCATTTTTAACTACAATTTGACTCAGACTTATAAATATTTTTTTTTTTAAATCTAGTTTAAAACCGAAATTATGTTTACTCTTCTGACTCCTGTTTAAACAGGACCAATATCTACAACACCGTTCTTTTTGCAATTCGGAATAATGTCTACTATTTTGAATCTAACATAAACTGGACATATAAAAATTATATTTTAATTTTGCAAAGCGTATTAATGCTTGTATCATAGATAATTGAAATTATATTAAAGATGCAACTTTTTAATATTCCAAATTAATAAAAATGTTAAAAATTTCATTTCTTGAAGACATGCAGTTTTGTCTATCAGTCCGGACTTTCTGAAATGATACAACCTAACATTGGTAAGTCAGTTAAGGGGCTTACGTGATACACGCTTTGGGCGATCATGTTTCGAAAGAGACGTAACTGACTGGACAGAAGATTATCCCGCAGTAGGTTGCTATTGCTTTCTGCGGTAGACTGGTTGCCAACCAAGACTATCGAATCTAATCTGTTCTATTATTTAACTCATAAGTGGAGGTAAGACTGTCGACAGCGTAGTGATGTCAGTCAGTCAGTTATTTGCCATACGTGATACTCGCTTTGGGCGATCATGTCTCTTTCGAGACCTGACTGACTGGGCAGATTTTCCTGTAATCAGTCAGTCAAGTGCCATACGTGATACACGCTTTGGGAGATCATATCTCGAAAGAGACATGACTGACTGAGCAGATTATTATCCCGCAATAGGTTGTCATTGCTTTCTGCGTTAAACTGGTTGCCGACCAAGGCTATAGTATCCAATGTGCTCTATTATTTTAACACAAAAGTTGAGAGAACAAACGGATTGATACCTTTCTCAAGGGTATTTGTGCGTAAGTGAATGCAAGGATTCCAACTGAAATTCGAACTCGGCTCCCCGATTTGTCGTTCCGAATCGATATCCACTGCACTACATTGTTAGATATGTCATTAATTAACCAACTTAAATCAAATGTTTATATTACTTTAATAACCCTCAAGCAGCAAGCAAAAGCTTAATTATGAACTAATCAGAGCCTACTCCGACAAAAAAGCATACAATCACAATAACAGGATACTCAATTAGTGATCGAATTTACTCCAACGCTAATCTGGATTAACATAAACACATTCGTTATTCTGATAGAACACACATTGTTATTGGCACGTAACTGTGCCTAGTAGAGACAGAATTAAACAAACGGAGCATGCGCACACGGGCGTCTATTTTTAACCGACTTTCACTTGCCGAAAGTCCGCACATGTCGGAAAGCGCACGTATTTGACGGACCAGTTTTATGGCCAACACGTGCGTATTGTCTGCTCGGAATTAGCGATACGGTTGCTATGGTTACAAGAGAGACCAGACAGAGAGGCTTTTACACGCCGTTGGTCAAATATAATGCAACAGAAAACTCTGGCCAGTCACGTGTGTTGCAGACATATTTTTTTTTATCTTCACTCTCTCGGAGAGAAAAGGTAATTGGGGAATTGCAAAATAAACATGGCAGACGTGAAAGAAGATAAAACATTAACTGTTAGCTAAGACAGTTTCATCGATAAAATTTTGTGTATAGCTTATATATAAATCAGTAAATTAATTTCTGCTTCATTTTTTTTCTTTTGCTTTCGTGCACAATGTATATGTTGACGGTTTCACTTATACTGTGTGTGTGTGTGTTTTACGGAGATTCATCCAATGACAATACCTTCCGTATGGTTGGTACACATATGTTTTTTTTTCTAATCATTTCACCCCACGCAAGACAATAGAACCATTAAAAACAAAGGACTTACGAAGTGTGAGAGAATATGTGAAAAGTGTAAAAAAAAAGTGTATTAAAAAGAAAGAATAATAAGAGGAATTAAGAAGACAAAAGATAACGATTGCCATTGCATTTAAATTTTGGAAGATTAAATTTGATTGGAAAGCAATAAGCGAGAACTGCGACAGAATAAACTGTTACAGGTAGATAATACAAATACATGTATC
Source organism: Ascarosepion bandense (assembly GCA_037127315.1). Lineage (NCBI taxonomy): Eukaryota > Metazoa > Mollusca > Cephalopoda > Sepiida > Sepiidae > Ascarosepion > Ascarosepion bandense. The sequence goes on from JBBBDQ010000244.1 coordinate 1,470,069, forward strand.
TATTTCAACTATAAAATGATGAGACCTTACTGCCGACTTAGTAATACGTTTAAATTCATCAAGTCGACGCAAGACAGAGGAATCTTCATGGCCAACACGTGTGCTTATATTTACGCTCTCACACCCTGATTGAGCACTCTGGAAGAATGGTAGACTTTGAAAAACAGTAGCTGCCCTGGCATGTACGCATCGTTCATTCCCTAATGAACTAGAGCACTCTGGCTATTGGGCGTGTATAATGATAATATACGCGCTAAAAAGTCTGCCTTCTTCTACCGAGTGCCCATAGCCCAGAGGTAGAATCGCCGAGTGACTCCACTTTGGTCGGGTTTTAATCCTGGGTTAAGAGCAATCAGAGTCTAACAGTACTGATGAGCTGTGATACAGCGAAACAGATCTGTCTGCGGATAGGTTATCCGTTATAGTGAAGTGTATGTGTGTTGAAATTGAAACAGATTAGTTTGATTTGGCCTTGTTAGATAGATAGCCCACTATAAGAGGGGTATAAAACAAGAAAATCAAATTGTAAACAGAAACAACAATTTATATACATATAATTAATTAAGGATTTTACAAATAAAATTGATGTATTTTAGTTTATACAAGTTCATTAATATGTTCGTAGTAGTCCACGCAGGAATGAGTTTATGTGTACGTAGGCAGGAGCGTAGGTGTGTATGTATGTATGATCGTTATCTTTGTGTAGGTGTGTTTTTGAAGTATTCGCTCAGTCTTAAATTGTTCTGTTCGGTTATCAAGTATAAGAAAAGGCAGACGAGTGAATCGTGAGAAGAAAAAGGTGAGCGAGAAAGATAGAGATAATAATAATAACGATCGCTTTACGTTTGTCAAGAGACGTGTTAATAACGCTCATCTTTTTTCTCTCTTGCGGCGGTCGAACTTGACCACTCTTTTATTTCTTTTGTGGAGCTAGAAAAAAGTTCATTTGGAAATTCACTCCTGGATGTGATTCTGGCCTTTCCATTGGACGACGAAAAATCTTCGCGTCGGATCGCGAAAAGGTACGTTAAAGAATTTGTTTTTGATGATTAAAGATTATTTGAGTTTTGTTTTTAGAAGTTTCCAACTTTTCTATTAGCCGAAAAAACATCTCGCATCGAGAAGTGAAATTTCACGAGTTTTGTTTTGGATTTGCTTTTGTGTGTGTGCTGAGCAAAGTTTATAAATTCAAGTCTTTTTGAATTTCTAACAGAATCAATGAGTCAGTGATTAGCATTTGAATTCTAAATGTAGTTCTTGTGTTGATCACTACAAAAATAAGCATGTTTTTTTCAAAACGACCGACAAGGAATATTTTTTAATTTTTTACTTAATTTTTCAAGCATTTTTAAATGTTTCCTTTTTAATGGAGATAAAGAATTTAGAAATATTCTATAATTATTATATTTCAACCATTTTGCTGGACTCTCTCAGGTGTTTCAGGTGTTCTAATTTTTTTCCTCATGTTTCCATTGTAACGTAATTTTTGCTTTTGAAAAAGTTAGTCAGTTAAGTGATATACGTGATACACATTTTGGCGATCATGTCTCGAAGGCGACATGACTGACTGGGCAGAAAATTATCCCGCAGTATGTTACCAATACTTTCTGCGGTAGACTGGCTGCTAGTCAAGTATACAGAACACAACCTATCTTGTTGTTTAACTCCTAACTGGAGGAAAAACGGATTAATACCTTTCTCAAGGGTACTTGCGCGTTAGTGAATGCAATGAATTAAACTGGAATTCGAAATCTGCTCCCCGATTTCTTGTTCCGAGTCGATATCCACTGCAGCACAAAGAACATCCTCCTGAAGAGTAGTGTTCTTTAATAGATATAACGTGCTGCACGCGTGTGGAAATCACGGAGAGTCTTACTATAAAAAATAGATATATCATTTCTACTATTCAATAATGTAGGGTCGATGGTAAGAGATATATGCCTGATATATAGTGCCACTCTTTTGATATTGTGATTTAAAGTGTATTCTTGTGTTTTCGACCACACTTTACGGGGTATACGTGATCAGGAAAAGTGTGAAAGACCTAGGAAAAAATTATTCATTTTGTTTCAATTAACTTGCACAAGTATATATATATATATATATATATATATATATATATATATGTGTGTGTGTGTGTGTGTGTGTGTGTGTGTGAGTTTGTAACTCTGGGTTTCACGCTCTTGATATGTCAGCTCTATCACTGATATTGAGCGCTTTCATAAAAATACCACGAATATATAATAAATAAATAATATAATATATTTGATATTGATATTAATTGGAGTAGATAGACTAAGCTATGGCCCGGTTCACGCTCAACCCACGTCTATTGAACAGGTGAAGAGGCTCATCCCCTGTTCCCTGCTTAGGATGTGGTTTCCGGTTTTCTCTTTTGCAATCTTTTCACTCCTTTTCATTTTTTTTTTCATTTGGAGTAGAACGACTAAACTATCGCCCGGTTCACACTCCACCCACGTCTATTGAACAGGTGAAGAGGCTCATCCCCTGTTCCCTGCTTAGGATCTGGTTTCCGGTTTTCTCTTTTGCAATCTTTTCACTCCTTTTCATTTTTTTTTTTCAATTGGAGTAGATAGACTTAACTATCGCCTGGTTCACACTCCACCCGCGTCTATTGAACAGGTGAAGGGGCTCATTCCTTGTTCCCTGTTTAGGATGTGGTTTCCGGCTTTCTCTTTTCCAATCTTGTCACACTTACGCAGCCTCCTGCACATCAGTGGCGTTACCGCCTTGCTCGGTGTGATATGATTAAAAAAGAAAAACAAATTGCATATATATATTGATATTTATAATTAGATATATACATTTTCACACACAAACACACACACACGCGCGCGCGCACACACACACACACACACTAATATATATATATATATATAGAGAGAGAGAGAGAGAAGAAGAAGAAACAAATGCAATTATAAATATATTATCTTTACTACGTAAAGTTCTACTATGCAATAATGAACAATATTGAATTCTTCTCGTAAGGTAAATAATTCTATATGAATAGACGCTGAGTTTTATATCTTCTGTATAATTACAAGTAGTAGCAGTAACTAAGCCAGCATCATTCATGTAGTAAGTCTATTTTAATTGTCAGAGGAAGGAAATTACTGGAAAGTAATTGACATTCACCTAAAGCGAGCCGAAGGTGAGTGTAGTAGTAAGTCTATTTTAATTGTCATAATTATTATCGTTACTTGAAACGTTAAACTAAAAACAAATCTTGATCTACAGATGACGTATCATCAAGTCGACTCAATAAGTCAATAATTTTCGCCTCGTAGACATTTTCCGATCTTCCGAGTATTTTCAATTCTCTTAATTCTGTGCCAGCGTTCTTTGAGGCTACGTCATACATTGTATACCACTTGGGATGGAGAATAAAATTTAAATCCAAAATTGATTATCTGCTTCACATAAAAAATGACAGACAGCAACTTCCTCTTCTTCTATGTGACCTGTCCCTTCAGGACTTACGCGATCATGGTTCTCCACGTCTCCATATCCCTGGTGGCTCTTAATATGTTTGCTACTGTTACACCTCGCGAACCCCGTTCTTCACCCACCTGATCAGGCCCTGCAAATATGGTATTCCCCGCCTTCCGCTGTCTCTTTTTCCTTCTATCTGTCCTGTCAGTATCAGATTCTCGAATCCCTCCTTCCTCATTGCATGTCCCAGGAACTTCAGTTGTCCCTTCCTGATGCTCACTATTAATTTCCTTTTCGTTGCCATTCTTTCCAACACCTCATCGTTGCTTGCATGCTCAGTCCACGATATCTGCAGCATCTTTCTGTAGAAACACATTTCCGCTGCTTCAAGTTTTGTCCTCATTTTCGATTATATTGTCCAGCATTCCCTGCCGTATTGAAGAACTGACATCGCATATCAATCCAGCACTCTTTTCTTTGTTTCTAGTGAAATTTTCCTGTGTGTTACAGCAACACGTATATATAAAATATACAATTATATCTTTATTCTGTTTCTTTGGTGACGTAGTTGTGGAGTGGAGTAGGGACTGATAAGACGTAGGCACGCGCATACGAGGACAACCAGAGAGCTGCGCCCGACTTTCTTTGTTTGTCTGTCTGTCTGACTGTCTGTCTCTCTCTCTCTCTCTTTCTCTCTCTCTCTGATCTGAACCCAACAGACTGACTTAAAATCTGTCTCGTCTCATATCCATCGCTCTTTTAAATAGACCAGCTTACATTTCGAGTGCTGACTTCTTTGTCATTTGTTACTCAAGACAAAATCTAGATTGCACCTGTATTTTCACACTGACTGATGTTTTAAAACAACATTTTTATTTTTATTTTTTTGTTTTAACAAATCTTTTCTGTCCTGTATCGTACAATGCAATTACACTTATAGGCGAGATTTTGCACCGAAAGAAAGAATATTTATCACATGGGCGATGATTCTGATGCGTACAACTATCACCTTGTTTTCAGCATCTGAACGATTTTTATTTTATTTTTTCTACTGGACATTTTTTGTTTGTTTTTCTACTATGGATGTGCGTTTATATTGCAGTGGATATCGGCTCCGAACGAGAAATAGGAAAGCCGAGTTCGAATTCCAATTGAATTCGTTGAATTTACTTACACACAACTACCCCTGCGAAAGGTATTAATACAACATTTATCCCTCTAACTATGGGTTAAAATAGTAGGACAGATTGGATTCTATAACCTTGGCAATCAATCTACCGCAGAATATAATGTCAACTTCCTGCGGGGAAAATCTTCTGCCCAGTCACTCATGTCTCCTTCGAGAAATGCCATAATTGCCCAATGCCTATTTTACGTATGGGACTTAAATAACTGCTGTATTACCGAGGTGGATACGATACACAGAGAAAGTGTCCTGTGGCATTATTCAGCACAATATCCGGTTCTAAACAGATATACACAGAACAGTACTTCTTCTTCTATGTGCCCTGTCCCTTCAGGACGTAGACAATCATAGTTCTCCACGTCTCCCTATCTCTTTTGGCTCTTTGTATGTTTGCTCCTGTTACACATCGCAACCCTCGTTCCACCATCATCCACCTGATCAGGCCCTTCAAATATGTTATCCGTTGCTTTCCCCTGTCTCTTTTTACTTCGATCTGGCCAGTCAGTATCAGGTTCTCCAATCTCTCCTTCCTTATTGCATGTCCCAGGAACTGCAGTTGTCTCTTCCTGATGCTCAGTAGTACAATAGTTACAATAACAGAGAAGACAGAACTTACAACACAGACAGGAGGGGTTTAGATCACAATAGTCACCGAAGTAATCAGTGCAAATATTATGACACTCGAATATTACGTCTGGTATGGTGCTATTCTTTACTTAAACAGACTATTTAAGTCTGTGGGCCATTCATTCCATCATTAGGAATACTGCAGGGTTGTCAGCCACTCTACAACACTAACTTAATGGAAAAAAAGACAAAATTTTATGAGATAGATTTTGTCTAGAAAATTCTAGAATGTCACGGTGAACCAACTTTCCTAGCAACAGTCCTAACAATTGAGGCGATAAGTTTCTACTTCACGTCTTGAGAAAATGTTAGTCAAAGAAACCCTAATGAGTCAATATTCGGGAGGTTAGCATCAGCCATGTAAATTGCTATGGACCAGGTTAAGGTCTGAAAAGAACAACACGACCACAATGATAGAAATAACAAATATATATTTTCAAAGAATAGCGATACAAAATGTGGAAGGTGTTAGTATAACAGTCAGTCTGGTTTGGAGTGAACTACTACCAACTCTCTCGAGAAAGAGAGAGAGAGAAAGAGATAGAAAAAGAGAGAGAAAAAGAGAGAGAAAGAGAGAGAGAGAGGTGAAGTATATATAGTGTTAGGAAGAGTTTATTCTGGAGTTAACGGTAAGGGCCCATGACACAAATGGAAGGCAAAAATCTTCTATAACAATTTTAAAGGAAAGCATTTTCATTTAGTGGGATTTTAAACTATCAAGATATTTCTTGTCACAGTTAGCAACAGAACGTAAGTCATTGTTTGAGATCAGCTATCGGTTTGAGCTTATCCATCTGGTAAGACTTACCATTTTGGCTAGAATTATGCCTAAAGGTCACAACAGAATGGTGCGCATATAAGAAAAGAACTGACTAGACTTACAAAAAAAATTCCCGACTCAAGCAACATATTCTCTAAGGGACTGAGATAGTACCTCTAATGTATTCTTTTTTTTATGTGTCATGTACCTTCAGCACGTAAACTATGATAACATTTCCTAGCAAGATATCCTTTGTAGATCTTAACAATGATTGTATTTTAGAAATTTTCAAACCCTTCTACCATTATTTTACATAAACCTCTAGGGTATATTTCCCCTCTGCACATATAATCCGTTCTGCAAGCGTAAAATTTTCCAAACATTCTGGACTCATTTTCCTTGGTACCAACATGCCCCACTCATGGTATTTTCTCAGTGTTATTTTGTAGAATTACATATTTATTAGGCATGCGGCCACATTACGTTGAATACACCGGTTCTCACACGATCACTGAAGATAAGCAACGTTGGGCCTGGTCAGTACTTAGATGGGTGACCGCTTATGAATACCAGGTGCTGTAAGCGTTTAGTGACGGATGTGCGTTGTGGTGCAGTGGATATCGGCTCGGAAAGAAAAATCAGTGAGCCGAGTTCGAATTCCAGTTGAATAACCTGCATTCACTTAAGCACTGGTACCCTTGGGAAAGTTATTAATCCGTCCCTTCCCTCCAGTTATGGGTTAAATAACAAGGAGACCTTGCCCTTAAAAACAAAATCCCAATGAATCTTGATACTCGAAAAGAAAAAGGTATTTTTAGACACAAAAACTTATATAAAAACAACAATAAATTGTTGAAAGAGCAAGGTATTATCAGCAATAAATAAATAGAAATTTAGTTGGCAATAAATGACCCGCCGAGGTGTTGATATGCCATAAAAACAAAACAACCAACCAAACAACATATTTATTATTTCGGGTATTCTCTTCTTCCGTGAGGAGATTACCGAGATTCAGTTACCGTATATAGCAGTTGGGCATCATTTCCTTCCCTCCAAATTAAATTGCCCTGTTTAAACAACTGCGAAAGCAGTGAGTATTATTGTTGTCGTTAAAATCTGTAATGGCGGACATAGAGAATAAATTGCCATAAACACCGATGATAAACGATGGTGGAAGAAAAAAAATAAACCCTGTTTGTGAATACTGTTTCATAATAAAACCGGTTTTTCGCCCACAATACCGACTCAACATGCTCCAATATGTTTAACCCATTTTAACCCAGTGACCTTATTTGAAGACATCATAAAAATCTGTAAAAAATAATGGGTATAAATCATTATACAAAACCATTATTATATATAGATAGTGAAGACATATTAATCTAAACTTATATAATAAATGGAACTTTGTCTGCTGTGTGTCCGTTACCGATAGACACCGAAAAGGCTGAACCGATTTTCTTGAAAATTTACTCAGTTGTACTATAAGCGTCTGCGAGTGTTCTTAGCTAGGTTTTGTGTCGAGGTACCCTCGATAAATATCGAAAATCGATAATCGAAAAAATTATCGATTTTAATCAAATTTGATACACTCATAGACAAAGACATACGAAACGATATTCAGAAGTTGTAGTTCTTAAATAGTGCAGAAAATCGATAATATATATATATATATATATATATATATATATATGAAAGGCAAGATGTTTGTGTGCGTGTCTGTTTATCTGCCTGTATGTCTGTATATTTTTAGCTCTTTTATTTTAGTTTTTGCTTCGGGTTTGGCTCTAAGTAGGTATAATTGTAGTTCTTAGTCTCAGCCCATGATACCATTTACTCAGAAGACTTATTTAGTCTTTAAAATTCAGTTTAGTCTTTAAAATTTAATGATTTGATATCGATACCAGGAAATCAAAATTTGACTTACATCCATTCATTTTACTTTCAGTCTACGGTTTCGCTTTAACTGGAAACAACTATTGCTTTTTAGTCTTTTCTGCCAACGTCCAAAGAGTCCGAGCTGCAGGACCATGGATTAGTTTTAAAGCTTTCATTACACCCGAGCAACGCCGGGCTATACTACTAGTTCATTAATAAAATTACCTTTCAAATATTGCCCGCTTGGAAGAAAAATTCTTGTGATTTGTAAATGAATTTAATGTTCTAAAACTTGAGGACACAGGGTTAAACTGGATTACCGAATTCTCCAAAGAAAAACTTTAAATAAATCCAACTAAGCTTTTAGGACATAAGAAGGTTTCTGAATATTTGTAGTTCCCCGTATTTTATTCTTCTGAAACTTTGCCAATCAGCCACATCAAATAATATCGATACTGCAGCTGCACTTTCGGCAACTCAAGGATCGATCACCGATAACAATGGTCAACATAGTTTGTTTAACGTTTGGAAAACAATTTGCTATTCCAATACGCTTTTCTGATTTCATTGTCACCTCGGTTGTTCTTTGTCCAATCTTCTTCTTTCTCCGTGTCCCATCAAGACGTTGCTGATTATGGCTCTCCACAATTTCCTGTCCTTTGTAGCTATTAATACATTTTCTACTTTTTTTTTTATCTCCCCTAAACCTTGTTCCGCCACGCATTTACTTGAGCCCGCTATGTTGGTTATACGCTGTGTTCCTCTGTTCATATTGCTCATACTTTGAGTATTAAATTTTTCAAGCACTCTTTCCTTATTACGCGCCCAAGATATATCAGCTGTTTCTTTCTGGTGTTAAGTATTTATTTGGTTTCCATTTCTTTTAAAACATAGTTGCTGCTTTTATGTTTAGTTTATGGTATCCTCATCATCCTTCTGTAAAACCATATTTCTGTTGCTTCAAGTCTCTTCTTCATCAGTGTTGACTTCATCATTGTTCAAATGTTCGGTCCATGGTGTCCTTAGCATCCTTCTGTAAAACCATATTTCTGTTGCTTCAAGTCTCTACTTAATCTATGAGATTTTCCAGCATTCACTTCTCATCGCTCATCGCTCTTATTATAACACAGGCCATGGTCGACACTTCGCCATCGCACTCCGTTCTGGACTGCACTGGTCATTCCTGTCCAGTTAGTCACCTGCTCTTTTAGTTGTAGCTCAGTGTTTTCAGAGGAACAGAGGCCGGGGACACAATTGCTAGGGGTGAGACCCGAGCCAGAGCTAAAAGAGTAGGGGACAAACTAGAAACTGATATCACATAGCAGATCCCTAATCATTCTGTTTCTTAAAACTTTGTTAGATTTTGGAAGGCATATTTTAATATCCAATGCAGTTACTTCGGATATCAGTTTGGCAATTTCTATCCTCTAAATATTTAGGTTTTATTACCTGTTTAGCTTTAATATCGAGAAATATTGCCACCTTTACGTTGTAGAATATTTACGGTTAGTGAGTTGAACGCACATATCTTACTCATGTTATGAATTCTATGCTTGCAGTAGGCGCTACACTTGTGGAATGTTGGCAAAGTATCCGTCTTAAATAAACACGTTAAAGCTTGGACTAACGTCCCCAACGATAACGAAGGCGGCGTTAGATTTGTAAGCTTACCACTTTTTTCTTCTGTTTTAAAACGACAAGAAAATTTCATTCTCGATCCGATAGATCCGAGGATATATAAGGACTTCAAAGACACATACTGAAGATTGCTATGAATATTTCATAACTTTAACTTCGATTCATATTTTAAGAGTCTGCAACATATTTTGCTAATATATTTATAGATTGTTCTTTGTTTGAAATTCATGTTTTTTTCTACTATACCAGGACTCACATGAATTCTCAAAATATTGTTTGCAGAGTAAATGTATCAGGAGATATTTCTGCAACAATAGTGTCTGCAGTAAATTACTAAATCGTTTTGCAAAATGTAAAAACTTTATATGGTCAGGTCCCCTGCTGTCAATCTCAGTGTTCTCTACAGGCTCCAAACGAGAATACTGAAGATTGCTATGAATATTTCATAACTTTAACTTCGATTCATATTTTAAGAGTCTGTAACATATTTTGTTAATATATTTATTGGTTGTTCTTTGCTTGAAATTCAAGTTTTTTTTTCTACTATACCCGGACTCACATGAATTCTCTAAATATTTTTTGCAGTGTAAATGTACCAGGAGATATTCCTGCAACAATAATATGTCTTATAGCACTAAATTACTAAATTGTTTTGCAAATTGTAAAAACTATATATGTTCAGTCTCCCCAGCTGTTCATCTCAGTGTTCTCGACAGGCTCCACTGGAGAATCTGTAATGTGATAGGTCCAGATTTAGCAGCTTAACTCCAGCCACTTTATCACCAACGGAATGTCGCTTCCCTCTGTCTATTCTACAAATATTTTTATGGCTTCTGGTCCGACCAACTTAAGTCACTGGTGTTCCCGCCACAAGAATTTACTTGTGCAACCAGACTGGCAACAAGGTCTCACCCATTTACAGTTAGATCAACTAAATGTAGCCGATAATTCTATTCCACCAGCTGCCTTTCTCGCGCTTCCCGCCTGTGGAACTCTCTTCCATATACTTGCTTTCCTGACGGCTACAACCTCCAGGAATTTAAATGCAATGTCAATACCGTTCTCTTATCCATTTGACTCCAGTTCTTTCTAAATCACCCTGTGTATCTTGTTCTTTTCCTTTCCCTCTGCCTTCGGAAGTGTCCTCATATCTGTGTTTCCATCCTTCTCTTACCCTTTCTCTGACACCCCCTGTAACTTGTTCGTCATTCTCTTCTCTAACTTCCTGTCTAAAATTTACTCTTTTGTAGCCCCCTGCACATCAGTGGCGGTACCGCCTTGCTTGGGGGGAAACGATTAAAAAAAACTCTTTAAACCATTTTTTTGTTTTTATCGCCCGTAGATCTTTTTTATGGCAACTAAAATCTTCATTATTTTAAACCTAGTTTCTTACGTCACTAACTGGCCAAACAAAACAGGTGTCACTGACATGAGTGAACACGAAAATACAACTGCGAAAGCAGCGAATATTTTTTTTATTTTTGCCATCAAAATCTATAATGGCGAACAAAGAGAATTAATTGTCGTAAACACTGTTGATAAAAGATAGCAGGGAAAAAATAAACCGTGTTTGTGACAACTGTCTCATAAAAAAAACCGGTTTTTCACCCACAATGCCAACTCAATATGCTCCAATAACTTTAATGAATTCTTCAACAGAAAGTTTTAAGTAAATCCAACTAAAACTTTATGATCTAAGGATGTTTCTGAAGATTTCTCGTTCTACGTTTGCCATTCTTCTAAAACTTTGCCAATCGGTTACGTCAAATAATGTCGACACTACAGCTGCTTTTTTGGTAACTCAAGGATCAGTCGCAGATAACGTTGGTTATCATTTTTTTAAATGGTGTCGAAACACCAAACGTCTTTTTTAGCTAACTTGAGAGCGCTGAATATGACAATGACTTTACTTGTTTAGATATTATTTTTGCTGTATATAAATGCTTCATGTTTTGAAAAAGAAAGCATTCTTTTATTTGTTTTCTGTATCTATGATATTAACTGATGGCAATATTCTCAAAGTAAAATCATAGAAAACTTTTAATTCGCTGTTCAGTAAGTTAAGTGCCATACTTGATACACGCTTTAGGCAATCATGTCTAAAAAGAGACATGGCTGACTGGTCGGAAGATTATCCCACAGTAGGTTACCATTGCATTCTGCGGTAGACTGGTTCCCAGCCAAGGCTACAGAACCCAATCTGTCCTATTAATTGACTCATAGGTAGAGCGTAAAGAAATGTAATATATTATTAAGTAGTAATTAGTGGTGGATCAGTTTAGTACTTCATAACAATATAAAACTGATCCCCTACTTTATGCCCAGAAGAAGCCTTAATCATGTTTTCAACTATTATATTCAGTCAGTCAACTGCCATTAGTGATACACGCTTTGGGTGATCATGTCTAGAAAGAGACATGATTGACTAGCTGGAAGATTATCCCGCAGTAGGTTAACGTTGCTTTCTGCAGTAGACTGGTTGCTACCTAAGGATATAGAACGTAACCTGTCCTATTATTTAACCCATGACTGGAGGGAAGAGATAGTTAATACCTTTCCCAAGGTTATTTGTGCGTAAGTGAATGCAAAGAATTCACCTGAAATTTAAACACGGCTCCCCGATTTGTCGTTCCGAGTCGATATCCACTGCACCACAACGCACATCCGCTGTTACACCAGTAAATTCGCTGTAACACCACCAATTCACTGTTACACCAGTTAACATTGGTCTATGTATTGAGAAATACTATTTTTTGAAGAACAATTTGACCCTAAGTATTTAAAAATAACACGATTGAATATACTATGACCAACAAATATTTTCATTAAATCATTTAGTAAATTAACAGCTGAAATAAAACCTTCGTGAGCATAAGAACTATGATTAAAATTCTATTTCTGGATTGTATGTCATGTTCAATGTTATTTAAGTCCCTTTTGATAAGCTAACAGTAGTTAGCCATCATGCATTTATTCCCTTATTCCTGGTATTGCTCTTCCATTGTTTTGATATCCTGATGGGATCGTTCAACTTGCTCGTCACTCACATCACCGCAATGATCCGGAAGTTTATCTATATGGTTATGTAAAAAATTAACCTAAATACACATATGAGCGTATTACTAACAACGTGTATTACTGGGAAATTTAATTTGAATTTTAAAGAAAAAGTGGAAAAATTCGGTACTTCTATTCTACATTTATTTACTAAATTTTGTCTTATAAATACTTTATTTCAGGTGGATGACATAAATTGCTCGGCCTACGCGAAAACTGATAGGTTTCGACGACCTTTATTAACTAAATATTGCGATCGGCCAAGATCGTAAATTGATTTTTTTTTCCCAAAAATGAGTAATTATAGTAGAGAAAAACAGTAGTTAACTATGAAAATCTAAGACCATTTTCAGAAGCAGAAACATCATATTAGCTAAGAAACGTGTTTTGTTTCTTGGTGTCAAATATAGGGGTTACTACCGTAATCTTAGAATTAGACAATCATGAATATAAAACCAAATCAGTATTTCAGTAGAAAATCAAATTCTTTTAATAATTTCACTACTAGCAATACAACAAACCCAATAAGTTACAATCTGTCATTGTGTGAAAAAATATGAGAATATGGGAAAAAGAAAAGCATTTTAACAAAGCATCAGGAATTAAAAGGAAAAAAAAGTAACATTGCATTTAAATATTCTGATGCCTAACTGGCATTTAAATGTCACACCAAGTTAGCTCCTTATACTCGATACAGACGCCTAATACTCACCCACCTTTATGCAAATTCTCACCTGAAGAAGGCCAGAGCCTACAACGGCTAAATAGTCATAAACCTGGCAATAAAGATGAGAATAAGAGTCCGAACAGTGTAAGTAATGTAACCTAAATCTTCCTTTAAATCTTATTAACCTGCTAAAAATGATTTTAACAATCATTTTTGTTGGGGAGCTTCGTCGCCAATTTGTTGAGGCGTAACTTCGCTGCAAAGTTCAGGTTTGGCCGGAAACAAGACACGAAACAAGGTTTTAGGTTTAAAACAGTGTATTAGTATAACAAGAAACAAGATATTCCAAGAAAATTTTAATAAATAGTAATAAAAGGATAAATTCGAAGTATTATTACACTGCCTGTTCTTATCTGCTGTACTTAACTGTTTCTGTTGACTGCTCTAGTTGACTGCATTATTCAGTCACCTTCCCACTATGGCAAAATGTGACACAAGGCCTTTTTAATGTGGGTTCCCCGGGCAATATAGCCTGGCTAAAAATGCCTGTCCAATGTTCCCCAGTCGAGACTCTACCCCTCGGCGGAGTCTCGGCCTGGTTAGTACTCTCCGTCCGAAGGCAGAGATTTCGAGAGTGCATAAGGCAGTCAACTGCGCAAGTTGACTGCAATATTCAGTCCCACTAAGGCAAAATGTGGCAAAAGGCCTTTTTATTGTGGGTTCACCGAGCCATATTGTCCGGTTAAAAATTCCTGTCTAATTTTTACCCAGATGAGACTACCCTTTAGCGGAGGCTCGACTGGGTAAATACTTTCCGTCCGTAGACAGAGAGTTCGACAGTGTGTTTGGCTGTCAACTGGTCGTTGACTGCAATATTCAGTCGCTTTCCCACTAAGGCAATATGTGGCAAAAGGCCTTTTTAATGTAAGTCCTCTGGGCTATACAGCCCGGCCAAAAATTCCTGTCTAATGTTCCCCAGTCGAGACTCTACCTTTCGGTGGAACCTCGACTGGACTAATACTCATCGCCCGAAGGCAGAGGATATTTACTCTTCGCACCCACTTGAGAGAGATGTCACACAAGGTCTTTTTTTAACGTGGCGAGCCTGAGCACGTACGCCCAGGTACTGGCCAAAACATTACCTATGCACCGCAATGGATAGGTTCAAAACCGGTCTAAACTGGTCTCAAACGGTCATTTCGGATCCCAGCCGGAAGGCCGGGGGCAGAGGTATTTACTCCTCTCCCCCACTTGAGAGAGATGTGACACAAGGTCTTTTTTAATGTGGGGAACCTGATCGCGTACGCCCAGATACTGGTCAAATATTACCTATCCACCGTAGTGGATAAGTTCAGAACCGGTCTAAACTGATCATAATTGGTCTTTTTTTTTGGTCATTTCGGACCCCGGCCGGGGGCAGAGAGCTCGACAGTGCGAAGTCACTGTAATATATATATATACAGCCAAAGGAAGAGTTCATTCATTGTAGGAGGCGAACATAACAATTTTTCAAAAGGATTTTTTGTGCTACCCTTTTTGGGCACAATCTTAACAGCATACGAATGTGCAGATAACACAATGTTGATAGCAGACACAGAAATAAAACCACAGGAACTTTTTTAAGAATTAGTAAATTAAAACTGCAAGAAAAACTAACCCTCACTAGTAAGAAGACAGAATGCTAGCCTATCATCACATCTCAGGAAGTGAGATGGGAATTAGACACGTGAAAATTAAACAAGACGAAAAATTTAAACTTTTGGGTATTGTTTTAAGAAGTAACGAAAAATGTGACACCGAAATCTAAAATGACCTTTCAATAGTTAATTCTCAAAGCGCCGCTTAGATGTAGAACAAGGCCGAAAGTATGAGACACTCAGTGAGGATCGAACTCACTACTCAGTTGTAATAGTTTCTAGCATTACATCACCTCGAGGTGCCCAAAAGGCCGAAAGTATGAGGTACCCAGCGCGGATCGAACTCACTACTCAGTTGTAATAGAATCTAGCGAGACAAGTTTGCTAACCATTACACCACCTCGAGGTGCCCAAAAGGCCGAAAGTATGAGGTACCCAGTGAGGATCGAACTCACTACTCAATTGGAATTGGTTCTAGCGAGACAAGCTTGCTAACCATACCACCTCGAGGTGCCCAAAAGGCCGAAAGTATAGAGGTACCCAGTGAGGATCGAACTCACTACTCAATTGGAATTGGTTCTAGCGAGACAAGCTTGCTAACCATTACCACCTCGAGAGTGCCCAAAGGCCGAAAGTATGAGGTGCCAGTGAGGATCGAACTCACTGCTCGTTGGAATTGGTTCTAGCGAGACAAAGCTTGCTAACCATACACCACCTCGAGGTGCCCAAAGGCCGAAAGTATGAGGTGCGAGTGAGGATCGAACTCACTACTCAAATGGAATTGGTTCTAGCGAAGTTAAGCTTGTAACCATTACCACCTCGAGGTGCCCAAAAGGCCGAGAGTATGGAGTGTACCCAGTGAGATCGAACTCACTACTCAATTGGAGGTGGTTCTAGCGAGACAAGCTTGCTAACCATACACCACCTCGAGGTGCCCAAAAGGCCGAAAAGTATGAGGTACCCAGTGAGGATCGAACTCACTACTCAATTGGAATTGGTTCTAGCGAGACAAGCTTGCTAACCATACACCACCTCGAGGTGCCCAAAAGGCCGAGTATGAGGTACCCAGTGAGGATCGAACTCACTACTCAATTGGAATTGGTTCTAGCGAGACAAGCTTGCTAACCATTACACCACCTCGAGGTGCCCAAAGTAGAGGTACCCAGTGAGGATCGAACTCACTACTCAATTGGAATTGGTTCTAGCGAGACAAGCTTGCTAACCATTACACCACCTCAGTGCCCAAAAGGCCGAAAGTATGAGGTACCCAGTGAGGATCGAACTCACTACTCAATTGGAATTGGTTCTAGCGAGACAAGCTTGCTAACCATACACCACCTCGAGGTGCCCAAAAGGCCGAAAGTATGAGGTACCCAGTGAGGATCGAACTCACTACTCAATTGGAATTGGTTCTAGCGAGACAAGCTTGCTAACCATACACACCACCTCGAGGTGCCCAAAAGGCCGAAAGTATGAGGTACCCAGTGAGGATCGAACTCACTACTCAATTGGAATTGGTTCTATGTGAGACAAGCTTGCTAACCATACACCACCTCGAGGTGCCCAAAGGCCGAAAGTATGAGGTACCCGGTGAGGATCGAACTCACTACTCAATTGGAATTGGTTCTAGCGAGACAAGCTTGCTAACCATTACACCACCTCGAGGTGCCCAAAGGCCGAGTATGAGGCACCCGGTGAGGATCGAACTCACTACTCAATTGGAATTGGTTCTAGCGAGACAAGCTTGCCAACCATTACACCACCTCGAGGTGCCCAAAAGGCCGAAAGTATGAGGTACCCAGTGAGGATCGAACTCACTACTCAATTGGAATTGGTTCTAGCGAGACAAGCTTGCTAACCATTACACCACCTCGAGGTGCCCAAAAGGCCGAAAGTATGAGGTACCCAGTGAGGATCGAACTCACTACTCAATTGAATTGGTTCTGCGAGACAAGCTAGTTAACCATTACACCACCTCGAGGTGCCCAAAAGGCCGAAAGTATGAGGTACCCAGTGAGGATCGAACTCACTACTCAATTTGAATTGGTTCTAGCGAGACAAGCTTGCTAACCATACACCACCTCGAGGTGCCCAAAAGGCCGAAAGTAAGGAGGTGACCAGTGAGGATCGAACTCACTACTCAATTGGAATTGGTTCTAGCGAGACAAGCTTGCTAACCATACACCACCTCGAGGTGCCCAAAAGGCCGAAAGTATGAGGTACCCAGTGAGGATCGAACTCACTACTCAATTGGAATTGGTTCTAGCGAGACAAGTTTACAATCCATTACAATTACCTCGAGGTGCCCAAAAGGCCGAAAGTATGAGGTACCCAGTGAGGATCGAACTCACTTACTCAATTGGAATTGGTTCTAGCGAGACAAGCTTACAACCATTACACCACCTCGAGGTGCCCAAAAGGCCGAAAGTATGAGGTACCTCATGAGGATCGAACTCACTACTCAATTGGAATTGGTTCTAGCGAGACAAGCTAAGTAACCATACACCACCTCGAGGTGCCCAAAAGGCCGAAAGTATGAGGTACCCAGTGAGGATCGAACTCACTACTCAATTGGAATTGGTTCTAGCGAGACAAGCTTGCTAACCATTACACCACCTCGAGGTGCCCAAAAGGCCGAAAGTATGAGGTACCCAGTGAGGATCGAACTCACTACTCAATTGGAATTGGTTCTAGCGAGACAAGCTTGCTAACCACGTCATACCACCTCGAGGTGCCCAAAAGGCCGAAAGTATGAGGTACCCAGTGAGGATCGAACTCACTACTCAATTGGAATTATCTAGCGAGACAAGCTTGCTAACCATACACCACCTCGAGGTGCCCAAAAGGCCGAAAGTATGAGGTACCCAGTGAGGATCGAACTCACTACTCAATTGGAATTGGTTCTAGCGAGACAAGCTTGCTAACCATTACACCACCTCGAGGTGCCCAAAAGGCCGAAAGTATGAGGTACCCAGTGAGGATCGAACTTCACTACTCAATTGGAATTGTCCCTAGCGAGACAAGCTTGCTAACCATTACACCACCTCGAGGTGCCCAAAAGGCCGAAAGTATGAGGTACCCAGTGAGGATCGAACTCACTACTCAATTGGAATTGGTTCTAAAGGAGACAAGCTTGCTAACCATTACACCACCTCGAGGTGCCCAAAAGGTCAAAAGTATGAGGTACCCAGTGAGGATCGAACTCACTACTCAATTGGAATTGGTTCTAGCGAGACAAGCTTGCTAACCATTACACCACCTCGAGGTGCCCAAAAGGCCGAAAGTATGAGGTACCCAGCGCGGATCGAACCTACTACACAGTTGTAACAGGTTCTAGCGAGACTAGCTTGCTAACCATTACACCACCTCGAGGTGCCCCAAAGGCCGAAAGTATGAGGTACCCAGCGGATCGAACTCACCACTTCAGTTGTAATAGGTTCTAGCGAGACTAGCTTGTTAATCATTACACCACCTCGAGGTGCCCAAAAGGCCGGAAGTATGGAGGTACCCAGCGAGGATCGAACTCACTACTCAGTTGTAATAGGTTCTAGCGAGACTAGCTTGCTAACCATTACACCACCTCGAGGTGCCCAAAAGGCCGAAAGTATGAGGTACCCAGTGAGGATCGAACTCACTACTCAATTGGAATTGGTTCTAGCGAGACAAGCTTACAACCCATTACACCACCTCGAGGTGCCCAAAAGGCCGAAAGTATGAGGTACCCAGTGAGGATCGAACTCACTACTCAATTGGAATTGGTTCTAGCGGGAGACAAGCTACAATCCATTACACTACCTCGAGGTGCCCAAAAGGCTGAAAGTATGAGGTACCCAGTGAGGATCGAACTCACTACTCAATTGGAATTGGTTCGTAGCGAGACAAGCTTGCTAACCATACACTACCTCGAGGTGCCCAAAAGGCCGAAAGTATGAGGTACCCAGTGAGGATCGAACTCACTACTCAATTGGAATTGCTCCCATGAGACAAGCTTGCTAACCATTACACCACCTCGAGGTGCCCAAAAGGCCGAAAGTATGAGGTACCCAGTGAGGATCGAACCACTACTCAATTGGAATTGGTTCTAGCGAGACAAGCTTGCTAACCATTACACCACCTCGAGGTGCCCAAAAGGCCGAAAGTATGAGGTACCTAGTGAGGATCGAACTCACGACCAATTGGAATTG
The DNA here is from genome assembly GCA_037127315.1 of Ascarosepion bandense. Lineage (NCBI taxonomy): Eukaryota > Metazoa > Mollusca > Cephalopoda > Sepiida > Sepiidae > Ascarosepion > Ascarosepion bandense. Next base: position 1,489,156 of record JBBBDQ010000244.1, read on the forward strand.
GCTCCAGCGAGACAAGCTTACAATCCATACATCAATTTCGTGTGCCCAAAAGGCCGAAAGTATGAGGTACCCAGTGAGGATCGAACTCACTACTCAATTGGAATGTTCTAGCGAGACAAGCTTGCTAACCATTACACCACTCCTGAGGTGCCCAAAAGGCCGAAAGTATGAGGTACCCAGTGAGGATCGAACTCACTACTCAATTGGAATTGGTTCTAGCGAGACAAGCTTGCTAACCATTACACCACCTCGAGGTGCCCAAAAAGGCCGAAAGTATGAGGTACCCAGTGAGGATCGAACTCACTACTCAATTGGAATTGGTTCTAGCGAGACAAGCTTGCTAACCATTACACCACCTCGAGGTGCCCAAAAGGCCGAAAGTATGAGGCACCAGTGATGATCGAACTCACTACTCAATTGGAATTGGTTCTAAAGGAGATGCTTGCTAACCATTACACCACCTCGAGGTACCAAAAGGCCGAAAGTATGAGGCACCACGCGGATCGAACTCACTACACAGCTGTAATAGGTTCTAGCGAGATCAGTTTACAACTCATTACACCACCTCGAGGTGCCCAAAAGGCCGAAAGCGAGGTACCCAAAAGGCCGAAAGTATGAGGTGCCAACGGATCGAACTCACTACTCAGTTGTAATAGGTTCTAGCGAGACTAGCTTGTTAATCATTACACCACCTCGAGGTGCCCAAAAGGCCGGAAGTATGAGGTACCCAGCGAGGATCGAACTCATCTACTCAATTGGAATTGGTTCTAGCGAGACAAGCTTGCTAACCATTACACCAGGCCGAAGTTTCCCTAGTCTTTCCTGGGTAAATCGTGCCTGCTTCCTAACCTTTTGTTTGAAATAGTGTAGAACATGAACATCATGATTTTATTTTTATTTTCTATTCGTGATATCTAGTCATATATTTATATTTTAATCTACAAGATCACGTCAAGCACAAGGTGATAACATAGAGTAACGATCAAAATGACTGCCGTAATCAAATAAAGACATCCCATATCCTCTATCGCTTTTAACTATCAATTACAATAAATATAACTTTTTCTGCGCTTAAGCTGAATTAGTTTAATAAAGTGTCATTACCTGCTCCTTGGTGTTCCTATATTAAAATGCCAGTTTTCAATAAAATTTTAAGACTCTGGTTATCTAGCTATTGCCATACGGCAGACATATTATACGTATATAAAGACGAACGAACATAAATACAAATGCACACATCGATTGTTTTTTTTTTTTGAATACTTGCCTTTACTTCTGCAATTAAATATTAGACTTCATTCACGTCAGAACTGATTAGGTTTAAAGAAAACGAGAGAAAAAAATAAAAATAAAAAACATACCAAATAATTTTCAAAACGCAGTTTAGGTTTAGAACAAGGCCGAAAGTATGGGGTACCCAGTGAGGATCGAACTCACTACTCAGTTGTAATAGGTTCTAGTAAGACAAAATTTCTAGTCATTACACCACGACGCGGTGCCCACTGACCATTCAAGAGTAAAAGATTCCGCCCAAACGCTCAGCAAGCACTGCAATGTAATATCAGTTCTATATGGTATTGACTGCTGGACAATGTTCTCAAAAATGAAATAAAATGACTGAGACAACGGAAATGTGGTTCTACAGAAGGATGATGTGAATACAATGGAAGGAGTAGGTGAGTAATAAGCAAGTGTTAAGGAAAACAGACACAGAAAGACGTTTATATCTCAAATCAAAAATCAGTCAGTTAAGTGCCACACGTTATTCACGCTTGAGCGATCATGTCTCGAAACAGACATGACTGACTGGGTATGTTTTTTCGTATAATGTTGCCATTACATTCTACGGTAGACTGGTTCGCAATCAAGTCTATTAAACCCAATCTGTTCTGCTATTTAACTGGAGGAAGTCGAGAAGGATTAATACCTTTCTCAAGGGTATTTGCGTAAATGCAACGAATGCAATGATTCAGAATCAGAAATAGTTTAAATTTCTGGTACATAAAAAAAATTAGTGTTAGAAAAATTGACATTCTCAGTACATGCTGAAGACAAGACGAATTAAAAAAATTAGTGTTAGAAAAAATGACATTTTCAGTACATGCTGAAGACAAGACGAATTAAAAAAAATTAGTGTTAGAAAAAATGACATTTTCAGTACATGCTGAAGGCAAGACGAATTAAAAAAATTAGTGTTAGAAAAATTGACATTTTCAGTACATGCTGAAGACAAGACGGACTGAGAGAAACAAAGTATAACTTACCAAAGAGCCTGTGCAAGTGAATGGCAGATCACGGTGTAAATGGTAAAAAGTCAAACGTTATGAATAGCTGTCAAGAAACGGAATTTCTATAGAGCCATGATCGCGAACATGTACTTCAAATCTCGCTTCTCGGTTCAACTCTTTTTCTATCGGGATTAATAAGAGATTTACCTAAGAGCATACGCCGGTCATTTGTGAAGATTTATGCTGATGATACAACGGCATATTGGTGCAACCCCGAAATTCTAGATGACCACAGCTTAGCAGCTGATCTCTCTTTTGACCAACATATAAGAGAGAGAAACTGGCTGTTGCTTCAAAAAGCAAAATATGAGCATTCAACAATCTGACACAGAAATTTCTTTCTTCCCAATGAACAATTCTTTCCTCATGGACGCCCCGTGCCTTGAGCGTCTGTTTGGGATTTAAACTCACATCAGACATCAAGTGGAACTCCTGAATACGGCCTATCAATGAAGATTTCTAACAGTTCCCTGTATTCCTCCTGTAAGTACCTGATTCTACCTGTTATCCTCTACAATGACCAAAACACAAATAGAGCACTGCTCCCATACATGGACAAATGCGAAACTGTTTTCACTTTCCCTTCTCAATAGACCTCAAAAGCATTTCCGCGTCTTTGTGGTCGATTTATCTTCCTTCCGAAATTACTTTTTTCGCAGAAAAAGTCGGAAGTCTGTCGGTGATCTGTCACCATTTCTATGAAAAGTCTTCAGACGAACTATTTTTTTGGAAAAAAAAAGAAAAGTTCAGTTCACAATTTTCAAAAGTTTACCTGACAGCTAAAGAAGAACGGAGAGTTTCACAGCCGAATCTTTGTGATGACACTAACAAAGATAAAGGAATTAGTCCGAATTTAAACAACTTCATGTCCTAGAAATTACCCACAAGCATAAGATATACTCAGTATTCGTTCAGATTTTAAGGCCGCTTCAAATTCTAAATGGCGAACTAACACCAAAGACAAGAGTGCTATACGTGATATACACTTTCGGCGACCATGTCTCAAAAGAGACATGACTGACTGGGTAGAAGACTTTTCTCCAGTAAGTTGCTATTACTTTCTGCAGTAGACTAGTTGCCAACCAAGGCTATAGAACCCAATCTGTCCTGCTATTTAATCCTTAGCCGGAGAGAGAAACGACGGATTAATACCTTTTCTTAAGGGCATTTGCGCGTAAGCGAATGCAACGAATTCAGCTGAAACGCGAACTCGGCTCTTTGATTTATCGCTCCGAGCTAATATCCACTACACCACAACACATATCTAAGGTCGACACGGGGTTAATTTATAAGAATCCTTGACATTTCTTTCGGCATATTCTATGAGTGACTCAAACTCATGTTTAATCTACAGTAATTTAAATTACTGCCATATTTTAAATCAATTTGGCTTAGCAGCCATAGGATTTGTTGTCACGTGTGAATTGAAATCTGTAAGGTATCCTTTCACTTAGTGGGCAATCATAGCAGTCTGCTTTTATTTTTTGCTTTAATTTTGTTTCCATAACATATCTTTTTGTCTCTGCTATTCATTCTATTCACTTTATGTATATTGTCTCCTCAGGATGTAGTTGTTCGTGGCTCTCCACAACTTTCTGACTTTTTTATCTTTGTTCTGCCATCCATTCCCGCAAATTTATTAATTAGTTTATTCGGTTTTTAACTTGTTTCAATTGTTTACAGAATGCCATATGAATCTTACATTTAGCTTTGCTTTATTTCTTAATTCTTATTCTTCTCCTCCTTCTTTTTCTTCTTCTATGTGCCATGTCCCTTCAGGGCGTAGGTGATCATGGCTTTCCACGCTTTCACATCCCTGGTAGCTCTTAGCCTATTTTCTTTTGTTACACTCCCCAAACCCCGCTCTGCCATTCACCTGCTCAGGCCCTTCAAATATGTTATCCGCTGCTTTCCTCTGTCTTTTCTTCCTCTCTATATGTCCTGTTAGTATCAGGTTCTCCAAGCCCTCCTTCCTCATTGCATGTCCAAGGAATTTCAACTGTCTCTTCCTGAAGCTATTAATTTCCTTTTCGTTTCCATTCTTTTCAAAACCTCATCATTGCTCACATGCTCGATCCATGATATCCGCAGCATCCTTCTGTAGAACCTCATTTCAGTTGCTTCAAGTTTTTCTTTCGTCTTTGATGACATTGTCCAGCATTTACTGCCATATTGAAGAACTGACATCACATAGCAATCCAGTACCCTCTTCTTTGTTTCAAGCGAAATTGTCCTGTTTCTTAAAACTTCCTCACCTTCTGGAATGCTTCCTTCGCCATGCCAATTCGCCTTTGGATATCGGTGTCGCACTTTTCGTCTTCTGTTATAACACTTCCCAGGTACTCAAATTTTTGTACCTGCTTGATTTTAGCATCCCCGACTTGTAACTGGCATATTGGGCTGCTCTTTTTGCTGATGACCATGCATTCGGTTTTCTTGCAGTTTATTTGTAGTCGTTTCTTGTCACTCTTTTCAGCTACCTTCTCTAGGAGGTATTGTAGATACCTTTCCGATTTATTTAATGCTGACAAGAATTTTACGATAGATTTGTATGAATATAATATATATTCTTTGCAAGAAATATACTTGTAGATTTATTTACTGCTGACAAGATCTTTACAATAGATTTGTATGAATATAATACATATTCTTTGTAAGAAGTAAGCTTGTAGATTTATTTAATACTGACAAGATTTTTACAAAAGATTTGTATGAATAGAATGCATATACTTTGTAAAAAATAAGTTTGTAGATTTATTTAATGCGGTCAAGATTTTTACAATAGATTTGTATGAATAGAATATATATTCTTTGTAAGAAATAAGCTTGTAGATTTATTTAATACTGACAATATTTTTACAATAGATTTGTATGAATAGAATGCATATTCATTGTAAGAAACAAGTTTGTAGATTTATTTAATGCAGACAAGATTTTTACAATAGATTTTTATGAATAGAATCTGTATTCTTTGTAAGAAATAAGTTTGTAGATCAGGTTTCTTTGACGCGTCTTTGTAAATTATGTTTTGTTGAGAGTCAGATGTATTGCTGGTAAATATATATAAATATATATATATATATATATATATATATATATATATATTCAAATATATATAGCTGGTAATATTTTTTCCTTAAGAAACCTATTATTGGTATTATTTCTTTTTAAAATTGGATAACTGGCAAAGTTTTATCTTTTTCAAATATGTATTGCTGGTAATACTTATTTCAGTAAAAAAATTAATGTTGATAACAATTTAGTTAAAAAATGTATTCCTAGAATTGCTAATATAAAAGTCTATTTTTATACTTTCATAGTATTTTCAAACTAGTTTGAAGGAATAACTTTTGCCAATAGCTGAGACCCTAACAGGTGGTACCACGAACAACAGCGATTAAGAAGTTTTTCTATGGTCCTCACAACCTCCCAATCAGAGGCCTTGCTACCGGATGCAGTTTATCTTCAGACCTGCGCAAGATGTGCAGTGGATATCGACTCGTAACAAGAAATCAGGCAGCCGAGTTCAAATTCCAGTTGAATTGCTTAAATTCCCTTTCGCGTAAATACCCTCTGGAAAGGTATTAATCGTCACTTCCCTCCAGTTATGGATTAAATAACAGGACAGATTGGGTTCTGTAACCTTGGCTGGCAACCTGTCTAACGCAGAGAGTAATAGCAACCTACTGCGGGATAATCTTCTGCCCAGTCAGTCATGTCTCTTTTTAAACATAATCGCCTAAGCGTATATCACTAATGACACTTAACTGACTGACTGAATATAATAGTTGGAAACATGATTAAGACTTCTACTGGGCATAAGTTAGGGGATCAGTTTTATATTTTTTTTAAGTAATAAACTGATTCCCACTAATTACTACTTAATAATATAACACATCTCTTCCCCCTCTACCTATGAGTCAAATAATAGAATAGATTGGGTTCTATAGCATTGGCTGGCAACCAGTCTACCGCAAGAAGTAATGGTAACCTATACAGGGATAATCTTCTGCCCAGTCAGTCATGTCTCTTTATAGACATGATCGCCTAAGTGTCTATCACTTATTGCACTTAACTTACTGACTGACCCAGGATCTGCGGGGAGAGTAATGCACTGGTCGCTTATGCGTTCCTGTATAATTTTGAGATGGTATTAAATTTTATGCGCTAATGATCGCAGAAATAAATTTGACCAAAACTTTGCAAGCATCTGTCGTATGGTTTCATTAACCTTGTCAAAATATCCTGATCCTATCTGGAATAATACAACTAAGTGTTGCCTGTAAGCGACAAAAAAGCCTAGAAATAATTCCACAATATTCAGAGTATCCCCAAACATTATACATCATTTAAAATATGAATATCTTAGTAACTCCATGTCACAGGAAAATGTAATTAAGTAGATTTTATGTTGAACAATAAAATTGTGCAGAGCCTGGAACTTTTTCCCGTCTGAATCTATCCTACACATATATAAATCTACCATCCATCCGTGTATTGAATACTGCTGCCACATCTGGTCGGGTGCCCTGCTATTATCCTCGGGGTTATTGACAAAATACAACGGAGAATCTGTAATCTGATCGATACTGACTTGGCAGACCGGCTGCAGTCCCTCTCTCACCGGCGTGACGTGGCTTCCATTTGCCTCTTCTATAAATACTTTCACGGCTTCTGCTCCGATGAACTTAGATCACTGGTGCCCCCTAGATACGAATTTGCACGAGATACTAGATTAGCAACTAGGTTCCACCCTTTTCAGTGAAACCGATAAAATGTAACCGCTATTTCTACTCCAGCAGCTTCTTTTCTCGCACTTCCCGCCTGTGGAATTCCCTTCCACATACTTACTTCCCCGATAGTTACAATTTCCAGGAGTTTAACTGTAAGGTCAATAGACACCACCTAACACACTAACTCGCATCCGTTCTCTCAAACGCTCTTCCCATCTACCCAACCCTCAGCCTCGGTATCCTTACCCTCCTTCTGACATTTCCTATATCTAACCACTCTTTCTCACCACCTTCCCCTATGCAACCCCCTGCGCAATAGTGGCAGTGGAATGCCTTGCTTGGGGTAAAATAATTTAAAAGAAAATTCGAACAAGATATTCAAAAGAATGTAGATTTTATAACCGACTTTACAGAGTTTTCAATTGTTCAGTATGTGCACCACCTGTAACATTACACACGTCAATTCGGCAGTGCAGCTCCAGTCAAACACGCCGTTGCATGTTTTGCGTAGCATTCTTCAGCATCTTAGTGATCTTTCCTTAATTAACCTATAGGCTTGTAGGAAGTGTGTGGTTATAGACCTGTCCTTTCACATATCCTATGGGAAAACATTCAAGATGTCAAGTCAGGTGAATGTGGGTGCCATTTCAACAATACATTGTCATCGTCACTAGCACGCCTGGTTCATTTTCCTGGTAGATTCCAATTGAGATAAGTAAGCACAGTCAACTTTGTTTTAAGACATTTTTATAAAATTAGAGATCATTTGAACGAGAATTGGCTACGTTATTAGACTACTATATTATGTTAATTTTAATTTTAATTTTAATTTTTTTGGGGGGACATTTAAAAAAAACGGGCAGTGAACCAGTAGTTTTGAGACTCGGATGCTTAATTTCATGCCTTCAGGTGAAATACTTGCAGGCTACCTCTGAACATACCGATTTTATGGAACTCTTCAGGAATAACATTTTAAAATGCAGTGAAACATGTAATCAGAGATTAAGATCTTACGAGCCCAAAATGTGTCTTCGAAACATTTTTATTAATAAATCACGAATGATTTCACAGTTTAAAAGAAGCCGAATCAAGCCTTATATACACAAATTTTGGATTTCTCGTAAATACCAATCTCTTCCACTGAAAGTGTATCGCAATATAAACAAATGTAAACAATGTTACAGAAAGTTTTAAAGATTAATAAAATGGATTAACAAGCGAAATATTTACTAGTCTGAACATAATTTTGAATAGATACTCGTATTTGAATAGATATTCTGTTTTGAAATAAACTGTATAATTTAATATATAACTCTACTGGCCTTAGTATTTTTCAAAACAGAATAGCAAGTTAAGTACGAATATCGATTAGAAATAATGTTCAAAAAATAAATTAGATATTTTAGTTGTTAATCAAGTTCGAATCCTACGGAGATACACATATTTTCTAATAAGTTTTCTCAGAAATACTAAGCCGGTATCTATATATATATATATATATATATATTATAAATTATGTTTTAGAACATGTACATAATTTCTTCTATATTTTTCCCCCGAAGACGTGTTTAAATCCAAACACTGAAACAACCATATGATTGTAGGGAAGAGGACATATATAGAAGAAATTATGTACATGTTCTAAAACATAATTTATAATAAATATTCACTGCTTATATATCATATATCGAGCATTGTTTTAAATTAATGTTTTTGACGGAAAAAAATTTTCTTTTTTTCTCTCCTCATTCTATACTCACTCGGATATATATATATATATATATATATATATATATATATTTATATATATATATATATATATATATATATATACTGTTTAATTAGAACAGAATATCTACTCAAATACGAGTATCCATTAAAAGTAATGAAAAGAGTTTTGAGTTCAATACCAGGATACAGCAATGGTGAACTAGTAATTTGTGAATTTAGAGGGGTATATCTCATGACTTCCAATCGAGTTTTTACGCAAGGAATGAGTATGATATATCCCAGTGATAAAGGGTTAGGTTCGGAATTTCTAGCACCGTACTGATAAGCTGTGATACAGCGAAACAGATCTGTCTGTGGATGACTATATATATATATATATATATATATATATATATATATATATATATATATAATCTTGTCGCCCCAAGCAAGGCATTTTACTGCCACTGTTGAGCAGGGGGTTACATAGGAGATAAGTTATGAGAAAGAGTGACAGATTACAAAAGGTGTCAGGATGAGGGTAGGAGAAGGATGAGAATACTGATGAGAGTGGACGAAGAAAGGAGCATGAGAGAGAGAGAGAGAGAGAGAGAGAGAGAGAGAGAGAGCGGATACAAGTTACTGAGATACGAAATTGACTTTACCCTTGAATTCTTGAAGATTGTAGCTGTCGAGAATGCAAGTAAACGGAAGTGAATTCCACAGGCGGGAAGTGCGAGAGAAGAAGCTGCTGGAGTAGAATTTGCGTTTACAATTTATTGGTTTCATAGTAAAAGGGTGGGACCTAGTTGCTAATTTCAGAGTGAGAAAAAAGCATATGCTTTCTGAATTTGTTTAATAAATTCAATATATTTTAAAATACGATTATAGGGAGGGTTTCTCATACGGAGAATATAGTCACAAACCTATTTAACTTGAAAATTTGGGGAGGGCGTTTTATACGCACAGTCGCCTTGTATACCTCATATAAGGCAGCATCTATTTCATATCCATATATTCTCGCGCCCAAGCAGGTTTTAACGGTCATTCAAGCTAACGATGAGAGGGTCAAACAGATTTATAAGTTTATTTTTTTCATTTAATCCGCTTAAAACTGAATATATATATATATATATATATATATATATATATATATATAAAAGGCAAGGCATTTGTGTGTGTGTCTGTCTGTTCGTATGTCCGTTATACAAATCCACAATTTTAATCCGATTCTCACCAACTTCACACAAATATCTTTTAGGCTTCCAGATAGGTCATGGGCTACTTTTTTCCAATTTCTCCCGGATATTGGAAGTCGATTCTCTGATATCCAATCAGGTCTGATCAAGATCAGGATTTCAGCCCTTTTAGTTTCAAACGTTAGTAGATCGTCTAAGACGGCTCATTTTCCCCAATATCGGAAATCGATACCCTCGATATTCTATCGAATCTGATCAAAAACCGATATTCACCCATCACTATGGCTCATTTTTTTTTCCAATTTTACTCCTGATGGGTACAATAATTTTCATGGACTTACTTAGGTTAGTTTATCCTTAGATGACTTATTTGACTCCGACATTGGAAATCGATACCCTGATATCCTATCGGGTCTGATCAAAATCAGGTTTTCAGCCCTTTTATTTTAGTTTTTGCTTCGGCTTTTGCTTTAAGTAGGTATAATTTTAGTTCTTAGTCTCAGCCATGATACCATTTACCCAGAGGACTTATTTACCCTTCAAAATTCAGTTTGCGACAGAAAACTTATTTGATTTCGATACCGAATATCAAAATTTGACTTACATCCATTCATTTCTCTTTTAATCTACGGTTTCGCTTTGACTGGAAACAACTATTGCTTTTATTTAGTCTTTCGTGCCAACGTCCAAAACGTCTGAGCTCCAGGACCATGGATTACTTTTAAAGCTTTCATTACACCCGAGCAACGCCGGGCTATACTGCTAGTAACACAATGAAATATTCCTTCTACGCCTTGACATTCTGTGCTAGTTTTGTGAAATGTTATAAAATAAAAAAATGGTTTCTTAATAAAAAAACAAACTTTTATATTAACATTAAAAAAATACTACAGTGTACATGTTTTGTAAATTATCCGTGAGAGTCTTGGTATGCAAGTAATTGTATTAACATTAAATTTCATGCCTTGCACGAACAAGACTTGACAATTTAAAAACATCAATTAACTATACGTCTCCTTAATTGCGTTAAGCTTCTATTTCTACTTTCTTCATGCACATTTATAGCACGGAAACTTAGCTGCAATTTCATCTCAATTAATGATTTTAAAGGTTTAAAATTAGCATACGTAATTCTGTTTTCCGTTTATATAGGTATCCCATTCTTTTTTTTAAACAATTGAATTTATCATACTCCTGTACTTAATGCATGTATTGAATGTCCCCGGAAAGAAGGTGAGTGGCGTTTTTTTTGTTTTTTTTTTTTTCACTGGACAATTTACGATACTCAAGTTAATAGTACGATATTTTGGGAGATAAATCATATTACCTCCACCTTGTCTTAAGATAGCCTTACACACTGCATTGGTTAATGGGTGAGGAATGGATATAGGTGACATCGAATAACTACTAGAAAAACACCGTAACAGTCTTCCTAAGTCAGTTAAGTACCAAATGGGATACGCGCTTGGGCGATCATGTCTCTTTCAACACCTGACTAACTGGGTAGTTTTTCCTGTAAATGTGCCATACGTGATACACACTTTGGGTGATCAAGTTTCGAAAGAGACGTGGCTGACTCGGCAGATTATCTTGCAGTAGGTTGCCATTGCTTTCTGCAGTAAACTAGTTGCGATCCAAGGCTATAGAACCCTATCTCTCCTATTATTTACCCCATAGCTGGAGGGAAGAGACAGATTAATACCGTTCTCAAGGGTTTTTGTGCGTAAGTGAATGCAAGGAATTCAACTGGTATTCGAACTCTGCTTTCTAGACATGATCGCTCAAAACGTGTATCACGTATGGTAGTTAACTGACTGACTGAATATAATAGTTGGAAACATGTTTAAGGCTTCTACTGGGCATAAAGTGGGGGATCAGTTTTTTTTTAAGTAATAAACTGTTCACCCATTAATTACTAATTAATAATACATCTCTTCCCACCTCTACCTCAATAATAATAGGACAGATTGGGTTCTATAGCCTTGGCAACCAGTCTACCGCAGAAAGTAATGGCAACCTACTGCAGGATAATTTTCTGCCCAGTCAGTCATGCCTCGAAAAAGACATGACCGTCCAAGCGTGTATCACGGATGGCACTTAACTGACTGACGTTGAAAAAAGGTTCGATAGACCTGGTTGCACCCTAGACGGGTGATTGTTCAGGAATATTAGGCGCTGTAAGCTTTGTTATGCCGGTGATCGGTAAACCTTTCAGTTCTTTATATTCCCTAACGTGCAGCACCCTTAGTTGAGTCGGCTATGAGCCCACATCTTAGCCTTACTTAAATAGTAATACTCCTATCAAAAACAATATCTCAAATCTATTGAACCCTGAAAATGTTTCGACTCTAAACCAAAAAACGCCTTTAAAATCATTCAAAGAAAAAAATTTTGGCAATGAATAGGTACTAGTGTTTTTTATGTAAATGTGATATACAGGGTACCCATAAAGTTTGTGTGCACTTTAAAAAAAAATATCTTTATTTGTATTTGCGACAGAAATAATGGTAAATTTTCGTTTTAGGTACAGACGGCTTTCCCCCCTTGAAATTTATCCAAAATAGCATTATTTCTGTGCAAATGTATATGCTGAACTCAAATCCACAATTAGTTATTGAAGAAACTTATCTTTTTTGCTTTGAAAGTCCATAAAAAAAACGAACTATATCTTGCACTTTTTCTCTCCCGTAACTCTCACGAAGTCATGTAATTAACTGCAGAAAGACGTTCTAAGTAGAAAGAAATTTTCTATCGAATTTCATCCTTTACTAAAATGTACTTCCTGTTTTGAGAGCAATAAGCGTAGAAATACAATAGCGCATTACTTTAATTCCCGGAAGTACATCGCCGGAAGTATCAGTAAATGAAGAATAATACGGGAAAAATGTGCCAAAATTTGTTTCATTACGCAGTCCGTCATTCTGCAGTTAATTACATGACTTCATGAGAGTTATGAGAGAGAAAAAGTGCAAGATATAGTTCGTTTTTTTTATGGACATATAGATAAAAAAGGTAAGTTTCTTCAATAACTAACAGTTGATTTGAGTTCAGCATATACATTTGCACAGAGACAATGCTATTTTAGATAAATTTGAAGGGGAAAAGCGACGAGATTTAAAACGAAAATTTACCGAAATAATTTGTAAAGAATTCCAAGGAAGTAAATCTATATTTTTTTAATGTTTTATTGAAATTTAAGTTCCCAAATAAAATTTTGCAGTTCATATATTTTTACTTTACTAAAAATTGTTTGAAACTTTGTGGTAAAGAACCATTCAATAACTATACTTAAAACTTATTAACTTATTAAACTTTATAACATTACTTTTTACACATTATTTTTATCACAAATAACATAATTTTTTAAGTGCACACGGACTTCATGGAAACCCTGTAATACGAATTTGTTTCGTGCATTTTTACACGTCAACCTTAGCCAAAATATCTAACACTAGAGAAACCTGCAAGGATCTTTCCATCAGATAAAATGGTCTCATTTCAATATTTTCAGTACTTTCTGCTTTACAGTAATAACATTCGGAACTTTTAAGGTTAACTGCTTAATTTAGTCGTGAAATGTTTCCTTACTGCAGACGGTGGTCCCTTACAAATCTGCATATATTTTCTAGTGAACTCGAACTTCAGCACAACGACATTAAACCATGCAAAACAAAAGCGTTCAAACCGAGAGTCTGTCTAAACATTAGGTAAGTAAATTATTTTAATTTTTTTCTACGGTGAACTTGCTAGATATTTGCTAGATAATGTGTCAGAATTACTGGATTGGTAATTCTGTATAACTACTCATTAATAACTAAACTTATTTAATTACTGTTTTTTATAAAAGTTTTGGTGTGTTTACTAACCATTCTCAAAGTAACATCCTTAACGAACTTGGATAATCAAAATTCGTTTTTGAAGTTAGTAAGTAAAAAAAAAATTGTTCACTAACAGATTTAAATCATTAATCATATTTTTCAAGAAAAATATATTTTTCACAATCTAAAATTGTTTGTTAACGATAAGAACGGGAAATCTCAAATACCCTTTTACTTAATTTCATTAAATCTTTGGTATTTAAAATGTTCTACTCCAGCTTCTCTTTCTATATGCTTGCAAGAGCTCGTCTACCACATCAATAATAAAATAATCTGGTAAATGCAGTATTTGTAATTAATTACCGTCTTGTCGCATTACAATTTTGCTTATCACCGAATGTATCTTTAGTCCCCTTAGAAGCATTCTGGCTTTCATTTGCAAGGTCGTACTCTATGAATATACTACAATTGTAACTGAATATTTTAAATGCATCTACAATTATATCAAAGGTAAACAAATGAGTCTTTATCACAATTATTTCTGTTAAAATTCTAGCATATGTCCACCCCCACAACTTCCTAAACACTTGTTCTGTTGGGACTTCAGAGCACTCTCTGATGCCCTAAATCGGGTTTGCCACTCAGGTTGATCAGTGAAACACTACAAATTTGATTTATAAAATATTAAAATCTGTAATTTATTTTCAAATAACTTAAATGGGGTGGGGCTGATTTAAAAAAATCTGCAATTAAATAAAATATGCTTGTTATGAATTTGAGAAACCAACAGAATTTTACTTGTAAAAAAAGAAAATTTGAAAAAATATCCTAAGATTTTGTTTTCGTTACTATTTGAATTGTATTTGCTACGTGGACACTTCTGAGGAGTTAAGGCCATTTTTATTATTGAACAAGATGCTGTTTTGAAAGTTCTTTCACCCTATCGACACTTCGCATTTGATTGGGATTGGAAAAAAATATCAAAATTTTATTACTTATTAACTCTGCCTCCTCCTCCTCCACGTAACTGTTAACATTGTATGCAAACTTTTTTTTTTTTTTTTTTTCATAAATCGTATGGCTCCATAATATGACCGATTCGCTTAACCATGCCTCAAGATGTCACAAATTTGGAACTCAATGACTTAAATTTGTTCTAAAAGCAAGGGTCTCCAAGACTAATATGGTCGGGTTTGTTTGTTTGTTTTTTTTTTTATTAATACATGATTGATTTTGTGGATGTCTTTCAATCACAATTAAAGAATTGATCATTTATTTCGGTTTGCATACTAGATTTTTTTTTCTACAGCAGTGATTGAGGTATCGACTCTCCTGTAGATAAACTCGTGTAACTGGTCATAAATGAGAATGATGAATAAAAGTAGGTACCAGGCACGAGTTGTCGGTAAACTGACCCTCGTAACTCCTCCGCCCCACTGTGAAAGCCTTGAAAAATTCTTTACTATTTTAAGAACAGCACTGTAATTTTGTTAATGCCTCGAATATAAACTTTACAGAAAGGAATTAAGTAAGCTTTTTAAAAAATTCAAATGCAACTGAACTATTTCTTACACGTGAAATTATTTTTACTTTATACTTAGTATTTTGAATCAAATTTTCTTGGTCTGATCTAATTTAAAATTATAAAGGTAAGTCGCTTTTAAATTGTTTGTATTGTGAAGTGCTTTACTGTTGGCCTCTGTTCATTGTCATGAAATAATTGTACCCTCTTGCTTCTGTTACTGTAGCAAATCTTCTTCGGTCTAAATGTATTTCGTTGAACATGTCACTTTGCGTAATATTTGCTAGTATGGATCCCTAGTAGAATCATTGAAAAATTACAATTATATATTAAGCTTGCCTTCCGTGCTTATTAAAAATCACTCACCAATACTACTATAAGATTATTAACACTCCCGCTATAAGACCTGTGACTATATAAATGTGACACTCTCTGACATTGTAATATTATTACACCCTAAAATAAAAACTTGCACTATAGTTTTTACTATACGAAATTCAAACTTCGTATAAGTCTTTTTTCTTTTTGGCTATTACATCGGTCTCTCTGATTGACCTGATGCACATGATCACTCCCGTCTTTACTTCACCGTTTTCCAAAAATTGTGCATCAAATATGCTTGTGCTGACTTGTTTCTTGTAACGGATTCCTAGCGTTATCCTTTTGAGACTTGTTTGAAAGTGAAAATATATATCGAATGCTTGTCTTTTAGCAGATTCGCTTACGCAACCCTGAGAAATATCGCTATATAATACTCAATATGTTTTCACTTTGTAACTTATTTGTGACTTTTTTTTATAACTGGAATTTTGCCATACATTTCTATCATTAATGTTCTGAAACAGCTTTTTTTTTTACTATCTGCACATATAGACAGGAACTGTCCAATTTCGTGAGGCGTATCCGCGTCCTTGTGGGTGATGAATTATTTTCCGCTCTACAACCTTTCACTGCTCGCATAATTTCTATGGACACACAAACGAATTGCATCCCTTAGTTCCACCATTTTTTTTCTCTCATTTTCACAGCTAAAACCGGCATGCCACGCACACTGTGGCAAGCCGTCCATGTTCCCTTCGTATCTATTAGAACTCGGCTGTAACAGCTTCTTCCCGTTAGTTGTTTTATGGGACCAACTTCCAAGCTAATGCTTCCGCGATAACACTGTAAACCTTTTTAAAGTCTATATTTCCCCCACAACTTGTGCCACTTACTCTGTAACCCTCTACCTGGAATGGCTCTTGGATCTTGTACTTGATGAAAATCATTGTCTAATGTGATGGAGATAGGCAATTAATACGATGGAACTTTTCTTCACGCTATGTCGCTACACATCTCGTTTCTTCTATCGGGTGTGCCGTGGGTTCTTGTCGGAATGGGCAGAGCAATGAAGTAATTCTGTCGCTTTATAGAATCTATTTGTAACCCATAGGTTGGAAGAAATGCGTTCAAACATTAATTTTATCAGAAAATAGACCCTACAAAATGGGAATGGGAATTCTGATCGCCCATACCCCTTTTTCCGCCGATGTCCGTTATTTCAACTGCGCGCAATTAGAACAAGTCGTCGTCTCATCTATATGGATTGTTAGTGAAGATATTAGTATGACATTTTGTTTGCCAGTGTTGCGCTCGTAATTAAAATGGCTATATATTTAATCTAAAGATTGGTTTTATTTTAAATAAGTGTTTGAAACAGACGCCCATCTTTATTAAGCAGTTTGTATTAGGTCTATCGGCTTGCGCAATTCGAGAAATATTGGTAAAGAAACTGCTTTACTCTGGTATGAATCTAATCTGCGCCGTCTTTGCAGTGGAAACATTTGATCCATAACGCCAATTAAGTTACGTAGAACCCATTAAGCTTTTATGAACACGCAGTATTGATTTTTTTTTTCTCTAATTTTTCCGTTGATTTAAAAACCAATCGATGAAATTTGAACAAACTGATTTGTTTGGAAAATACTTTGACAAAAATTTAGGTTCTGCTTTTTGTTTTATTTCTTAATAGGAACTCATTTTAAACAACATTTAAGAATTTATTTCCTGTTTTGATGAGATTAAATTCTTAGGATTTCTTACTCTCAAGCATGCAACTTCAAACCGACTATGTGTGAATATTTCTTTCTGGAGCCAAATTCTGATGGGTTTGACGATGTGATTTGGTTAGTCTTTGCAAACGTAGGGCAAACTTGAAACTGGATTCTCTTAAGTATAACAATTTTAAGATATGCAAAAATACAAAATTGCATTTTTAAGTGTTTAAACTTTTTTTTATAAGCAATACGTTTTACTTTTTCTAAGCTTTACTAAGCTAAGATGTGCGTTGTAGTGCAATGAATATTGGCTGGGAACGACAAATCGGGGAGCCGAGTTGGAATTCCAGTTGGATTCCTTGCATTCACTTACGCACAAATACCCTTGGAAAAGATATTAATCCGTCTCTTCCATCCAGTTATGGGTTAAATAATAGGACAGATTGGATTCCCAATCTACCACAAAAAGTAATGATAAACTTCTGGCCAGTCAGTCATGTCTGTTCCGAGATATGATCGCTCACGTATGGCACTTAACTGACTGATTGTACTAAGCTACACACCCTCATAAAATTAACAGTACTTAGAAGCCCCTTACGTGTCTGCAATAATACAAAATTGATTTTCATCAATGCCTGGCTGTTTTAAAGGGTTTGATGGACGGTTAATTAAAGATATAGCGGGGCGTCTGTTTTCAAATACGAAATAGAACCTATAATAACGTTGGAAGTAATACAGACGAGAGTGAGGAAAACGAACATTTCTTCGCCAAACATGGAGGTACTTTCACCTTATGACAAATCGGTTTAACTCTGTATTCAGCATGCTATTTCATATACTGATCTGCTATACTAAACCCAGTATAACGAAACTTGGTTATAAACAAACGACAATTTGAAATAGTTTCTTTGAAAATTTTTTCATCGATACTCGTATTTAAGTAGATATTCTATTTATAATCAAACAGTATTATGTTTATTTCAACCGGCCTGATTATTTACGATTAAGTTTGTTACGAAAATGTCATTCAACAGGATTGGAACCTGCCGACCCTATCCACATAGGGAGAGCTACTAATTAATCCTGCGCGTCTTAGACCTCTTGACCACGAATGACAAAGATTAAACGAAGTCAAATCAAGCCTATATAACACAATTTTCGATTAATCGTAATAACCGTATCTGCTCCGAAATGTATCGTAATGTCAGCAAATGTAAACATGTTACGGAAATTAACGAAGATGGTTATAAAAGTCCGACAATTTGAAATGGTTTGTTTGAACGGTATTTTTGATCGATTCTCGTATTTAAGTTGATATCTGTTTATAATCAAACAGTATTATATATTTATTTCTCCCGGCCTGATTATTTACGATTAATTTTGTTACGAAAATATCATTCAACATTCATTGAATTTTTATTATGAGAATGTGCGACATTCGGTAGGATTGGAACCTGCGACCCCTATCTTCATAGGGGAAGCCACCAATTGATCTGGCGCGTCTTAGAGCGCTTGACCACGAATAACCAACAGTCTAAACGAAGTCAAATCAAGCCTCTATAGCACAATTTTTGAAATTTGTATGAACATTATTTTTGATCGATACTCGTATTTAAGTAGATATTCTCTTTGTAATCAAACAGTATGTGGATAGGGGTCGAAGGTTCGAATCTTGCCGAATGACACATTTTCTTAAAAAATTATCTTAAATAATCAGGCTGGTAGAAATAAATGTATACTGTTTGATCATAAACAGAATATCTACTTAAATACGAGTATCGATCAAAAATTATATTCAATCAAATAAACCATGTATAGTCAATTCAAACTTGATGAAGGAACTCAAAAGTACATAATCCCAGCACTTTTGAACATTTTCTAATCACGTTCAGTAAACAGAACTTGATCGCCGTGTAGAGACTTGGTAATAATTATGGTTTACAGTGTTTGGTTTTCATCTAAAGAAAATATTTGCTTGGCTAGTGAAATACTCTTCTCTTACCTTAGCTAACCAGTGCTGATTTCAACAACCGATAAATCAACACCAATATGTGAATCAGATTTTAAATTCACTGTTTAAACGCTTTTAAGATTAAAAATATCTTTGTAGTCAGCTCACGACAAATATTGTTTTCACACACACGAAATAACGCGCTTTATATGAAATAAATAAAACGCTTCTGAAACGTGAAAGAGTTTATTTAACTGAAACAAGCGCCATGTTCATTACTGTTTTCCAAAGCATCTCTAAATTTTTTATTTATTTTTAAAGAAACGCTTGTCTTTAGTGACGGTTCAAATGCATCGATTTTCTTAAAGCTTTTATTGCGTATGAAAAGCTCAAAATGCTTAAGTGATGATTAGTAGGAAGTATCGGATAAATATTCAGACTGAGGTGAAATTTCATAATACAGGCTCTGTAGCCTTTTGTACAGTTGTGTGCGACCGTTCGTTCTGATGCGGCATAAGTGGGCCATCGCTACTCAAGTCCAGGATAATTATTTTTCAAATTTTCATGCATACTGAATTTCTCCAATAGTGGGTTATTGTTTTTTTACCTTTGAAGCAAAAATGAATAACCCCTCTGAAAGCATACCATGTAGTAATACTTTTAGTTGAACAATAGAAGTTTTGTGTGTGTGTGTGTATATATATATATATATATATATATATATATATATAATACAACACTTTTTACTATAATAGCAGCATGCAATATCCTTCTATTGAATTAGTTTGTAATATTTTCAAAAATATAAAATTGTATCGTATATTAAAAATTAAAGATTCTTATCACTCATTTTTTCTTAAAGCCCACAAATATAACCATTTTCCTAGTCAGTTAAGTGCCATACGTGAAACACGCTTGGGAGATCATGTCTCCAAAGAGACATGACTGACTGGGCAGAATATCCCGCAGTAGGTTGCTATTGCTTTCTGCGGTAGACTGGTTGCCAGCCAAGGCAATCTGTCTTGTTATTTAACCCATAACTGGAGGGATGAAACGGATTATCTTTCCCAAGGGTATTTGTGCGTAAATGAATGCTATGAATTCAACTTGAACTCTGCTCACCGATTTTCCTAGACTTTTACTTATTCCCATAGGGCTTAGAATTTAGTAGGTAATTCGGACATAACTGGACCTATATTCTCAATGGTTGTTCAAAACGGATTTTTTTTTATGTTGATGAAGCGTTACAAATTAACAATGCTCAAATAAAAATGATGCCTGTTTATCCTGGTCCAAATAAACGAATGAAATGTTTTATATTGAAAATACTGCTCACTGTTTTCTTTTGTCTGTTTTTCTGAGATGAGGTAGCATTTACATTATTCGGACTATTTTCCTCATCTTTGTTGCCATTCATACGACATTTCGGCCGTTGTACGCTCAGATCTTCTTCAGAATCGGAATGATATACCCCAGTGTTTGTAATAAAGGGTTCGTTTCGAAATTCCTAGCATCTGAAGGGCGTACAACGGACGAAACGCACCAATGGTAACAATAAGGGCAATAGTCAGAATAATGTAAATACGGTAATGTTTTCCCTGTTTGACATTTTATTAGCGGGGGAAACAGTTGGTTATGTATTGCTACACGCTGATCTTCACGGTATCGGAAATTAGTTCGAAGAATTAATTCTCTTCTCTTCCCGGGACAAGGTAAAAATATTTGCACCCAGGATTATACGTCTTTGTATCTATTTTCTATCAGTTTGAATGGGATTTGCCAATGTCACGTGGCATGCAAGTGGTAATTTTATTCAACTATATTAGCTATAAAATGGGAATAACAATTACAATTAGTAATAACTCTGTTCTAGTTGTAATGAGCGAAACAAATGCGTGAATATCATTAGCACAGGTCTACATTATATATACTGACAAACCATAATTTTACATGTCTTTAACATCAAAATGATTTTAGAACAATTTGCCTCGATTTCCAACTTCATTTGGCCTTCAGCAATACTGAATTTAAATTCTAATTACAGGATATTTTCTTCAGAAGAAAATGCCTATGCTGTCTTCCAAACTTAATTATATCAATTTAAATTGTTTAATTTTCTTTTTCGAAATAATACATTAACCTTTGTTTCTAACAAATTGTGCCTGTCTTTTGAAATTGCTTAAATGTTTTTTCCATCTTTGAAACTGGGAATACTGGATAATTTCTTGACTGAGGCAAATTAATTCTACGGAATTCTGCTGAGAATATATCGGGTATAACATGCGAGCAAACGAGGTTTTAAAAAAATTCATAACGAAAAGGACACTCTTTATAGAATAGCGAGAAAAGCATGCATCGACTTTATAACAAAGTCGATCTTGAATGCAAAATCGACGTAGGAAACGCGAATTAACGAGTTTGTTTCTATATGGATGGCAGAACAGGATTTTTTTAGTGATAGTAAGGAGGAAAATATTGATTTCGAAATGTTGTCCAGAGTTTTGAATGCCAACGTCTTGAGATGCGCCATATAAAAATGTTCTGAACTTCAAACAAGCGGATAAATCCCTATGGACATGCGTACTTAAGTTTTAACCATAAGCCATACGTGCGTCTACTCGTAGGCCTCATTTCTAAGGTTTTGGAACTATGCTAGTGTTCAGGGAGTGCCTGCTATTCCCGCTATCTCCTTGAAAAGTTGGCAAAAATCAACCATATCCCATTTTATTTCATTCCAACCTGAATCTATACTCAACTTTTTTTAAAAATATTCTAAAAATAAACTTTTAGATGCTTGGTGTTTCTAAATTCTTTTATGTACGAGGGTCATTCAATAAATAAGGTGGATGTTTTCGATATAAAGACTTCTAATACAGATAGAAGCGTACTTTCTTTTAAAAATTTTTTTTTTTTTTTTAAGATTAAAAGAAAACTTGAAAGTTTTGGAGATTAACAAAGATGGGCGACCAAGAAGCATGCTCCAGGATTGAACAGAGGTCAGTTATCAAGCTTTTGGTTGCTGAAGGGTGCAAACCTGTTGAAATCCATAGCAGAATGTCAACTATGTATGGTGCCACATGTTTCAGCCAAAAAAAAAAAATCTACAAGTGGGCTAAATTGTTTAAAGAAGTTTGAAAGTGACGATGAAGTCAAAAGTGCTGTGAGCGATCGGCTGAGACATCAGTCCAAAAATTTTTACACTGAGGGAATACGAAAGCTTGTGCACAGATGGGATAAGTGACACTACTGGGGGACTGTTGAAAAATAAAAACAAGTAAGCTTCTATATGTATCAGAAGTTCTTTGACAAGATTCACCTTATTTATTGAATGACCCTCGTATATAGCCGCACCGGTGTTCATCTCACCATTTCAAAATGGCGCTAGTGTCGCTTCTCTACTCCCCCCCCCCCCTTTTTTAAGTATAAATACACTCTTAAAAGCAACAGAAAATCCGTATACTTTCCGAAATATTCAATTTTAAAGTGACTAATTCTATTGCATAATTTTTGATTTGCCACGGGGATTTAACTTCGCCTTAAAGTTCCCGTCGAAATTTCTAGGATCAGGGGTCGTCATTATTTTATGATATTTGTCTCCTTTAACTTTTTATCAGGTTCTTGTCGGGCTGGGTAACTTTGAAAGAACTTTTGAACTGCTTTTTTTTCCCCTAAATCTCTTCCAGGAAAACCGGCAAGTAAATAAAGCTACTAAGACTCAATGGGTCTGAGTGAATGAAAATGAGAACCGTAGTGAAGAGAAAGGAAAATAAAAGAATAAGGATTTAGGATGATGTTTGTATTAACTTCTGAAAATAGTTCTTTGCAGCAAAGCAAACAAGATAAAAGTGCAAGACAAGAAACTAATTAAAATAAAACTTAATAACCCATCTAGTTATTTCAGTTATAAAGCAATGAGATTTCAGTGTAGTTAACTCAAATTCATGCAGTCGCAGTCCCAAAACATAAAATTCATTAGAATTGCCATGAAAATATATGGGATTTTTTTTATTACTAACATATATACATAGTTATTGATAACAGACCACAAATGTCTGCTTAATTATGCATCTATAAAAATCATGTTATGGCTCTAATTTTTAGTGAAAATATTTTGCAACATTTAGATATCTTTAATTACGCTGGTTCTAAATTTTCGGCTTAACAACCGAACCATGTCTAAATGTAATGTGCTGTGGCTAGATTGATATGTGATTTTATTGAGTGTCGGTTGCTTTGATTTTAATGTAGATGGCCTCAATATCTGAAGGTTCATTTTGCTCTGTGTGAGTATTACTGTCGATAAAACGATAATGCTCACACATATACACAGTAAAACAAGAAACTTCAGATATTGGAGGACTTCTACAATACATCAAAGAAACCTACACTATTGGAAATCACATTTCAATCTAGTTATTATACATTAACTTGAATTTAGACATGTTTCTGTTAACATTTCGATCTCACCTGGTATGACGTCATAAAACCGTATTACTAATTTACGACCTGCGTCTGCTATTCGGTAACTATTATCGTCGCATTGCAGTATTATGTCAATACAAGATAATGTCATCTTTGAATGTGGATGTCTTTGTTAACGTCCTTGCAACCACTCTGAAGATGATTTACGTGAGCTGAAAGATTATAAACGGCGTGATAAAAAAAAAAATTCCAAATGTTGGACAATTATAAGAAGGTTGGTTGTCGGCAGTTGGAATGTGTCGATTAGTGTAGAAGAGTGGAATGATGAAAGTAAACATTTTGAATGTAAAAATAGAAATTTATTAAAAGAAAAAAATAACACAAGTTGTCTAATTAATGCTCGATTAGAAACTTTCGTAAGAAGTCATGAGTAGAGTTCGTGTTCAATGATAAGGTTGGGATATTAAGAGTTCGTACAAAATGCTTGTAGCAGTAATTGTTGGTAAAGATAAGGAGAAAGAGAACAATCTGACGTTATCTCTAGGTTGATTGGTGGGTTACATTTTAGATGTGTGTCAGCAAACCGCCTCCTCTGGCTGATTGACGTGACCGGTTAGAGACCATCCTTAAATATTAAATCCAGTCACGTGGGGTGGCTACAGATTTTTTTTTCTTTAGCTGTGAAAAAACCGTGTCTCTGACGTATTTTGAATTTTACGATTTGATGATCAATCAGGATCCAGAGTTCCACTACAGATGTTACTTACAGCGGCGACGCTATAGGAGAGGATGCAGAAGCGAGCCAAACCCCCCACTAATTTTGGCTACCCTCACATACATAAGCTTCAAAGATTTATGAAATTGATCAGTCTGATTTTGATAAAATTTGATCTTCAGCACTTTTTCTTCTTCAAAACGTATTGACGTTAGCATCAACCTTTTTGATTTTGTTTTGAAATTAAGCTGTTGGAACAAACGAGATGTTGAGTGGAAAAGAACAATAATAAAATAGAACTTCACTAGCATAAAGTCCTTTCTTTTAATTTACTGAAGTAACATATAATCATTTCTAAGTTGTCTATGATATTTGCGTAGTATGAAAATGAACTCGCTGTTTGTGTTTGACCCACTATTAAAAAAACAAACAACAAAAAACTTGGCTCCTAAGCAACCAACCCCAACTTTTCAGAGTTCCACAATTGCTACTGATTACTTTTTCTGTATCATTAAATCATTTAGATCTGCAGGTGGTTTAATATTTACATACTCGGATTAGGAAACAGCAGAGCAGATATCGAATTTTAAGAGATTAACCTTTGCATAAATATCTTTTAGGGAAACGTCTAATCCAAATTTTCTAGCCCTTACCTGCTAATATTAAAGTATATTGAGCTTTATAGCAAGTAGTATAGAACAACTCCAAATCCAAAACCGTATCAGGTTGGAGTATAAAACGCAAATTAGCTCAGTGATGCAGAAATGCGATGGCACCTCATCAGATGGGCACAAGCGAAAAGAAGCGGTTAGATTAGATGCACGTACTTGGGCTCTCAAGTTGTAACTTCGAGAGTGCAGTCATAACGAGCATAATTATTTGCCCTTAAATCAAGTGGCATAAAACCATTTTTGGTGGATCGGTTTAAACTATTCACCGCTGCTCAAAGCTTAAAATCTAAAGAGTTAATTGCTAACCAATTTCTCATTCTTGTAAAAATGAAGTCCTCCCCACAACCTGCATAACTAAACTAAAGAATTGGCTTCAAGTTGGTAAAAAAAAAAACAACTTGAATGGTCAGTATATTTGCACGAAATTTTTGGTCTGCGTTTTAAGATTGAAATCAAATTGGAGAAAGAAAAGAGATACTTTGAGTCGTATTCTTTCGGTCTTTTTTCTCCGCTTTAAACTTCCTCAACTCTGTTCCAGCATTCATCAATGCAAGCTTATCAGGTTGGTGGCTTGCTGCCTTCCGCTATCGTATGAGTTGTCATTCTCCAAGCTTTTCTTCCACATGTGTCTTGGTTTGGGGCATGGCCGTTAATTGCATCCGGCAGCAAGGCCTCTGATTGACAGGCTGTGAGGCGCATTGAACTACTTTTTTTTTATTGCTGTTGTACCAAGGTTCACTCCGACCCGGAGTGGTAGTACCTGTTAGGGTGTCAGCTATTGGCAAATAGTTAACCCCCAACCTTGGGTCAAAACATTGTGAAGGTATAAAATACAATTTTATAGAAATATATACGAGGGTCATTCAATAAAAAAGGTGCATTTTTCGATATAAGGATTCTAATAGAGATAGAAGCTTAATTTCTATTTTTCAACGTAATCTCTCAGCAGTGTCACACATTTTCCCCATCTGTGCACAAGATTCCGTATTCCCTCAGCGTAAAGATCTTTGGACAGATGTCTCAGCCAATCGCTCACGGCACTTTTGACTTAATCGTCACTTTCAAACTTCGTGCCTCTCGTGAACGCTTTCAAGGGACCAAACAGGTAAAAGTCTGAAGGGGCAAGGTCTGGGCTATAAGGGGGATGAGGGAGCAGTTCCCAGCCGAGCTCGTTGATGGTATGCACCGTTTGGGCTGCTGTGTGAGCTGACCTTCGAGTAGGCAAGGTCATCATGGACAATTTTCTGTGCTGTCCCAACAGATAGGCTCAAAGACCTTGCAATATCATCCACTGTCTCCCTTCTGCCTGACTGAATGAGGTCATTGACTGGTTCGATCACCTCAGGAGACCTCACTTCTGTAGGCTTCCCAGGCTTGTCTACATTGTCAATACTACTCCGTCCTTCTTTAAACAATTTAGCCCACTCTTAGATATTTTTTGGCTGAAACATGTGGCATCATACACAGTTGACATTCTTCTATGAATTTCATTTTGTTTGCACCCTTCAGCAACCAAAAACTTGATAGCTAACTAACCTCTGTTCAATCCTGGAGCATGCGTCTTGGTCAGCCATCTTTTATCAATCTCCAAAACTTCCTTTTTAATCTGCAAAAAAATTAAATCCCTTTGAAAAAGAAAAGGAAAAAAATTAGAAAATAAGCTTCTGTCTGAATTAGAAGTCCTTATATCGAAAAATTCACCTTATTTATTGAATGACCCTCGTAAATAAAAATACTTTTATAGAAAAATATTCATTTTTGAAGGAAAAATATTACCAGGAATACACTTTTGAAGAAAAATTGCCATAACACATTTTTAAAGGAATTTTATTCCCTGCAAGATATTTTTGAATACAATACTAGAAGTCTTTACAGTTTTCTAAAATAAAAAAGAATAAAAATATACTTTTATTAAAATCTGACAAATTCAGCCTACTCACTAAAACCGAATATTTTAAAAAAATCCTAAAAACCTCACCTTTTTGACATTAAATAACCCACAGACGTGTTGATATGCCGTTAAACAAACTCAAACTCAAATTCATAATCTGACTAAATCAACCTATAGTGAGATATACCCAAACATTATAAAAAAAACAAAACCTTAAAACCCCACCTTTTTGGCATTAATTAACCCACGGAGGTGTTGATATGCCGTTAAACAAAACTCAAACTGAAAAGCTTCTCATGCGTCATTTTTTTTTCTGATAGTTACACTTCGCTTTCTTTACTACCTTGTCTAGATGTCCTGCAGTTTGTAGAAATGCCAGACGTAAATGACGCTAGTTTCTCTGTATTTGTCAGATTGTCCGCTTTTTATATTAAACTAGTGGACCGTGTCGTTGGCAAAATATTGAATACATTACATGACATACAAAAATAACCAAAATAATCCAAATCCTTGAGAGTAAGATGAGGGAAATTTAGATATAGTTCACACCTGTCATGCTCATAGACAATAGCAAAGGCAGCGTCGGCTCTGTACATTCTCTCGGCTATCAGTTTTGAAACTTCTTGCATTTGCTCTTTAACAGTGCTTTTTTAAAAATTATGTCGAGTAGTGAAACTTATACTTTTCAAAAACATTGACGGCAGGAGGTATACACCTAATTGAAATAGGTTTGTTTCATATCTATATATATATATATATATATATATATATATATATATACACGTGGTCGATTTGTCAGGAAGGTGACTTCTTGATGTTAACCGTCTGGATATGAGGCGTGCGACACCTTTTTAGAATGTGCCTGAAAAACCATACCACGGTTTGACCCAAGCCGTAGGAGCGAAATTGGGTAGATGGCTCCCTTTGAGGAGTCAGCGATGGCTGTGCAAGCTCGAAGTCACAAGTCATCGTGACCGAGGGTTTGGACGTCCTGGCCTTGTTTAGCCCGTTGTTCACGCTAGATAACGTGCTCTCTTCCAGAAAGTATAACTAAGATCCGCTCAGCAGAGTTGCGGAATAAACCACAGGCAGGCTCTCTGTTTGAACAAACACAAGTCTACCTGAGCCGGCATCTGCAGTGGGTATTAGCTAGCCGCCCTTGATGACTGGTATCCACGAATATGTGGCCACCCATTATTTACATATAAATACACACGCACACACAGTTTATTATATTAGAGAGAATTTGATTTTTGTCTCCAGCTTTATTACGATAGCCTCGCTGTAGAGGTTGAATAAATCCGGGGATTGTGTAGGATGGTGAAACCTCCTTCTCCTCCTAACGATACATTGAAATTCTGTGCAATAGATAATCCAAAACATCTTGTGCCACGTCTCTTGAAGACGTAAGTGATCATGGGGTGGACCTGTCTGCATCTCTTTCACTAACATACGCGGCATCCGCACCAACTTCCCCAGCGTAGATTCTTTCCTCCATAATAACTCACCTGATATATTAGCCCTATGTGAAACTAATCTTAACCCTTCTATCCCCTCATCTGAGTTCTGCGTTCCTGGCTACCTTCCCCTCTTCAGGAAGGACTCCAATGTTCATATGCATGGGCTTGGTGTCTATGTCAGCGAACACCTTCCCTTAGCTAGGGTGTCATCTTTTGAATCCCCAGATCATTCTTTCATGTGCTTCCGCCTCTCACTTCTCAGCTCGATTAGCTATCTCTTCTTTCTGTACCGCTCTCCTTCCTCCCCTGACTGTTCGTTACTTGACATCATTTCTGACAATATTGACAAAGCCATTTCTACCCATCCCTCTGCCCATGTATTCGTGTTTGGTGACTTTAACGCCCACCACACCAAGTGGCTGAAGAACGCAGTCACTGACCCTGCTGGTGTCCACACCATGAACTTTTCAATCACCCAATCCCTTAAGCAAGTAGTGGACTTCCCCACGCGTTTCTCCGACAACCCTAACGGAAGGAACTCACTTCTAGACCTCTGCTTCACTTCCATCCCAGACTCTTGCACTACCAGACAACTCTGCCCACTTGGAAACTCTGACCACACTGTAGTGTCCGTCAATATTTCACTCCACTCCCGCCCGACCCATGAAACACAGACAAGTAGAATATCATACTGCTATCAAAGAGCAGACTGGGATTCGTTCCGAGACTTCCTCTGTGACATCCCTTGGAACAACGTCTTTAGTCTTCCCATCGAAGAATGTGCATCCGAGGTCTCCTCCTGGGTTAAGGCTGGCATCGATGCCTTCATCCCTGCTAGGAAATTCCAGCTTAAATCTCATTCGTCTCCATGGTTCTCACCCGCTTGCTCGCCTGCCATTGCCCACCGGAATCATTTCTTCCGACTTTATCGTAACTATGCGTCGGACCAAAACAGGCGCCTTTTCACTTCAGCTCGTAATAAGTGTAAAAGGATACTTAACGAAGCTAAGATGTTGTTTGCTGCCAGAATGAAGCAACGCATAGCATGCTCTAAATTCGGCTCTAAAGACTACTGGCGACTCTGTAAAAGAGTACTTAACAAGAGCAAGTCCACAATACCCCCGCTAATCAACAAATTTGAGGTCCTCACCTCCCCAGCAGATAAGGCTGAATGTTTTGCCCGCAGATTCTCGAACAATTCGAGTCTGGACTCGTCTGGAGTTTTTACACCCGACTTCTCACCTAGAACCGAGGCACAACTGAATGATGTGCACATTGCACCTTCGCTTGTCTCTAAGATAATCTTAAAACTTGACCCTCACAAAGCGAGCGGTGGTGACGGAATCCCAACCATAGTCTTAAAGAAATGTGCCCCTGAACTATCCTCTATCCTTTCTAAGCTCTACAACCTCTGCCTATCTGCTTCCTGCTTTCCTGCCTGTGGGAAATCTTCCTCTATAGTTCCTATATTTAAAAACACTGGAGAACCCTCTGACCCTGCAAATTACCGCCCTATCAGCCTTCTTCCGATCTTTGGCAAAGTGTTCGAAGCCATTATCAACGCCGAGGTGGTTCAGCATCTCACAGCACACAGGCTCCTCTCGGACAAGCAATATGGTTTCCGCTTCACCAGGTCTACTGCTGATATGCTAACGACCATCACCGAGTACATATACCAGGCACTCGACAGGAATGGCGAAGCTCGAACCGTTGCATTGGATATATCTAAGGCGTTCGACAGAGTTTGGCATGCTGGCCTTCTATGTAAACTGCGGAGCTATGGTATAACTGGACATTTGTTTGAACTAATCCAGTCCTTCCTCTCTAACCGCACAATGAAAGTGGTATTAAACGGACATGCCTCTCAGAACTACCATACAAACGCAGGTGTCCCCCAAGGCTCCATCTTAGGTCCTACACTCTTCCTGATATATATTAATGATCTCCCTGATTCCATAAGAACCCAAATAGGTTTGTACGCCGATGACACCACAGTTTACTCTCGCCTCCAACAAAAATCTGGTGTAGGCGTCAAAGCTAAACTCGCAGCCGAGATTGAAAAAGACCTCCAATCCATATTGGACTGGGGTAAGAAATGGCTAGTAAATTTTAATGCTTCTAAAACGAAGCTACTGTCAATTAACCATCATCGACAATCTCACCTACCTCCCATTAGCATGGACCAGGCTTGCCTCCCAGAGAGTAAAACACTACGCCTCCTTGGTCTCACACTTTCAGCGGACCTCAAATGGAATGACTATATCGAATCCATTGCTAAATCCGCTGCTATGAAAGTCGGTTCTCTGTGTAGGGCCCGGAATTTTTTTCCGTCTAAATCTATCCTGCACATTTACAAATCTACCATCCGCCCGTGCATTGAATACTGCTGCCATATCTGGTCGGGTGCCCCTGCTGTTCTCCTCGGGCTTCTCGATAAGGTTCAGAGGAGGGTCTGTAATGTGATAGATACCGACTTGGCAGACCGCCTGCAGTCTCTCTCCCACTGGCGAGACGTGGCTTCGCTGTGTCTCTTCTATAAATACTTTCACGGCTTCTGCTCCGATGAACTTAGATCACTGGTGCCTCCTAAATACGAATTTGCACGAGATACTAGATTAGCAACTAGATCCCACCCTTTTACAGTGAAACCGATAAAATGCAGCCGTAACTTCTACTCCAACAGTTTCTTTCCTCGCACTTCCCGACTGTGGAATTCTCTTCCAAACGATTGCTTCCCCGACAGCTACAATCTCCAGGAGTTTAAATGTAAGGTCAATAGACACCTCCTAACACACTAACCTGCTCCCATTCTATCAAGCACTCTTCCCATCTGCCCGACCCTCATCCTCGCTATCCTTACTCATCTGTCACCTTTCTCCTGACATTCCCTATGTCTATCCACTCCTTCTCTTTACCTTCCCCTATGTAGCCCCATGCGCAATAGTGGCAGTGGAATGCCTTGCTTGGGGTGAGATGATTAAAAAAAAAAAAATACCTGAAGGAGACTACCACCACCATTAAATTTGTTTTTTTAACTTTTCAGTGCAATCTTGTCGTTTACACCCTAAACTTCTGAATGATAAAAAAAAATAAAATAAAATAAAATAAAATTAGAAAGTTTTTCTATATTTAAACAGTTTTAGGGTGGGGGCTCGAATTTTCATACAACATTATAGTAAATCGATCGTCTATTTTGGAATCACTCACCAGTACGACATTTCCACCACCTGTAAATTTGTTGATTATCAAATGTTTTGACTTTTTCAGTGCAATCTTATCGATTAAACCGTAAAAATTTCCGATTGACAAAATTTTTTTAAATTTCAGCATTTAAGCAATTTGGCTGGGGGGAGGACAGTTTTTCATACCTTATAGTAAATCGATCCTGTGCAATTAACTTTTTTGCTTGTGCATATTCAACAACTGAATCCTTTGCGAAATTGTTTAATAAAGCTATTCTTGGTGTTTCCAATGGCATCCATCGTAAGAAGTGAAGAAAACTTGAAAAAGACGAAAAGAGCAAACACTCGTCTAAAAAAAAAAACTAAAACGAAGCGACCCCCAACGCCAGTAGTTTCAAAATGGAGGATCGATTCACTATAACGTTGTATGAGAAACTGAGCCCCCATTTTTTTTTAGTCGAAAACTTCATGTAATAAACGATAAGACTGCGCTAAAGGAAGATAAAAAATGAAAAACAACAAATTTACCGGCCGATTTCCGCCGATCATGGTTCTCAACATTTTGCTGTTATTCTGATCCTAAACACTTTTCAGTCATTCATTTGTTCAAGCTCTTGAAGTATGTTACACGCTGCTTTCCTCTTTTCCTCAATCTGTTCTGTGAGTATCAGATTTGTCAAGCCCACCTTCCTCATTACGCGCCACAGAAACCTCGTCTAATAATAGGCGTAAACCTCTTTCATACGGATAGAAAAACTACTAAATGTTTCTATCCTCGGTCAGTATTTCTGAACTATGCTAACATTCTTTGTGAATAGGTTTATTTTTCTTAACGTACAGCACAATTTATTTAAACATATCTAATGTGTTTTGGGGGTTAATCAATAAAAAACAAAACTATCCATTCAGCATTTCTGTTGTCTTCGGCGTAATTATAATTATTGCATACTTAGCTTCTTTGTTCTCAAAGCTGCACTGTTTTTGGCCAATTTCTGACCTAATTCTGCTTTGCGCTATATTAACTGAATTCGTCTCATTAGCTTGGTTGTGGGAGTCATAAACTGATTGGTACTGTAGATTTTCCGAATAAGAAAAGCCTGCCTTCAAAATCAGCGTGTTGCTTTCACCATCTTTACATCAACTAATATCGATTAGAGGATAGCTAAAGAAACATTTTACTTTCACTAAATGTTCAAATTTTCTTTTCTTGGACAAAAAGATTCAATTGTATCTACAAATCTCCCCCCCCCCCTTTATCTTACATACGTTATGGAGAATGACTAATGGAAATTGGTATTTACAGTTGTGCTGTCTGAAATCGACCGCTTCATAAAATGTTAATTTTTTAACGTAAATATTTAAGTCAGGGTTTCTCCTGTAAATGAACAAACAGATACGCTACGGCCGACTGGGATGATTCGACTTATGGCGTCCTCATAGACTCGGAAAATACGCAGAGCGAAGCTTATTACTCAACGGCGACAAACCTCACGGGAACAATTTCAGATAAACGAAAATCGATTTGAAAATGTTGCTTCTCTCACAGCCGGGCGCTTCGGGAGTATAAAAGCTGCCTTTTATTCATCTAGTATGTATGTATAGATTTCTGTTTACACTGAATATGGACGGTGCAAAATTTCGATAAACGGATCCTGCAACGTGCTGTTTCTCATGGACACGATATATTTTTAATAAGCAATTGTACTAGCATTTTTTCTCTCCTTAATTTTGGGTCCTGGGTATGACGGTAAACTGCATCCGGCAGCAAAGGCTTTGATTGTCAGGTTGTGAGGAGCATGGAACTACCTTTTTAATTGCTGTTGTTCCCAGGTCCATCCGGACCCAGAGTGGTAGCACCTGTTAGGGTCCCAACTATGGGTAAACAGTTACCCCCCAAAAAAACTGGGGTCAAAACACTATTAAATTATAAAAATAAACTTTTATAGAAAAATATAAATTTTTGAAGGAAAAAAATTTTTTACCAGCTATACATTTCTTAATACAAAACTGGAAGACATCTTCACTTTCCTAAATTAAAAAAAAAACTACAAATAACTTTTTCGTCAAAATCAACCTTCTCACTATAACTTTACATTAAAAAAAATAAATACTACCTTAAAACTCCGCCTTTTTGGCATTCAGTAACCCAGAGTGGTTGATATGCTGTTATACTAAACTCACTCTCTTCCAATGTTTGACGTTAGAAGACGCCGGGTCCCGTGGACGCAGTTGCGTCTAAGCCCTTTCATGAATGGTGGATGTGGCTTGCAATATCGACACTAGCAAAATTGGGAATTGTCTAATTTTCCTTGACTCATATTAATGTCTATGACACACGTCCCTTGAGTTAAAGACCTATCATATCTTAACTTAGTGAGGGTAAATTCTATCACTTTTTGTTGACAAGGGTCAAAGTGTGCACTATTTTTCTCTCTCTTCTATTCTCTGTCTCTCTTCTATTCTCTGTCTCTCTTCTATTCTCTGTCTCTCTTCTATTCTCTGTCTCTCTTCTATTCTCTGTCTCTCTTCTATTCTCTGTCTCTCTCTATCTCTGTCTCTCTCTGTCTCTCTCTATCTCTGTCTCTCTCTATCTCTGTCTCTGTCTGTCTCTGTCTGTCTGTCTGTCTCTGTCTGTCTGTCTGTCTCTGTCTGTCTGTGTCTGTCTGTCTCTGTCTGTCTATGTCTGTCTGTCTCTGTCTGTCTGTCTCTGTCTGTCTGTCTGTCTCTGTCTGTCTGTCTGTGTCTGTCTGTCTGTCTCTGTCTGTCTGTCTGTCTGTCTGTCTATGAGAAGAAGAAAGAGATATAAAGTCGATAAAAACTGCCCCATTGTTATCGGAGCGCTTTCTGCTAAACGTTCACGTATTTTCGAGGGTGCGTTGGTCTTTTCTTTATCAAAGCTGTCATTGTTTTTTTGTTTTTTTTTAAATTTTGTCTACGGTGCTAATTTAACAAGTATGTTATGTATAAGATTTGGTAGGTCTCCGTGTGTGTTTTAAATAAGATCAAACTGAGCTCTGTTCTGAGAGATGCAGCGTGAGTTTTCTAGTCAGTTTCGTAGTTGTATGGCTGATATAATTACTTGCTAACTTATGATCAAGGGCATAGTTCTTCAAGAGACATGTGAAATCTAAAATATTGGTCCGTTGTTGTTTGAATCTTGCGAGTCCATTATAAAATGGGAACACGGGTGTGAAGATAATTGCGAAAGTAGAAGAAAGCACAAGAGCAAGATAAACAGGGTGATTTAGAAAGAAGTGGAGTCGAGTGGATAAGAGATGGGTAATGACATTGCATTTAAATTCCTGGGGATTATAACCGTCTAAAAAGCAAGTATATAGAAGAGAGTTCCACAGGCGAGAAGTGCAAGAAAAGAAGCTGTTGGTTGATCTAACTGTAAATGGGTGGGACCCTGTTGCCAGTCTGGTTGCACGAGTAAATTCTTGTAGCAGGGATATCAGTGACTTAAGTTCGTCGGAGCAGAAGACATGAAACTACTTGTAGAATAGAGGGAAGCCACATCCGGCCACTGAGAAAGTGGCTGGAGTTGAATTGCCAAATTGGGACCTATGACAGTGTTCTACGCCTGGACGGATGGTTGCTTTATATATTTTTAAGATGGATTCAGGCGGAAAACGTCCTGGCCCGAAACAATGATCCACCCTCCCTAGCAGTTCAGCACTAAACGACCCATAGCATATGCTGTTTAAACAAATAAATCTTACAACAAAGTAGTCGGCGCTGACTTCTCCCCACAGAATCTCTTTACGTAATCTAGTCTTTAAGTAGCGCATTAAGTTGTCTAAAACTTTGCAAGTGGTTCTCTTATTATTAAGTTTACTTATTACAGAATTAGACGTAATGTAGAAAGTCTTGTACAAATTTTAGCTACTCTTGAATGGCGACATGATGTGACTAAACGTAATGTAGAGTGAAATTGGGGATGTATATTCACTTATCTTCTCGACTAGGTCATACTATACACTTTTGCGTTCAATGATTAACTGGTGAATTCTTCAATGGCATTACTTCAAGCTATTTAAGTTGAATAACGTATCTTAAGAATTATGCCTGGAAATGAATTGAATTTGCTAGGTAACCTGCTGACGAGTGGATGCCATTACAGCGACACTTTAAGTCGGGAAGATAAGTACAAATGTTTTATCTTGTTTGGTATTCTTTCTTAATATTCAGCACTTTCTTTGAAGTGTACTTGCTTTAGAAGCGTTATTCTTCAAATATTAAGTAGTCGAGATTTTTTTTTATAGTCTTGTGTATCCACTCTGTAAAATATTAGTTCTGCAAAAAAAAAAATGGCAAAACACACGTGTTTTTATATATATATATATATATATATATATATATATAATTGGTACTCGTATTTGAGTAGATTTTTTTTTTATCAAGCAGTAGTTACATCTAACGGCCTGAGTATTCAAGAAATACTTTCGGAAAATATGCGCCCCAACTCCCAGGCAAGATTCAGACATAACCAGAGCTTATGTTCCTTTCTGGTGCAGTGGATATCGACTCGGAACGACAAATCGGGGTTCGAATTCCAGTTTAATTCCTTGCATTCACTTAGACATAAATATCCTTGGAAAAGGTATTAATCCGTCTCTTCTTTCCAAGTATGGGTTAAACAATAGGCCAAATTGAGTTCTGTAGCCTTGGCTGGCAACTAGTCTACCGCAGAAAGCACTAGCAACCTACTGTGGGATAATCTTCTGCTCAGTTAGTCATGTCTCTTTCGAGACATGTACACCCAAGCGTGTATCACGTATGGCACTTGACTGCTGACTGAATATGATAGTTAAAAACATGATTTAGGCGTCTACTGGGCATGAAGTGGGGCATCAGTTTTATATTGTTATAAAGTAATATAAAATAAATGAATTAAATCCGATATATTTCTAATTTGTTTAAACATTTTTAATGGTTGCTCGCATTAGAGTAGATACTCTAGTTTTTAATTTATTTATTTTATTTTTTTTATTTTTTTATTTAAAAATTAATATATACTGGCTTTGTTTGATCGGAAGATCGCATATTTTTCCGACAGGATTCTTTAATGTTCGGGACGTAAGATGAATACAATTTGATATTAAAACCAGATAATCTACCCAAGTAATTCTCTTGCTTACACACACAGTTTCGCACATAAACAGAAATTGTTTATTTGGGCTGCAAATAATTTTTTTTTTTTTTTTATAAAGATGACTGACAAGGTACTGCATTTTCTTTTTATAATCGGTGGAATGAATCTACTCCAAGATTTTTTTTTTTTTTGTGGAGGGGGTGCCTCATGGAGTAAATAGCATCTACAGGAACACGCCGTCAGCTTTGTGAAGGTCGGTGGATTTCTTTTGCACGCTTCTATGTAAAATATTCTTTACAAATTATGGCTTTCCACATGTTCCTCTTCGTTATAGCAATACATCCTTACTAAACCCTATTCTGCCATATAATGTCCGCTATATAGATTGTTCGTTATTTTCCTGCCTTTGTTGCCTTAGTAACACAAGTCTTTTGTTGTGGATCTTCGTCGCCAATTTGTGTAGTTATGGCGTATCTTCGCAAAGTTGTGAACGGTTTTTGCCGCAAGACACGGAAAAAGAAGCTAGCTTCAAAAGAGTGTATTTGTATAACAAGAAACAAGATATTCAAAAATGTGTTAAGTAATATGGAAATAAGATTGAAGGTATTATTACGCTGCCTGACTAGTAGCTGTCGTTAACTGCTGTATTTGACTACTCGTAACTGCAGAATTTATTCGCCCTCCCACTTAAAACAAAATGTGGCACAAGTCCTTATTAACGTGGGTAATCCGGGCCATATAGCCCGGGCGAAAATTTATGACGACCCAGTTGAGGTCCCGCCGAAGTGTAATTGCTTTACAGCCGAAGGCAGAGCTAGACAATATGAAAGGTAGTTAACTGCTTGTAATATTTATTGTATAAAAAAGATACATTTGGACCTGAGATGGAGAAGGCTGGTCATCATCTGTTTTAAACTTTAAATTAGCTATTCACAATCGTTGACCCAAGAACACTACAATAATCTTTACACCAAAATACCACATTCTAACTTTTTTACTACATCCACCATAATACCTAAGATAGTCTATGAAGTTCTAACTATCTCCTATATGTACAATTTTGTGTGTGGGTGGATAGGGACAGAAAATAACATTTTAAAAATTTCTCCAATAATTATATACAATCACAAATAACAATATTTACAAGAAACTAAACAAAATTAACAATAAAAACCCCATAAAGCTTAAATGTGACGGCAACATCAGTTAATTAGACAGAACTGCGTGATTTTAAAATATGAATATACACTCACAGTCACTCGCACATCTGAACGCAAAAAACTAAATAACACACTCAAAAAACGAAAACCTTCACTCATCCACCAGAGAACTGACATTCCTGTTCATCTAACTGGGATGAGGATGAAACTAAAAGAAACATGGGAGCCAAAAAAGAAAAAAAAAAGGAAGGCGGGGGCTAATGAGCATTAAATAAAATTCAAAAAACGCCTATACTAACCTAATAAAGAAAGGCTGCTAATGTTCCCTCCAGAATACCCAAAACCCTGATGCCTAACCGGCATCAAACAGCGACTCTAGATCAGCACCTTTTACTCAGCAGATATGCGCAATACTCGCACACCTTTTGCCAAATTCCGATGGAGCGAGTCGTTTCATTTCCGTCCTAATCTTGACTTAAACAGATACTTGAAGAACAAGATCAGTTGAACAGAGGTAAACTTCTCATCCCCTTAGAATTCCTTCTGTCGCGTCGTCCAAATTACAATTCGCATAACACCTAGTAAGCAAAAAAAAAAAAAAAAAAAAACACATACAAACAGAATTAGCCTCATGGACAAAGAACTTTTCGCGCAACATATGAACCATGATGTCTTCAAGAAATTACCACAACGGAACAACATCAATGCAGTGGAAGAAGGGATGTTCGACGGTCTCCGTCGACAGCCCACAATGCACGCAGGTTAAAACTCTTTGTAGGCCCGCTGCATAAAGTTGCTTACCCAGAGGGCCTTTCGTATCATCAGCCGGGTGAGTGATGCCTCATCGTTAGAGAAACATTTCAACCCGGTTGCCCAAGGCCATATAAAGCGAGCCTTCTTCTTCGTCAGCCAGAGTTTGCCCATCAGTTCATTCAAGAAATCTTCCATCGCCGGCAAGAGGACCTTAAGAGTCAACCGACATTTGACATAGGAGCACTCGCTTCGAGTAGTACGGCGAGCCTTTTCCTAGGACGAGTGCACACTTCTCAGGGATGGAAAGTTTTTTTATGGGCATGTTCATTACAGATGGTTCTGTTCTCATCCGTTTGATCTAGGAACCTAATTCGAAACGTGTGTTGTCGTATGACATGCCCAGACCGCCTTCAGAACGGTAGAGGTAACACATCTCCCAAAGCACCTTGGAAGGTTTGCGTTCTCCCCACAAGAACAAGAGATGTATAAAGCCCAATTGAATAGTACACGGGAGTGGAAGTACAGAGTCGGTAAAGGAGAATTGGGTAGATGTGAGAAGCATGTGCTTGTTTTCCGTCCTCCTCTTCAAGGAAAGACCCCTCCGAGTTCACAGACGAACTGCAACCTCGGCCTTCTCTCGAACCTCCGACCAATTCATTTCCAACTGAAGATTGGGACCGAACAAGACGCCGAGAATCTTGATCGGCCCATCCGTTCAGTGGAAAGGTCCAGGAAGAGAAACTCTCTTCCACGCACCCAACCGCAAGCCCACAGATTTGTCGCGGTTGATTTTGGTCCCTGTCACCTTTTCATACTCTCTGACCTCTTTGCTAACTTCGGCAATATTGGCTCTGCTCGACACAAAAACCGAAACGTCGTCAGCATAGGCGGAGTGTCTGGTCGAGTTGGTCCCCCCATATAGGGATATTCCGCGCAGGACCGGATTCACCATTTAACTTGCGAAGGAAGGGCTTTAAAAAGAAAAAAAACCAAAGGGGACAACCTTATCGAGTGGAGCGACATAATATGAAAGATTTCGATCTTAGTCCATTCACTTCTACCAGCGCTCCGGAGGACGAATACAACAGTCTGATCCAGGGCCCGAAACCGACGGCAGAAAGGTTACCTCCAAAAACCGATGGTCAATCCTATCGAAAGAATTTGACTGATACAAATTGATCAGCGCGGCCTTACTGTTAACTTTCTCGATAATGAAGCGTACCAAATGAAGGTTGTTATAAATCAGCGGCAGCAAGTGGACAAAAAAATGGGCAACTACCTCAAGTACATTTCCTAAGGAAGACCTTCCAATCCCGGAGACTTATCCCGGCCAGCCAATTTCAAAGCGTCCCAGATCTCAAACTGTAATGGGCCCCTTGAACCCAGCTACTTCAGCCGCCTCAAGGCGGGAAAAGTCTGCCAAATAGGAGTCGAACTGAGCTGGGCTCAGACTGGTCTATCCGAAAAGATCCTGGAGGTAATCCTGAAAAGCCCTAAATATACCCGAGTCTGTGCTCACGGTACGCCCGCCTGGAAATGTGATATGCCTGTTAACTGTATTACAAACTTCCTCTACACGCAGTTCAGCGGACATATTCCTTGCTTCAGAAGACATTCTTTTTAACCTAGCCCTAACTACCAGAGCCTGGCACTTGATAAACAGGGAGGCCAGCTCGAATCTAGCTAAGGCTCC
Organism: Ascarosepion bandense; assembly: GCA_037127315.1. Classification (NCBI taxonomy): domain Eukaryota; kingdom Metazoa; phylum Mollusca; class Cephalopoda; order Sepiida; family Sepiidae; genus Ascarosepion; species Ascarosepion bandense. The sequence goes on from JBBBDQ010000244.1 coordinate 1,529,455, forward strand.
GCCCAACTAACATAGGATTTAATTGCCTGATCTACCTTATACTCTACTGCCGTTTGTGCTGCTAAATTCTGCTGAGTTTGTATTTCAAAGAGGCCCACCACTTATCCCCCCCCCCGCCAATTCTCATTTCAGAATCAGTAACAGCTGGTCTCGGAAATCTTGGTTATCAAATAATGACGCGTTCAATTTTCAGTAACTAGCCAACTTAGTCTTAGGCTTATCAAATTTACACAAACCCGGATGGGCCTATGATCCGTGTAGACTATCGAATGGAAACCTAAGAGCCCTTTGTCGACTCTCTTAACTAGGAATCTGTCGATACTTATCGACGAAACCATTCCTATCGATAAAATGCCAAAATGGTTTCACATCCGGGTTGTTAGTACCCGATCTTTATCTTAGGCGATCTTTCTTAGGGTCAAGGACGGTAATCCAATCCTCCTCTAAGATTACGCGTCGACATGTCCGTAACAACGACTCGAGCTGCGAAACAAAGCAGGACGCTCAGCATTGGTCATTAAACGCATAAACCCCCCAATGAAAAGCCTTATCCTTTATGGTAATATCTAGCACGCAAATCCTGCTCGACGGATCCGCGAAGACAAGTGCAAACGCCGTCCTCAGAATTGCTCACTAGCCAGGAAACACCTCTAAAACGACCATCAAAATATACAGAATAAAAATCAAAAGGCCCCTAGACAAAATGCACTCGTAGTCGCCAGTTAAAAAACTGGTTTCCTGCAAAAAATAAACATCCACACCGAGGCACTAGAAAATTTGAGTGAGCCTCATCCTCCGAGACATCAGCCCCATTCAAACTTGCTAACCAGAGAGCCATTATGAGACCTACTTAAGGCTGGGGGTCTTGATGGAACATGGTCGGTAAAAGGATACCGACAGCCTCTCCCATAGACTCTTTGCCCATTTCAGGCTTAATAGTGCTGCCAATAACCCAGGGAAAGTTTAGTTTAATGTTGATGTAGCATTTTTTTTCTTTTCCGGGGAGGATTGGAAAGAGAATGAAGGGCAACTGGTTGGTTTTAAATTCCTCGCATTTTGATACGTTCACTACACTCCTATCCTAGATCGTATTTTTTAGTAAGTCCTCAAAGGAAGCTGTTAGCCAGGCCGGTGCGTCACCCTTCATGCTGGTAAGAGGAGTCGAGCTGTTAGTCCCTTTAGTCCTGGAGGCTTCAGGGGGGCCTAGGTTCCGCTGCTTGACGCTTCCCTCTGGTCCTACCAACAACCATTACCTCTTCTCTGTGAATACACTTGTATTTGGCGAAGGATTTTCGGAGAATGAAGAAAGTTTTTAGTCTCAATCGGAGGTATTACCTCCTAGGTCCTGGCTGCTGTCATGCCCACTACAGGCAAAACGAATTTTAAATAAGCAGCGAGAGAAGACCAGTATCTCTAGCATTTCAGTTTCCGACGGACAAGATTACCGGCAAGCCCTCATCCCCCACGTCAAGACAGTTGGGAATGATCAGAAAGGCTTCAGTCAATCATAATTTCGAAAGACCGTACCCCCGGTCAGGTCATCGCAGGAGGCATCTAGGATTTGGCCAAACTGCAAGAAGCAGCCAGCTGGTTCCCGATAACCTGAGGAGGGGCCTCATACATTACGTTGGTACTACACTTATCGTTGTATTCGGTTGTTATATCCTTTGTTTACAAGGTCTTTTGGTAGCCATGTCTATACAATCTTCTGGCGTTAGGCAGCAGCAAGTCCCACATGAAGAAACCCGCATCTTTTACTATTCGTAGGGGATTAACCCTCATGGACTGCAGTGCTTTTAACACTCTTTCGGGAACTTTTGTCCACCACGAAGTTTGACACTATTATTTTCTCAATTTTTCTTAATTCTTGAGGATTCTCCAAGAGTCCATAATTTTACAAGGTGTGCGTAACTTTTGGCTCTCTCCAAGAACTCCAACTTGTTGATTTTGCATTTTGGTGGGGACTTCAAGCCACAGGGCGATTCCCCGGCTTCAGCCCCTTTAGGTTTTCTGTTTTTTTCCATAATCAGCCTCCATACTTTTTTCTTACCTTACCATTTTTCTGCCACCATATTTTGGTCATGCATGTCTTGTTGGTCATAATAGGTTGATCAGTCTCTTTTAATAAGAGTGGTATAAGAATTATCATTCTTATCCGCGGGGGGGGGGCTTTTCATGATGGCTCAAATTTCAATTTTTTTAAATGACCGACTGGTCGGCCATCTTCAAATTCTACAAAAACGCAACTCTATTTTTTCCAAGTAAACTAAAAAAAAATTTAGGGGAGGCGTTGGAAAACAGGAACAAACAAAGAAATGGGTGAATAAATCAAATAAATATACAAAAATTAACCTCTAAAGATTTAGCTAAAAATAAAAAAAGACCGTTTCAAAAAAGGAAAATAAATTTCAGAAAATTACAAAAATAACTGCCTCTTTAGAAAGTAAGATAATGTAACCCCGAAATGTTTAAGAAAATATAATTAAAACGTTGCTAAGACAAAGAACGAAGACAAAGTAAATAAAAATACTTACTTCCGGTTAAATAGCGAACACCAAAAAGTTAAGAAAATGGAAATAAGCTAAAGTTTGATGGAAAAGTAAATTTAAAAGAAAATTAAGAACAAAAAAAAACCCCAGTACTACTGAAGCCTGGGGGAGGGGGTGTAAAACAAGAAACTGAGAGGAGAGGATAAAAAAATTTCCACAACACTTGTCAAGAAAAAAACAAAAAAAATTACCAGTAAAACGGAAATACGGTAGGAAATGGTTTTCAAAAAAACAATATGGCTACCAAAAGTGAAAATAAAAATTAAAAATGCGAAACAATAGTTTCGTACACAAAAATAAACAAACTATAACGGCCGATACCGAGAAAAAGAATCTGAAATAAAGATTGAAAAAAAAAAAAATAAAGGAGAAAAAAAAAGGATTTCAACAGAACTCTTTTCAATCTGTGAAAATAAAATTTCTTATTACCGTAGGTATAAAGACTGACATCGACGATTGTGGTGATACCGACCGAGCAAAAGCGATGGACCGGATGTTCGCACCCTCACAACCAAAGAGTAAATGACCAAAACTCGACTGTACGCAGCTGGATTCGCGCAGATGTTCCGGGTGAAAAGTAAAAATTAAATATTAAATTTCCAGTTCGCGAGCCTACACGAATTTTATTTATCGGCCAATGGGAAGCTCAGAATCAAATACGGATATGAATTCCCAAATGATCTGCTGCGATCCAAAAATATATAAAACCGATGTAGAAAGCATCGCCAGAAAGACAGACAGACTCGTGAGAGACGAATGTAATTAGTATCTCCCTTGACGAAGTCAAATGGCTTACTATGCTCGTCGCCTTCGCCTCTCCTTTCTTTCTTCCCTGTCTCAAATCTACTTACTGACCTAAGGAGCGAATACATCAAAGACATTCCTTACTTACAGCGCTCCCACATTCCTAAATATTAATTCTCTTTTCAGCATTTTATTGCCATGAACATTTTAACGTCCGTTGGACCCATATGTAAAGGATTACTTTAATTGTATAAAGCTTAATTGATATATATATATATATATATATATATATATATATATATATGTTATTTTTCAACTCAATTTGCTTTTCTTGATTTATAATCATTTTATGACTTATAGTGAGCTATCTACCAGGACAAATTCCGTTAATCTGCAACAGCACACTACAACCCTTCACTAGAACGGGCTCCCACTATAAAGTGGAAAACTATGGACAACCAACTATACGGAAAAAAAAAACCTAAAGAGAAGAGTTAACTAGGCGTAACTGCAATATTCCGTCTTCTTCCCACTAAGGCAAAATATGGCACAAGGCCTTTTTAATGTGGGTTCTCTGGGCCACATAGCCTGGCTACAAACATCTGTCTAATTTTCCCTAGTCATGACACTACCCTTCGGCGGAGTCACAACTGGGTTAATACTCTCCACCCGAAGACGGAGAGCTCGACATTGCGCAAGGCAGTTACTGGGCGCAACTGCGGTTTGGAAGTCACGCAGGTAATCTATATGTAGCAAGAGAAAGAGTCCGTTTCTCGTAGGAGGGCAGCATAAGAACTTCAAGATTGAATGAATGTTCTTTATAACTCCCCAATAATTCAAAAAGACTAACAAAATAATAGCCCTGTTATAATTGTGCTTGTTCCTCCCTTCGTACAACCGTTACGCCCGGCCAATTCCTATAAAATCGATTGTTCCCGTTTTTATCGCATGGAAACTGGAAATGATACAACTTGGTGTCCGTGGAAAAAAAAAACAAAAAAAAAACGGATATTGTAAGGGGAAAATGAATGAATCAAAAATGAGGTTTGAGCTGATAATAGGTGTTACATTTTTATCTTTGATCGGGAGGTGATTGTATTTTCTTGTCACCTACGCTGGCCGGGTGTAACAGGTTCAGTTTAATGAACTCGGACCAGGTACCAAAAACGTTGGTTGCGCTGTCGTCGATACTACCACCGATACCCAGCTTTATAGCGCAATGAGGCAGCTGTTTCCCGAGACTGGACAATCATCAATACGTTCAGTCTACAGACAGACGCAACTCATCACCGATCAAAGCAAAATAATATTCTGCTGATTTCTCTTAAAATTCTACAGAGAAATGTTCGTTAGACGGTAGTTACCATTAATTTACAGAAGAATCGGATCAAGAACAAGATGCTGCCATATCTGGTCAGGTCATGTCCGGTCTGTCAAGCTTCTCATTTCTCTACCGCTGTTAATATTTACTCTTAAGATTCACATTTCTTAGTCCCTCCAACTCATACATTCACAGCTACATGTTCACCATGGAAAATCATCCTAATATTCATCGTGTTTATCTGATGCGAGTTGCGCAGCCGGTCCAGCCCCCTTACCAGAACTGCTAGGTTGTGGAACATTCCCAAGAGGTTTTGTCATCAGCTACTACAAACTTCAAATTTAGTCCATCTCTATCTAGCCTACAAATTTTTCATATGTATTTTCTTCTTCTGCCTCTTTTATAACAACCATATTCAGTAACCTCTTCTGAGCGTTCCTTGGGCCTCCTTTTATTGGTGGCCTATTTTGAGCGTTCCTTGGGCCTCCTTTTATTGGTGGCCTATTTTGAGCGTTCCTTGGGCCTCCTTTTATTTTGAGCGTTCCTTGGGCCTCCTTTTATTTTGAGCGTTCCTTGGGCCTCCTTTTATTTTGAGCGTTCCTTGGGCCTCCTTTTATTTTGAGCGTTCCTTGGGCCTCCTTTTATTTTGAGCAGTTCCTTGGGCCTCCTTTTATTTTGAGCGTTCCTTGGGCCTCCTTTTATTTTGAGCGTTCCTTGGGCCTCCTTTTATTTTGAGCGTTCCTTGGGCCTCCTTTTATTTTGAGCGTTCCTTGGGCCTCCTTTTATTTTGAGCGTTCCTTGGGCCTCCTTTTATTTTGAGCGTTCCTTGGGCCTCCTTTTATTTTGAGCGTTCCTTGGGCCTCCTTTTATTGGTGAACATGAATAAAATCTAAGGAGACATGGCCCGGTGAGTATAGCTGTTAGTTCTAATAACTTGACCAAAAGAGTTGTTAGTTCAATACTTAGCGATAGCATTGCTGAACACCTCCTTCATTCATTAATTCGAGAGAGGTGAATAAGAAAAGTCATATCCAAGGATAATAAAATAATGAGTAGTTTCAAAATAACTTGTTTAATAAAAAATAAGAAAAATTAAATATATTTTTTTTTAATATTTTATTTCACACCTAGTTTTAAATAATCAATATTTATAGCAATGTAATTGGCTTTTCACCCTATATTTGAATTTCAGTGAGGTTTTTTTAGGAAAATCACCTCTGTGCTAATACTTTTTAACACTACTGGTAGTGTGCAAAATTGTTAGGACAGGTGTGGTTTTAAAGTTTATTTTGATGCTTCATAAAGGATAAAATAGTTCTTACACAATACTATATATATCCAAATATTTTGCCGTCTCTTTTTCTTATTTTAATTGTACGATAGGGGTATACTAATTAAATAAAACGAAACGCGCATCCCATGTTCAGTCAGTCACGTATGCTGAAGTAACTTATGCTGAAGTATCTTAAGTACGCTCAGCCTGAGACATTAGTAGTCGCCGTTGTGAGATCTTGAGATCTGCTGCGGAATTAATCATTCCAAATCGAGGGACAACTTTGAGAAATAATACGAAGTTAAACTCTTTTTCCAGTCAATTTAAAATTCTAACTTTGTTCTATAAGACAACAACTAGTTCCGTAATCCCTTTGTGTCGTACAGACACCACACCTAATGTAAGCTTAGTGTCTCTTAGATAACACTAGCCGTATAGCCGGGCGTTGCTCGAGTGTAATGAAAGCTTTAAAACTAATCCATAGTCCTGGAGCTCAGACTCAGCCTAAAGAATAGTTGAAGTTTGGTGAGAATCAGATAAAAATTGTGGATTTGTATAAAGGACATACAAACAGATAAACAGACACACACAAACATATTGCCTTATATATATTATCGATTTTCTGCACTATTGTAAGAACTACAACCTTGAAATTTCTGAATATCCTTTCTTATGTATTTGTCTATGAGTGCATCAAATTTGATTAAAATCGGACCACTCCTTGTTTTCGATTGTCGATTTTCGATATTTATCTGGGGTACCTGGACACAAAACCTAGCTACGAACACTCGCAGACGCTTATAGCACAACTGTGTAAATTTTCACGAGAATCGGTTCAGCCGTTTCGGAGTCTCTAGATAACGGACACACAGTTTTTAGATTAGACTGACAGTTTAACCCTCTCCAGGGTTTAAATTATTTCTTCTAGACTGGTTCTCAACAGACTATAGAATCTAGTCTGTCCTCTTTAAAACTGGTAGAAGAGAAGTGTTACTATTACTGCATGTAAATTAATATCTCAAACTCTACTGAAATTCAGATTTAGCTCTCCTTAATTTTCTCATTCGGAACAACTATTAATTACCAAACATCACCGTGCTATGCATGACAAACGCTCAGAAACTAGCAATCATTTGTCCAAATAGGAAGGTAATAAACCTCAATTCTTCGATTAAAAAGAAAATTGCGCTTTATAAAGCGACTGTCTAAATGCAATACACTTACCGATATCAAATATACAACATTTTCTCTTTACTGCCCGTGGGGTCTTTGCACTTATTCGTAGGCATATCTGAAACATTTAACTAGGTTTCCGGGTATGAGTAGCGGTGGTTATGAAATGTTACTGTGGTTGTATAACAACCCGGAAGGCTTTCTTTCATGGATGCAATGATATAGTTCGTAATTTTATGTCTACTGGTTGGTGAAATTCAATCTGATTTTTTTTTTCTTGATTTTATTCTTGCTTTTGGCTATTCTTGCAAAGGTAGCATCCTTCCTCTTTCAACATATCTATCTATATAGATATTATCTCGGTATCTATATATAACTGGTTAGGTTGGACTTAAATCCAATTAGAATACACATTAAATTAATGTTTTTTTTTAAGTTTCCGGTAATAGCCTATCACACTGATTAGATTTTCATCCGATAAAACCAAAAAAATATGTCAAATTTTTTTTGCGCGCAATTTGAAGGCTAACGGAAGTTTTCATTTTCCTAATTCGGGCATTCTTTCCGAAGATAATTTTAAGGTAAATTTATTAATGTCACTAAGCAGAGATCATATAATTTCTTTAAGCGTCGTTATGTTCATACTTGCACTGGAAAGCATTAATTTTTAGATATCTAACCATACTATTTTTTTCTGGCTTGTAAAGATAATTCGAGCCTAAATAACAAACTTAATTGTTACCGTGTTCCTCTCAGGCTAACGATTGTATAAGTAGGCGTACAAAACGGCTTTTTAATCTTAATCGCCCAAACCCCACAGAAAGGACGTATTTATAACTACAGGTATAAAACGTGAAACTTTGAATTCTTTTGCTTATGGTAAGTTGTTAGCATGACTGTTTGACTAAGCCCCTGATTTATCAAATCTACACAAATATTTGAGTAGATGAACAAAAACGAAGCTGGATGTCACAACACACCATTTAAAGATCGCATTCGAGAACGGAAGAATGAATGGATGGTTGACCGGGAAATGTCCTTCAGACGACCGTAATATCCTAGCAAAAATATAGCACCATCTCCTGAAGTACTGTAGATTGAGGAAGTTAACTGACAATATCTCTCCACCGATTTTTCGGTTAGAATTTGAGTGGGAATATATTTTATGCTTTATAAATTCAGAACATCTTAAAATAGAATCTGGAAGGCTCGTCTTGTATGTAGAATATAGCTCGAAACCTACATTTTTAAACTTGCAATTATGTGGGGGTGTCTTATATGCCCAATAACCTGGTACGCTAGCTTATATGATAAGTGCATTCAGAAATTGTATTAGATTCAAAAGGCTTAGTGTAACACTGCTTCACTGTTCGGTTTAGACCTACAGCGTTGAATTGTCATATGATCAGCGAAGATAAAGAACGTCGAATCTGGTCAATACTTAAATAGGGCAGCCGGTGAGTATCGAACTAACTTAGCAATTGTCCAAGTGAGACAAGCTTGTTAATCACTACATTACGTCAAGGATCTCTAGTTGTGACGTCATGGATAATAGTTCCGAATTGCTAATCGGTGAGTCGCGGTTTCAATATCCGTTGTGTTCTTCATACTCATTTAAGCGAAAATAATCTCCGGGAAGGTATGAATCCATATTTTCCCCTCACTATAGGTTAATTACTAAGTATTGTATCAATAACTTCATTCTTACACACCCCATTTTTTCTTTCTTGCAATCTAAAACTTTGTCCTTTTTAAATAACTAAGGGCTGAAAATTCTGTAGGAAAAGAACCTATCAAGAATTTAAATATAACGACGTGCGCCATCTTGTCTTCCCAAAAACCAATTCTTGTCCACTTTGTTTACTAAAGTTTTTTTTCTTACTTTCTCAGTAACTTCTGTGTTAGTGGCTTTATCGCCTTTTGAAGTTGAAAAATTCATTTTATTTGTTAAATGAAAAACATTTCGATGCTATTTGGATTATATATTCATGTTCGTGCTTTTTAAGGTCATTTGTGTGAAGATGTCTCCGTGTTTAAAATTGGTTCCCTAATTTGATTCTTGCTTGGCCACCGACACCTTACTTTTGTGCAATGCTTATATAGACGCCTCTAATTAGTTTTCTTTTATGCATCAACATCAGTACAAGTCCTCAGAGCGGGTGTGGCCAATGAGCACCTGACTAGCTTTATCCCCATATCTCGGTAAGCATTCGTTCATGCGTAGCATGTCTTGGCAGAATAAATGTCCGTTTTTGCAATTCGACAGTTAATGATTGTTCTTGATAAACGGCAATTCTTGTCCAAATAAATCGTGGAACGGAGCATAGGCATTACGAATTTAGTCAGATTGGATTGCTTGATAATTTGATCCGAGATGTATCAATCAGTGCTTCTATCAACGTATTGAGGTTATCGCGCAATTAATATACCGGAAACAAGTCGACCTCCTTGTATAGCTGGATTGATTCCTGGCCAAGAAATCATTAATTTATAAAACGCTCGTTTTCAGGAAGACCTCCAGTCATATACGAAAATCGTACACGGGATTGCATAAAAAATATAATGAAATAGGAAACAAGTCCCTGAAAATTCTGGTCGAAATTTTGTATCCAAAATGGGTACGCATCGGAATAATAGGCAGCAATAAATCCCTTGCGCTGGGGAAAAAAATGGTGGCCTTTTTGCTGAAAGGCACCGATAAGCGAGCAGGATAATAATAAAAACAAAGTTGGTATCACTGGCTTCAGATTATTTGTTTATACCCTGCCAAATTCGCGACGATTTTTTTCTCCTTTCACGTTTAGTATTTTTTTTCTTTCTTGGATATTTTCCAAAAAAAAAAAAAAAAAATACTGTAGTAAATGATGAATAAGTAGCCTTCGTTTTCAAATGAATGCGACCACCATCCGAGGACCTAAATTTGCACTACCGACTTCTAAACAACGAGTTCATGTCATTAAACTTCTATTTCACATCAATTTCCAATATCTTCCCACTCGCCATTATATTTGCTTTAATTTTTTCATTTTGCCGCTTTCTGTCCAATTTCAGCACAATAGTTTTGTGATGGACATTGAAATGGAATTCTCAAAAGTACTGGCGCCACTGTGCATGTGCCAAATGCAGTAATAATTTTGACCTTAACTTATTAGCTTACTTGATATTTGGGTATTCCTGTTTTGAAACAACGACTCTAATATAATAAAGTTAGGTCTTTTCCATGAAAACTGCCAGTAATCATCCGAAACATTGAATACATTATACATTTCATAAATCTTGTTGAAATTATGGTTAATGCTAACCCCCACGAAAGTAACTCACTGGAACTTATCACACTATTCTGTTAGGTCTTTTGCTAGAAAAAAAATTCACTGTGCCAGACACTATTTTCCTTTACTTTTTTGTCACTCTTACACATTTAAATTTCGTTCATGTATTGAATACCTGTGCCCGATCTGAACAAGTGCTTTTATGTATTTTAAAAATCCCCGATGTTATCTGTTCTGACCTGGCATCCTGCCTTTCACACTACCTAACAGCTTCACAGTGTTTCTTTTTCGTTTTTCTATTAGATTTTCATAATTTTTTTTGATAAGCATTACTCTTTGATAGACTGACTCTACGAATTTAAGCATAGTATTAGATTGACGAAAATACAGTTAAAACGCCCGCAATCACCCGTAAATTCTATGCTAATTTTAATCTGTTGTACTTTTTCGGTTGTGAAACACTTTCAGCTTATTGTATCCGACTAAATTTCGATCTTCAAAAGTTTAAACGCAATGCCAGTTATTTTCTCTTCTTAACCTCTGTTCTTTTGCTCTCTCAAGTTTTATTTTCTCAAAGTAGCTTGCGTCACAGTGAAATTAATTCCCTTATCTTGGTGGGAAATGATTTTTAAAAGTGACTATTGGTACAATCTATTATAGAATAAGTAAAAAAAAATCTGTCTTGGATCAATGTATCTAAAATTTCATACACATATTTCTTAGCAACTGAGATGCTAACTAATGGGCAATAAATCGGTGAAAAAGGCGTGATGACACAAGCAGATAACAAACTTAGAGAAAATGGCGTTCAAGAGACGGTGTGAACACTGAAGACATATGTTTAGCGTCTTCAGTCATATAACTCCTTTACCACTTTTAAATTTGAAAGTGGGTGAAGCTTATTTTATTTAACATCTCGCTACGTAGGCGTAAAGGATGGCGGTTCAAATTGAGAAAACAGAGCAGGGTTCCAATTCCCCCCCCCCTGTGCTTATGCCGTTGGGAAGGGTGTGAATCCATCTCTTTGCCCAGCTGGGGTTCTGTGGTGTAGTGGTTATCGGCTTGGAACGAGAAATGTGGGAGCCGAGTTCGAGTTCCAATTAAATTCTCTGCATTCACTTAAGCACAAATACCATTGGGAAAAGGTATTGATCTGTCTTTACCCTTCAATTATGGGTTAAATAAAAGGACAGATTGGGTTCTGTAGCTTTGGTCGGCAACCAGTCTATCGCAGAAAGTAATGGAAACCTACTTCGGGATAATCTTCTCCCAAGTAAGTTGTCTCTTTCGAGACATGATCGCCCAAGCGTGTATCACGTATGACACTTAAATGACTGATTAGATACAAATGAGTCTATGAATTCAAAAACTCCAATTGTATAGATAGCCTCACCAACCCGGAATTGTTAGTAAGGAGGAGTATGGCTATACCCGAGTTACTGGTTCAGTCAGACAGGGATTTCTAAAAGGGATTAATCATTCGTACTGTTTTTATCTCGACTCAGTTTTTTGTACGAACCCAATCTATAAATAAATAGCTTAGTAATTAGCCAGAAATTTGTTTAGAAATTTTTACTTTCCAAAGTTGCTTTTATTTTAATTAACCAGACGAAAGAATGAAAGAAATGTGCTGAAGAATAAATTAAAAAATAAGCCATATGCAATAAATAAATAAAAAGAAAGGAAGGAAGGAATGAAAGGAAGGAAGAATGAAAGGAAGGAATGAAAGGAAGGAAGAATGAAAGGAATGAAAGGAAGGAAGGAAGAATGAATGAAAGGAAGGAAGAATGAAAGGAATGAAAGGAAGGAAGGAAGAATGAATGAAAGGAAGGAAGAATGAAAGAATGGAAGGAAGGAAGAATGAAAGAATGGAAGGAAGAATGAAAGGAAGGAAAGGAAGAATGAAAGGAAGGAAGGAAGAATGAAAGGAAGGAAGGAGGAAAGAATGGCAGGTAAAAATAGAAAATAAGGTAAAAGAAAGATAAAAATTTAAAAGATAAATAAAGAAAAAGGAAAAGAGATGAAAGAAATTAATCAGACGAAAAAAAGAATGAAAGAAATATGCTGAAGAATGAAGAAAGCATGAATTAAAAAAAATAAGCCTTATTCAATAAGCAAATAAAACAGAATGGCAGGTAAAAAAAGAATGAAAGAAATATGAAAGTACTAGTTTTGATAAGTTTGTGTACCAAGTCCAGTCAGAAACAATACAATTAATTTACTCTCATATCTTTGATTCCAGACTCCCCTTAACAAATGACAGGTTCGAACTCTCACATGAATCACATGTGCTAGTTTTATTTTAGCCTAGTCTGATTATGATATGCGTCCATTCCGTAGTTTTTACTAAATCCACGATTACCTGGTATTTGTTTTAACCGAAGTGTTTTTAATATAATGTAATTTTTCTCTTAAATTTCACACCAAGAAAGACAATAAAGCTACTAAGATGCAATAAGTTACTGTTAGATAATGAAAAAATGAAATGGTATTAAACAGTAAGAATAGAATCGAAGATCGGACATAACGATTGACATTACTATAAATTTTTTTAAGATTAAAGTTTACGGGAAAGGAAACCTTCCGAAAAGCTCTGCAAGCGAGAAAAACTTCTTTCTTTTTTTGTTGTTTTTTTTTTTTTTTTCAAATAATCATATCGCCCCAAGCAAGTCATTTTACTACCACTGTTTTTCAGGGCGTTACATAGAAGGAAAGTTATGAGAAAGTGACAGGTTATAGGGGGTGTCAGGAAATAGGTAAAAGAAGTATGAGAATACTGATGAGAGTGGAGTGGACGGAGAAGGGAGCATAAGAGAGAGGATGCAGGTTAGTGAGATAGATGACTATTGACCTAACATTTAAATTCTTGGAGATTATAGCTGTCGGGAAAGTAAGTAAATGGAAGGGAATTCCACAGGCGGAAAGTGCGAGAAAAGCTGATGGAGTAGAATTTGCGTTTACAATATATTGGCTTCACAGTAAAATGATGGGACCTAATTGCTAATCTTGTTGCTAGAGGAAATTTATATATAGGCGGCACCAGTGAGCTAAGTTCATCGGAGCAGATGCCGTGAAAGTATTTGTAGAAGTTTGCGGTTACATCTATTCATTTCAATTATAAAATGACTTTTTCGCTAACCCAGTCAGTCAGTTAAGTGCCATACTTAATACTCGCTTGGGGTTTCATCTCTCTTTCGATCCATGACTGACTAAGGCGAAGATTTTCCCGCAGTAGGTTGCTGTTAATTTTTTCTGCGGTAGATTGCTTGCTAACCACGACTATAGAACCCAATCTGTTTTGCTATTCAATTCGTTTATCCAGATAAGTCAGTGTCATACGTAATACACGCTCGTGCGATCATGTCTTTTTCAATCTCGACTGACTAGCGAGAAGATTTAGTAGGCTGCCATTTCTTTCTGCGGTGAACTGGTAGACGTAAAGCTATAGAATTGTTACGGTGAAACACACTTGTTCCTCAGATAATGGAACTCTCCCTCCTCTATTAATAAGAGTTAACGCAAATTTCTTGATTTTAGAAGTTAGGTCCTCGGGACGTTTGAGGTATTTTGGTGTATGAATGAGGATGGACACGTTCATGTGGTGGATAAGAAAAGTGTAAAGTATGTCTGGGTTGTGAATCGGATAAGCTAGGTTGAGTATAAGTACTGAAGACCAACCTGAGTTTTTACAACCTACCCCTACCAATCGGCCTTGTTCCACAATTGTATTATATACAATAAATAAAGAAGTTCTTAGAAGTTCTAGGGAGTTCTTTCGAGTTCTATTGGAGCTTAATAGAACTACTAGTTAGTTCTAGTTTCGACATAGTTAATCTTAGGCAGTTAGCCAAATAAGGAATCAGCTTTCAGTGGAAGATTACCCAATTTCTAATATTTTGTGTGCGTTATGTCGATTAGCAACCAATAGCAAGATTATAACCTTCACTGCGAAAACTACTTCACAACAAGAACTCGATATTTTCTATTAAATCCTTACCTAAAGGGAGAAGAGATGGATCAATACCTTTCCGAGAGGTATTTGCGCAGATGATAGAAATTCTACTGGAATTCGAACTCGTCTCTTCGACTTCTCATTCCAAGCTCCACAATGGGCAGTTTTGTACTGCTCTTATGCTCTCAATATCTAGTTGTTAATGAATCTTTCTATAAAAAGGGGTGAGTGACGAAGCAAATATACCAGGTCAGGAATAATATTGCAGATTGGTCGTTAGATTTTAATCAGGTAGCTCTACAAATATAACAGACATTAGTGTTGGCTAGTGGAGACAAATAAGGGAAGTTTTTAAATTACTCCGCAGATAGCGATGAAGTTCTGACTAGTCAGTTCCGTTAAATTTCTCATTTCATTGCGTTCAGTTACTAACGAATCACGATAAACGAACAAAAGTAGGAGTATCAAAATTCTGCCTCAAGGAATTGCTGGCAAAATAATAATAAAAAAAACACGCCAACCGACACTCAGAGGAAGAAACAATATAATCCAACCTACTATTCTATAGAAACACGCAATTAAAACCAACGTCTACTTGCGCATAATATAAAGACGGAATCGTATTGGCGTGCAATTGTCCCTAAGTCTGCAAAACTTTGAAGAAACCCGTCATTAAAAACGACAATGTTGATACGTAAGAATTCAGACGTAACAGAGATGTTCTTAAATATCTATAAAAGGTAAGACTAAAGACAAATCGGAAGCTTACAAAATCATTTGGCGCTTAATAGTGCTTCATAAGACAAATCGGGTTGGTGAAGTTTTTCCTTGTCTGTAGTTTATGCTAGCAGTATAGCCCGGCTTTGCTCAGGTGTAATGAAAGCTTGAAAACTAATCCATTTTCCTTGATCTCAGAGTTAGCCTAAAGAATATTTGTGTGAAGTTTGCTGAGACTCGGATAAAAATTGCGGATTTGCATAAAGAACATACAGACAGACAGATACACACACACACACATATATATATATATATATATATATATATATTTTAATCATTTCACCCCAAGCAAGGCGGAAATGCCACTGATGTGCAGGGGGCTACATAACTGTAAAAAGATTCGTTAGAAAGGAACAATAGAAAGCTGAGAAAGCAGGTGCGATGACAGATACATAGGTGGAGAGAAAGGGAAGGCTATACTGGGGTGGAGAGAGCTAGAGTCCAGTGGTCAGTAGATGAGTATTGACTTTGCATTTAAATTTCTGGAGGTTGTAGCCGTCAGGAAAGCAAGAATATGGGAGAGAGGTCCACAGGCGGAAGTGCGAGAGAAGAAGCTGCAGAAGTAGAATTGTCGTCTGCATTTGGCTAACCTGACTGTGAATGGGTGGGACCCAGTTGCCAGTCTGGTTGCACGAGTAAACACCTGTTGAGGAGGCACCAGTGACTTAAGTTCGTTGGAGCAGAAGCCATGAAAGTATTTATAGAAGAGACAAAGGGAGGCCACATTTCGACAGTGGGGAAGTGGCTGCAGTCGAGCCGCCAGATCAGTACCTGTCACATTACAGTCTCCTTTGGAGCCTGACAAGAACACTGAGGAGAACGGCAGGGGCACCTGACCATAAATGCCAGCAGTACTCCATGCACGGACGGATGGTTGACTTGTATATATGCAGGATGGATTCAGGCGGAATATATATATATATATATATATATATATATAATCAATTTTCTGCACTATTGTAAGAACTGCGACCTTGAAATTTCTGAATATCGTTTCTTATGTCTTTGTCTATGGGTGTAATCAAATTTGATTAAAATCGGACCACTCCTTCTATAACCCAATTTTTTCGATTATCGATTTTCGATATTTATCGGAGGTACCTGAACACAAAACCTAGCTAAGAACACTCAAAGACACTTATAGTACAACTGTGTAAATTTTCAAGAAAATCGGTTCAGCCGTTTCGGGGTGTATAGGTAACGGACATACACATACGCACACAGACAAGTTCCATTTATAAATAAGTTTAGATATATATATCCGTATTTTGGAAAGCAATAAAACGAGTTCGCAACCTGCCATTGGCGGAGAAAGCGTAACCTGATCTATCTCCTGTCATTTTTAATTTGGCCTACAATTAGAGGCCACAACGAGAAGACAGCCTCTAGCATTATCGTTTTAGCTTTCTATGCAGAAGACGAAAATAAAGATAACTTTAGATAATAATGGAAAAAAGGTGGAAGCGGGAGGTAAAATGAAACTAAAAGGGTTTGATAAAAGGAGTTGGATAGTTTGGAAAAATATGAAAATTAACAAAAAACTAAGATATATTTTTTCTTTAAATCATTCACCCCAAGCAAGGTAATAAAAACAGTTGCTGAGCGTGAAAGACGAAGAAAAAACTTAACAAGTAAAAACAAGTTAAGACTATTGACATTGCATATAAATATTTAACGAACAATCGTGACTGGAAAGCAAAATGCTAGAAGGGAATTTCCATTTTCAAATGTAAAATAATGAAACCTTACCGCCGGTCGAGTTGTGTTCTTAAATTCATAAATTCTGTGTATTATAGAGGAAAATTCGTCAGAACAATTTCCATGGAAGTACTTATAGAAAAGGCCCAGGTAGGCGCAATTATTGCAGTGGGAATGTAACCGAAGCCAAGATGCCGGATCAGGACCATTGTCTTGATATATTAAATTTCTAAATACATGGCCAGCGCATTAGTCTTGTGTGGAAGCAATAATCTAAACCTGAACGAATGCTAGACATACATATAGGCGACAAAAACTGCCTGCTACGGCACAACTGTTCGAGTAGCAGATTTAGCAGTTGATTCGATACAATCGTTTCATTTCGGGTCAGGAGAACATAAACAGGGGAAGGAGCAACGAGTCGCTCTACTGGATGTTAGCATCAGCCATGCTGATGAACTGGAGGAAAGGCCAAATATAAAAGCAGAGAAAAATGTTTATGGGAAGAATAAATATAGAATTCAAAGAAAACTTGTCCAATTTGAAATTCCGATACCCCTGAAGATCGGGACGTACATCGGCCAAAACGTTAATGTGGCAACAAAATAACAATGTAGTGTAAATAATCACAACACCTCTGTATAGCATGTATTGGCAATAGCATGGCAAGGCATTGGCAATGGTATTGGTATTGGCAATGACATGTATTGGTATGTAACGGCATGTAGCGACAATTGCATGTATGGGCTTCTATGTCCCATTTTAACATTGTAGTAATTCTTCTGGGCAAAACCGGAAATTTGTCGTTTTGCTTCCCTAATACTACTAAACTGGCTTGAGAATGCGGACGTTGGGATAGTTTGATATGTATAATAATTTTTGAAGATCTTTGTCATCCATCTTTGTTTCAATATATAACACCTAAAGAGGCTTTGACATGCTATGTAGGAGTTTCGAAGATGCTCATGTGATTCTTTTGAGATTGTTCTGCAGTCATTTTAGGGGTGGTATGGAGAAAAAAAGGTTGTCATTGTACACATTTAAGCATCTCATTCCAAACAAGGTGATAAAGCCACTATGGTGGGGTTATGAGAGGGAAAGAAACTGAGAAAGCGTTAATGAAAATGATAGTAACGTCTTCAAACATAAAGGTATTGGATAATAAAATAACAATAAGTGTAATTTTAGTAAAATATCTATAAAAAATACCTAATTTAAGCGGCGTATGCACAGACTATAACCAAAATACTGTACGCTATTTTGTGAGATTTTCAAAGAGAAAATGTTTATTTTTTATTACTGAAAAATCATGGCTCCTGTGTCCATTGTAAACAGAAAAGACCAAGTGAGTAATGAGCTAGGGTGTAGAGGCCAGGAATTTCGTTATTAGGTCGCGGGATACAAACCTACCTATTTTTAATCTATTGTACATTATACGCACGCACACACGCGCGCGCACACACACACACACACAATTACTGCTACAACCACCAGCTTAAGCTGCAACTGATATGGCAATTTTATAAGCTCTCTCCTACTCTCTCACTCTTTACTACCCTTGCGTTTGGCAAAGGTGAGAGAAAGGCTGAGGAGAATAGCATTTAAAAAGATAGAGAGGAAGGAAAAGCTCACAGAAAGTGGCGTAACGGACGGAGGATCTCATTAACTGATTTGTTTGTTCTCGAATGAGTAACTAAAAGTTTAAAATAAGTTTCGTTTTTTTTTTTTTTTTTTTTTTTTTTACTGTTGTTAATTACCGAAATGTAGATTACAACATTTACCACAAAAACTCGTCCGTCATCTAACAATCCTACATCTACGATAATACCACCTAGGTGGAAATCTAAAAAACGGGGAGCAAAACGCATGACATAGAAATTTCGTTTATATACAATAAAATACAAAAATATATTTAAAAAAAATAATCATACGAAAAAGAGAGGGGGGATGGATAACTCGTATAACAAAGTGAAATAAACAGTAAGACTCGTCCACCCAGCAAAAATTCAGTGGTTACTACATTCGGCCAAACGACGAAATCAAGAAACATACCCTGTGAGGGAGAGAATGAAATGAAATGGTGGAATGGGGAAAATCAAGAGACTGTTCCAGTCAAGATGAAAAATGGTAAATGTTGTGGTACATGTTGCCAAAAAAATGGGGCCAAAAAGAAACTGAGGTTGGTACTCTCGATTCGGATCTTAACAAAAGAGAAAGCCGGGAACAAGCTAGGACCAACAATCATTCACATTACCTAGGTACACAAAAGAAATCTAACTTAACCAGGAGAGGGTTTGTAGGAAACCGCCCCGTTGTGACGTAAGGAACTTTTAAAAAGAAACTCAAAACTGGCCCCTTTCATACGGACCAGATTTGCTGCAGTTACCCAGCTTTCGCTGAAATACGTCGATATCAAATGCTTTCTATCATATGAGATCTTCATCTTGAGCTGATGCTAAAAAAAAATTCTTATTTGCTGATAAGAATAACATTCATATCACAAGTGCGTCGTCTAAATCATCATTCGAGCTACGGTCAGCAACGTGAAAAACACCATCCGTTTAACCCCGGAATACGGGGACGACACATTTTCACAGGCGTACGCGAGATCAATGGACACGAGCTGTTCGGGAGCGATACGAGCCGTCATCTCGCGACAATGTCTTCAGGCGCGCTCCCTTCTAATTCTGATAGAATGCGTGGGCAGACGTTTCTTCTAAACCAAGGTCACACCAATGAAAGTTGGGCAAAATCGCCCCACCCCATCTGAAGGCCATGTCATTGAGAGATAGCAAGTTCCGCATTAATCGCAAGCTAAGCGATAACTCAGGTAATTTAGCCGCTGGCGTCCAAGACCAAAAAGATCAGGCCTCGGCTATCGATAAGCTAAGCCAAACACGTAGTGTCCTTCGACGCGACCCCTGCCACTAATTAACAATACAAGTGCTTCCGAGGCCGATAAAGGTCAGTGAACCAAGGAACGACCCACAAGGCTCTTCGACACACTAGTAAAAATTGCGATTGATTTCGGGGCCTAGGACGGCGCTCAGCCTTCGAAATGGGGGGAGTGATAGTAAGGCGATGGAAGGTGTCCCTCACACTCCCATCAAAAATCGAATTCCGTCAACGCGCAGCGTAGGAAAGCCAACCTCGAGGCGTGTCGACGACTCGCTACGTGCGGCATTCCCAGCTCCACACCTGACACAGACGCTTGACGCAAACATCTGTTGACCTGATGCTTGCATCCGCCCTACAGAAGTTTGGACAACAAGCGCTCGATCGCCTTCTTACGATCTTTATAAAGAGGCCGGACCGACAAAAGACGTATGTAACAGGTCTCAGCCCCCCCCCCCACCTTAACGGACAAATACTGTCGAAGCCAAGTCGGGACCTACGCTTTGACTTTTGCCATTAACTCCGACCAATTCTTTTCTATCTAGAGATCCGGCCTGAACGACACTCCAAGGATGCGGACGGGTCTGTCTAAATGAAGAGCACCTGTAGAGCAACGCTCTTCTAGGCATCTAATCACATGCCGGAAGACTTGTTGCGGTTAATCTTGGCCCCCGTCACCTTTTTGTACCGCTTCAGCGCCTTCTGTACCACCTTAATGTCGTCCCAGGACGACACGAAAATAGATATCATCGGCGTACGCAGATATACTGGCTCGAGCAACCACCACCTTAAGCCGGCGAATGAGGGACTCCAACGACAAAGCGTAAAGTAGGGGCGACAAAGGGCAACCGTGATAAATCTACCCAGACAGCGCAAAAGTGCTCGACCGCCTTCCGTTCTCCTGTATACAGCAGTCTAATTCACTTGGAGATGTTGCTTTTGAATCTGGCGGCCTGCAGGACAGCTCTCAGACTCCGATGGTCCAACCGATCAAATGTCTTAGCCTGATAAATATTAATCAGCACAGCCAGATCGTCGTCTTCTAAGCCCTCTAGGATCGTGCAGATCTGATGCAGGTTACACTGAATTGTTCGTCCCTTCACAAATCTGCTCCAGTCCCAACAATTCCGGCAACTGACTTCAAATTGCTCCGTCAGGATCTTGGCCAGAATCTTTAACTCTGTTTTTATCAGTGTTATGAGCCTGCAATCATCTAGGTCCCTCCCAACACCCTTGACTATTTTTAATAGCACGGTCACACCCCTGGAAATCCGATTACGGATGAACCCGTGGCGGAAACAGTTGTTGAACACCACCGTCAAAATCGGTACAAAGATGTGTGACAGCTTCAGGTACAATTCATAGAGTAGGCCATCAAGTCCTGGAGACTTGCTACAGCCGACCGTCTTCAATACCAAGTGAACTTTGCCCTACGTGATCTCACCTTCGCAGCTAGCTTCTTCAGCTGGCGCAAGTCGAGAAAAGTCAGCCAAATAGCTGCGAAACTCGTTTTCACAGAGACCAGTCTCCTTGGTAAAGCGCGATCCGAAACGACCTACTGTTTACGGCATTATTGGTTACGCTCAACCAACAGCCCGCGCCGATATGGACAAGGTACGTTTAACCAGCAAAGAAACACCTCTGGCTTGCTGGTCTCTGTATGCTGAATAGACGATAAAGTCGTTAGACAGCACACTGGCATCAACTTCGCAAACAAAGTGTGTCTTCTGGATCGCAGCCACATTCACTCCGAATGACAAGAGATTCTAAATTAGGCGGGCTGCCTTAGTCCGATCTCACATTCAAGCTGGATAGCTTGATAGACATTATCTCAAATGTCAACCCTTATTCACATACTGGACGGAAATCTGCAGCAGATAGGACCCCGACGGACTGTCCCTGACTGCCTGTTCCGATATCGGACGTAATTCGTCCGTCCGTGACAATCCCGCCGACGTCAGTGGGGAATGTCATCTTCATAGCCTTATACAAAGAGTGATGGAGAATAACAGGGACCCTCCCAGCACAGAGCAACGAAAGTTTCTGAAGTTCTTTTTGTCCCACTTTGAGATATCCTTATGGCAGGGAACGTTTCTACCGCCCCCTGCAATAACTCCCAAACTTTAAGTTTGTCTCCCGGTATTTCTTACAAGTGTAAGTACCTGGGGGCGTTTGGGAAATTAGGATTCCCCACTGACTTTGTTAACTGAGGACAGTTTGAATAAAGGCCTTGGGAGAGCCTTCCTCTGTGAGAAAAGGTCCCTCTCTAGGGCCGGTATCTCTACCTTGCAGACATGCGTGTCTTTAAGGGTTTTTTTTCCTGTTTCGGGGAGGGTTTATGAAGATTGGGGGAGGTTTTATCTATTTGTGGGGAGGTGTCTCTGGTTGTGAAGAAGGCGTGGGGGAAGGCGTAGAAATAGATCTAACTGGAGAGACATATTGACTTCTTCCCCGAGGACTGTTCTTACAGCCAATGCAGAGGCAGATTGCTTCTTGAGGGCAACCATGACCGGTTCCGCCCTGCCACATTCTACTACTTCCTTCTCTGCCCCTTTTTTGCGAATTCTTCCTCCTCTTCCGTTCCTCTTTTAAGATATGAGGTACGCGTGGGAGGCATTTCTTCTTTCATCCATTTCAGTTATTGGTTGTTGCAGCTGCTGCTTTTGTTGTACCTGTTTTTGAGGCTTATTTTTCTCCAGTGAAGAAGGTATTATGGTCTAGGTATCTATCTGAGGAGAGGAACCCATTTTTCCCCATCCTAACAGCATCGGTCTATCCGCCTGGATTGGGTTCCTGGCCGGCTTTTTCTGCTATTTTTTGCATCGGCGGTTTTGCCGGTGGCACTTTTCCATCGTCAAGTTTTCATCCGGTGCACACTTTGTACGTGTGCCCCGCCGCTCCGCAAGACCAACAGTGTGGTCTCCGGTCCTCCACGAACAATTTTCTGTCCCCACAAAACAATATGTCGGGGACTTTTTAAAAATCAGGCCGGTTCGCTGTAACATTTACGCAAATGTCGTCTGTAGGGACACCCGCCTTGTACGCGACTCGAGATACCTCGTCAACGTCACCGTCAGTCAGTTAGTTAAGTGCCATACGTGATACACGCTTGGGCGATCATGTCTCGAAAGATACATGATTGACTGGGCAGAAGATTATCCCGCAGTAGGCTGCCATTGCTTTCTGCGGCAGACTGGTTGCCGACCAAGGCTATAGAACCCAATCTGTCCTGCTATTTAAGCCATAACTGGAAGGAAGAGACGGATTAATTCCTTTCCCAATGGTATTTGCGCGTAAGTGAATACAACGGATTAAACTGGAATTTGAACTCGGCTCTCCGGTTTCTCGTTCCGAGCCGATATCCACTGTACCACAATGTTGGAGAAAAAAAAGCCCACATGGTCGCAACTGATTTCTATTGGTCCGCTGTGGATTGTAATCCTTGTTCTGTGGCTCCCTAAATACTCCGCCTTTAGTATGATTCCTTTGGCTGTCAAAGTTTTTGCTTCCTCCTTATTGTCCGGGAACATCTCGCCAAAAAGTTAGGGACTATGTTTAGGCACTCCAATGCCTCTTATGCTCTCCCTGCTGAGACCAACAAATTTTCGAGATTTCACATCCGAAGTCAGCAGGGAGATCATCTTTGCAGAGATGATGTTCACCACTGGATATAACGACGAGCTCATTACCGTTAATATATTCTTTGTATTTATTCATCATTTTACGGTAATTCACGGAATCCTTATTTACTGTTTTTTTTTGTCACCATCGGTAAAATTGTTAAAACAGATGTCTGGGGAGACAGCCATATTGACCTTCGTCTTCCTTCGAAACACGAACATCTTTTTAAACAAATGTTTACAACAATAAAAACTGACGGACAAAGACGAATGAAAACAACTGTGTACAAACAAAAATCACGTACTTACAGGAAACGTATCAAATCGCACTGTCAATATTAAGGCTGAGTCAATATTATAGGAACCGGCCTTCCGAAATAGTTTATGCGGCCCTATAGTAGATGGAATTTTTATTTTTTTGTCTCTCTCTCTCTTTTGTCTCTCTCTCTCTCTCTCTTTTTCTCTCTCTCTCTCTCTCTCTCTCTCTTTTGTCTCTCTCTCTCTCTTTGTCTCTCTCTCTCTTTGTCTCTCTCTCTCTCTTTTCTCTCTCTCTGTCTCTTTGTCTCTCTCTCTCTCTTTGTCTCTCTCTCTCTGTCTCTTTGTCTCTCTCTCTGTCTCTTTGTCTTTCTCTCTGTCTCTTTGTCTTTCTCTTTCTGTCTCTTTGTCTTTCTCTCTGTCTCTTTGTCTTTCTCTCTGTCTCTTTGTCTTTCTCTCTGTCTCTTTGTCTTTCTCTCTGTCTCTTTGTCTTTCTCTCTGTCTCTTTGTCTTTCTCTCTGTCTCTTTGTCTTTCTCTCTGTCTCTTTGTCTTTCTCTCAAAAATCTTACAATGAGCTAGATTCTCCTGTGTTACAAATTCAAACATTGAGAGCTAACATCCGCCATGCGATATACAGAGGACGATCTATCGTAATTCTTTCTTCATTGGCGAGAAGGAAGTTTTAGTTTGACATCTTCCTAAGTGCCTGTAATTTATGGAGGCACGAGCTGCACAGTCTTAACCTCTTCAAATCTACGTTCAAGGGTTACCTATTGTCTGTATCCTTATAATCTCAACTTATTTTCCGAAGCAAAAATTAAATAAAAGGGCTGAAAAAAAATACAGACATACAGGCATATAAACAGACACACAAACATCTTGCTTATATATATAACGGACTTTCTGCACTATTGTCGGAACTGAAACCTTGAAACTTCTGAATATCGTTTCTTATGTCTTTGTCTATGAGTGTATGAAATTTGATTAAAATTGGACCACTCTTTCTATAACCCAATTTTTTCGATTTTCGATATTTATCAGGGGTACTTCGACACAAAACCAAGCTAAGAACAATCGCAGACACTTATAGTACAACTGTAAATTTTCAAGAAAATCGGTTTCGGAGTTTATAGGTAACGGACACACACACACACACACACACACACACACACACACACAAAGTGCCATTTATAAATAAGTTTAGATATGCCTCCATTGGCCAGGGTTTATCATGGGTCATAACCTATATGTCTGCTTGGCTAGAGCGTCAGCCTCTGACTGTAAAAGCCAATGCGGGAGTGAAACTTCCCTTTTGCAGAGGCTGCATTTGTTTTGTTTCTGTCACTTTACCCTCTGCGCACCCGCCTCTCTATGGCGGCTTGAGTCATCTGCTACTCCCCTAATTTGAGTTTGTTGGCCAGGCTTCCTTTCCACTTGGACAGGTTGACTGCCACGCTCTCCCATAACTCCGTTTTGATGCCCACAGACTTCATGTCAAGTTTTATGATGTCACCATACAGAAGGTCTATTGGCATGCGGTGGACATGGCCTAGCCAACGGAGTCTGCGCTGTTCAAGGAGTGGTATCAGATTGAGAAGACTCGCGCGAGACCTCGATGTTAGGCACCTTGTCTTCCCAATATTCGGCAAATACTTGGAATGTGTTCAGACGCCTCTCTTACCTAGGGTGCGTTGTACACTGTCGTCTTTGTCTTCGGTCAGGTTGGAGTTGGTCCAAACATTTGTTAGGCGTGCAAGGTTTATGGTTGCCTTTCCCATTCTCTTGTCCATCTCTCTCTGTCTATCTAATATATATATATATATATATATATATATATATATATAATATAATATATATATATTTACGCTCTCACACTCTGAATGAACACTCTGGAAGAATGGTAGACTTTGAAAAACAGTAGCTACTCCGGCATCTACGCGTCGTTCATTCAGCAATGAATTAGAACACTCTCAGCTATTGGGCGTGTATAATGATAATATACACGCTAAAATGTCTGCCGCCTTCTACCGAGCATCCGTAGCTGAGAGGTAGAATCGCCGACTGATGCCAATTCGGTCGGGTCTCAATCCTGGGTAGAAAGCAATCGGCTGTCTAACCGTACTGATGAGCTGTTATATAGTGAAACAGGTGTGTGTGTGTGAGATCTGTGGATGATACACACACACACACACATATATATATATATATATATATATATATATATATATATGAGAGAGCACTGATAGACCGTATTCAGCTCAGTCATTGATGATGACCGGTGGTACTGCGGTACCTTGACACAGGACGCTTTTTTCCCCTCAAGTAAAGTCTGTGCGGGCCTGTGAGACATGATCCATCAGTGGCTTAAGTTAACGGTGGGTGTGGGGATGGTAATGCCGTAACAACAGTGAACAATATTTCTCTGATAATCACTTTTCGTTCTTTGGTCCTGGCTCTGAGACGGGTGAGATTGAAAAGCCTACCATCTCAGAAGCAGCGTTAAGATTATTCCGAATAGTGGGAGTGTCCAAAACTCTGTTTGATCCAGCTGCAGCTATTGTTATCTCGAGGTGCAGTTGTTGGAATGCACTGTCCCTCGCATGTCATTATGAACGGACTCAATCAAGCTCTGCAGCCAATCTTGGACAGAAGTCTGAAGATGCCCTCCCGTGAAGGTAACGCTGAATGAAGTTGTTGTAAATGTCTAAAAGCTGAATTACTCATCATGAAGATAAGTGGGATGTAGAATCCATGATTTTAGACTTGGAGCTTAAGATTGTAGAATGGATTTTGAAGAGAAAAAGTTTACCAAGTAGTCAATGAATGAAAATATTAGTAAATTCATTATTTCAATGTATTTTCTACTATTGCAAAATAATCTTAACTGTAATTGTTATTTAACCTTGTAAAATCATTTTACATCTTAGAGCAAGCAATTCACGAATAAAAAGTCCGCGATGTACTGTAAAGATCAACAAATTGTAAATATCTACATTTACAAACATGTATACACATGTATTCGTAAATTGACATTAGTTTTCCTTGCTGCCAGATGCAGTTTACCGTCATACCAAGGACCATATAAGGCTATATATGATAAGGAACCCATGATTGTAGATTTAGCGGTTAAGGTCGTAGTAATTGGGATGACATTTTACGTATTCTGTGCCTCAAAAAAGTCGTTCTTGGAAAGAAGGTGGCCAGATAGAATTTCTACCTTAGTGATGGAATCTGAAGAGAAAGAGTTTACCAAGTACACAAAAAAAATTCTTTCGGTATCATACGTCAGTTGACTGTAATACATGATACACGCTTGGGCGATCATGTCTTTCAATACATGATTAACTAAGATTTTCCTGCAGTAGGATACCATTACTGTGGAAGACTGGTTGCTACCCAAGGAAATAGAAGTCAATCTGTCCTGCTATTTAACCCATAATGAGGGTATTACTGAGTAAGCTAATGAAACGAATTCGACTGGGATTCGAACGGGACTCTTCAATTTTCATTCTGTGCCTATATCCATTACACCTCTACAGTTATTTTATATTTAGTCAAGAACCACTGAAAGTAGTGGGTAAAGTAAATGTGATTGTTGTGGGTAGGAAAAACTTTAACTCTGGTAGTCTGTTCCTCAAAATAGTGGAATTTCCACCTTACTACTGGAATAGGAAGGACTGCGAGTCTCAACTGTGAACGTATAAACTGGAACTAAATGTATCCTTGTGACCTTTCGTCACTGGGGTAAGCTGGAGGGGCCACCCTTCATACTCGTAGTAAACGAGAGGGATTCAAAAATATGATAGTGCCTGAGCTGATGAGAATAAAGCCCGGATATTGCCAAAATATTTGTGGCGATATTTAGTGATATGATTCCAACGGATATTATCTTATCTTTTTTAATGTCTGGTTAGATTATGTGTCAAACTCATAGTTGTTTTCCCCAGGGTCAAATTTAAATATTTGTTTAATTTTGTCATTATTTATGTATAGCATACCCATTGGACTGTCTTTTTCTGGTCATCATATCTTCTCTTCTCGTCAAGAACTGATATCTAAGCGGTTGAGTGTTTATACCATAAATTACTGTGAAGATTTATCTAAACTTACTTATAAATGGAACTTTGTGTGTGGGTGTATCCGTTACCTATAGACTCCGAAACGGCTGAACCGATCTTCTTGAAAATTTACACAGTTGTACTATAAGCGTCTGCGAGTGTTCTTAGCAAGGTTCTGTGTCCAGGTACTCCCGATAAATATCGAAAATCGAAAAAATCGGCTTATACAAGGAGTGGTCCGATTTTAATCAAATTTGATACACTCACAGACAAAAACATAAGAAACGATATTCAAAGGTTTCAAGGTTGCAGTTCTTACAATAGTGCAGAAAATCGATAATATATATATATATATATATATATATATAAGGCAAGATGTTTATGTGTCTGTCTATCTGCCTGTATGTTTATCTTTTTCAGCCCTTTTATTTTAGTTTTTGCTTCGGGTTTGGCTTTAAGCAGGTATAATTGTAGTTCGTAGTCTCAGCCATGATACCATTTACTCACATAACTTATTTAGCCTTCAAAACTCAGTTTACGACGAAAAATCTTATTTGATATCGATACCAGGAAATCAAAATTTGACTTACATCCATTCATTTTTCTTTCAGTCTGCAGTTTTGCTTTAACTGGAAACAACTATTGCTTTTTAGTCTTTCGTGCCAATGTCCAGAGTTTGAGTTCCAGGACCATGGATTAGTTTTAAAGCTTTCATTACACCCGAGCAACGCCGGGATATACTGCTAGTTTATCTTAAGACAGTCTTCTATAGGTTAAATAAGTAGTAAGAAAATGCATTCTCTTATTACTCTTTTGCATTTAGGGGCAATTAAATAAATTTGCTTTTTCATTCTATTAATGGCAGTAGTAAGAAATACGTTTCACTGGGTTTGGCATGCGGATTTTCATAAGCTCAAAGGCGTGGAATCTCTAGCTAAATACCTGACTTAAAGTAGCATGACGTTGAAACTCTGCTTAACGTACTCTGCTTAACGTACGATCACCGGACTTAACAATGTTGACTCTGGTCAGTTCCGAGATGGGTTATAACTTGTAATAACAAGTGCAGTAAGCTTGAATATTCGGGTGGTGTAATGGATAATGGCTTGAAGAGCAGTTTGTTTCAATTCGTGCTCGCTATATTCACTTAAGGGCAAATACATTTTCTCACCACCTTTTATCTCCTTGACTCCCAGTCTTTCCCCGACACCCACTGTATCTTGCTCTTTATTCTCACGCATTTCTCTTCACACCAGCGTTTCTATCTTACTCTTATCCATTCAACAAAACGCCCTGTGATCTGTTCCTCTTTTTTATCACTCCTCTTACATAACTCTTGTGCATCATTATTAAAATTGGGGTGAAATTCTGAAAAAAATTCTCTCGAGAAATATAAGAATCCATTTCTTGTCTCTAGCTGTTGGCTAATTAAGACATACAGATAAATTAATATTTACACATCAGTTAAGGGTCCATACGTGATACACCTTTGGGCGATCATGCCTCGAAAGAGACATGACTGACTGGACAGAACATTATCCCGCAGTAGGTTGTCATTGCTTTCTGCGGTAGACTGGTTGCCAGCCAAGGTTATAGAAACCAATCTCTTATTTAACCCATAACTGGAGGGAAGTGATGGATTAATACCTTTCCCAATCGTATTTGCGCGTAAGTGAATGCAAATAATTCCACTGGAATTCGAACTCGGTTCCCCGGTGATATCCACTGCACCACAACGCACATCTTGCACGACATGTTAGCATAGGAAAAAAATTCTGCAATGTAACCTCCTAAAAGGTAAACGATTTTTATTTCTTTCAGTAGTTTGTCCAGATCACGAAAGGAGTAACACCTGAAAGAATGTTTTCGTTCTTTGCAAATACCTAATAGTAAACGAATTGTTATTCTTCCTCTAAATAATTACACGGATATTTTGGCATTTCTTCTCAATCTCTATATTAAGGAATTTGTAGCGCCCACCCAGATATACATAGTAAGATTTGCGAGGATCCCACTCTCAAATCTATACAGTAAAAGTATGTGTGAACCGCCCACTCCCCGATATCTGCAGGAAAATAAGTTGTGACACTTCCATCCACACACTTCTGCATTGAACAAATTCTGCTTCAATCCACAAAAAAAGCTATGGAAACAAATCTTCGGCATATGTTAACTGCAAATACCTATAGAAAGAGGAATATCTCTCCCCCAACCACTTACGACATATCTATATGAAAATAACTTGATCTGTTTTTTTTTTGTTTTTTTATTTCTTTTAATCATTTCACTCCCAGCAAGGCGGT
Source organism: Ascarosepion bandense (assembly GCA_037127315.1). NCBI lineage: Eukaryota > Metazoa > Mollusca > Cephalopoda > Sepiida > Sepiidae > Ascarosepion > Ascarosepion bandense. Next base: position 1,559,343 of record JBBBDQ010000244.1, read on the forward strand.
ACCGCCACTGATGTGCAGGGGGACACATAAGTGTTACTTTTAGACATGGGGAGAGTGAAGATAAAGCCGAACCAGCTACAGGGGGTGAAAGAGAAAGGGCAAGGGAAGGACGTGAGCACAGGTGTGAAGACAGTTACGAATGTAGAGAGAAAGGAACAGAACAAGACACACGGGGTGATGTAGAAAGAGTGAAGAGGAAGACGAACCAGCTACAGGGGGTGAAAGGGAAAGGCCAAGAGAACATGAACACAGGTGCGAAGACAGTTGCGAAGGTAGAGAGAAAGGAAGAGAACAAAATACACGGTGTGATGTGGAAAGGGCTTGAGCTAAGTGTTTAAGAGATGGGAATTGACTTTGCATTTAAATTCTTGGAGGTGGTAGCCGTCAAGAAAGCAAGAGTATGGAAGGGTGTTCCACAGGCGGGAAGCGCCAGGAAAGAAGCCGATGGAATAGAATTGTCGCCTGCATTTAGTTGATCTAACTGTAAAACTGTGGGACCTTGATGCCAGTCTGGTTGCCCGAGTAAATTCTTATGGCGCGGGCACCAGTGACCTAAATTCTTCGGAACAGAAATCATGAAAATATTTGTAAAAGAGTCAGAGGGAAGCCACATCATGCTGATGAGAAAGTGGTTGGAATCGAGCTGCCAGTTGGGACTAATCACATTTTTACTCACAAAATTTCTGTAGGAAATAAATCTTTAGGGCCGCCTTGTTCAGTATCTATTGTTAAAGTGCTTCTGGCTCTTATATAGGAAAATCTGTAGGAAAAGTATTTCTCGTGCTACCAACTCCCAATTAACCCCGAGAAACGCTCTTGTAACGTTCTTCCTCTCTCACAGTCTGTAGCAAAATAAATTGTATCGAAATTCTGTCTGTCACTTTGTATGTAATAGATAGACCTTATACGTTTATTAGATCATTCTCCGAGGTTATTACTGTTTACATAAACTCCCGTTTTCAAAGGTTGATACTTTCCTAGTAATATTTTGACGCTGAAAATTGTCGGTGAACAAGTTTCCTGCCCTTTTTACTAAGAGCAAATATTGTCGGCTATTAGTAGCCAATGGAATTTCTTTGATATAAATACGTAATACACCTACCTCTAACATCTCTTCAATTTTCTAAATCTAGCTTAAATTCCTTTTCATCTGTTTTTCATTTTACGTCATTTAAATCGTTTCATGTTTTATTAAATATCAATGAATTAGGAACACTTAATGTTCAAACCTATCGTGGTAAGTCAATACCAAGGAATCGCTGGTTCGTGAAGATAATCGAGTACCAATTCTTTCCTTACGACTTTAAACTTTTATCTTTAACTTTGCCCCGCTTTCTCTATTAAATCCAAATTTCGCTTTGCTTATACAAACAAAATGTAATACTGTCCATTTCTCTTCGACGATATTAGAACGCTGGGGGAGTTGGGAATTCTGCAAATATATATATTATACTCCTACTGGGTGAGGCAAAAATACCCCTGAAATAGACCTCACCTTATAGTAAGACATTAGGTAGATGGAAAAATCATATCTACCAATTTCTTTCCATTATATACGTGGCTTATGTGAGATGTATTAAGTTATTATTTTTGTTAAATGAAGCATATTTTATAATATTTACTAATACAAATCCTCGAGAACCTCTCAAGGTAGCTTACTGGATGATGTGGTGTTAATGGCACAAGAAGAACTAAGATTTCTATATTATGATAATATGCAGTATAGATAACGTTCACTTCAAAAGACGAAGCCATAATAATCCGGGAAACCTGCTCTCTGAAAACAGTTCCACAATTTAACAGTTCTTAGAAAGAAACAGTCTGGGTGGAAATTCATTCTCAGCAATAGATTATTGCCCTGGGTATGACTATAAACTATATTCGGTAGCAAAACATTAGTGAGAAAGGGTAAAAAAAAAGCCTAGAATTTTTGAGGAGCGTGGAACCACTTGATTTCTGTAATTCCTAGGTTCACTCTGATCCGGTGTGGTAGCACCTGTCAGGTCCCCAGCTATGGGCAAGCAGTAAAACTCTCCCACAAAATTCAACAGTATATTTCTGTAGTAAAATTACCAACAATACATTTTATGATCTCTCTCTCTCTCATTCTCTCTCTCATATATTCTCTCTCTATTCTCTCTCTTTCTTTCTCTCTCATATATTCTCTCTTTCTTTCTCTCTCATATATTCTCTCTTTCTTTCTCTCTCATATATTCTCTCTTTCTTTCTCTCTCATATATTCTCTCTCTTTCTTTCTCTCTCATATATTCTCTCTTTCTTTCTCTCTCATATATTCTCTTTCTTTCTCTCTCATATATTCTCTTTCTTTTTCTCTCTCATATATTCTCTCTCTTTCTTTCTCTCTCATATATTCTCTTTCTTTCTCTCTCATATATTCTCTCTCTTTCTTTCTCTCTCATATATTCTCTCTCTTTCTTTCTCTCTCCCTTATATTCTCTCTCTTTCTTTCTCTCTCATATATTCTCTCTTTCTTTCTCTCTCCATATATTCTCTCTCTTTCTTTCTCTCTCATATATTCTCCTCTCTTTCTTTCTCTCTCATATATTCTCTCTCTTTCTTTCTCTCTCATATATTCTCTCTCTTTCTTTCTCTCTCATATATTCTCTCTCTTTCTTTCTCTCTCATATATTCTCTCTCTTTCTTTCTCTCTCCCTTATATTCTCTCTCTTTCTTTCTCTCTCAACCATATTCTCTCTCTTTCTTTCTCTCTCATATATTCTCTCTCTTTCTTTCTCTCTCATATATTCTCTCTCTTTCTTTCTCTCTCATATATTCTCTCTCTTTCTTTCTCTCTCATATATTCTCTCTCTTTCTTTCTCTCTCATATATTCTCTCTCTTTCTTTCTCTCTCATATATTCTCTCTTTCTTTCTCTCTCATATATTCTCTCTCTTTCTTTCTCTCTCATATATTCTCTCTCTTTCTTTCTCTCTCATATATTCTCTCTCTTTCTTTCTCTCTCATATATTCTCTCTCTCTTTCTTTCTCTCTCATATATTCTCTCTCTTTCTTTCTCTCTCATATATTCTCTCTCTTTCTTTCTCTCTCATATATTCTCTCTCTTTCTTTCTCTCTCATATATTCTCTCTCTTTCTTTCTCTCTCTCTCTCTCTTTCTTTCTCTCTCATATATTCTCTC
>JBBBDQ010000244.1:1567500-1630000 GCA_037127315.1 Ascarosepion bandense
AATAGGAGAGCTATTTGTTCGAGACCAATGAGTCCGATGTTGGAACATCGGCTGTGGTTTGACCTGTAGAGATCTGGCATTCGTCAGGTCTACAGATCTAATAAACGCTACGCATACTTTTCCAGCTTTCAATTCCCAGCGATAATTTATCAGATGCCCAGCTGTCTAATAACCCTTTCAACCTCATTTGATCATGATGTTGCATTAATGACCAGATTAGATGCAGCATGAGTGATAATGTCCCGATGTCTCATATACCCTGCCCCTTGTCATCGTATCATGTCCGATAAATTTTCAGCTGTAATTCGAACACGGTTAGCTAATTCTTTTCACTTATAACCGATTAAGGTTTTCAATAATGCAAATGCTTTCACATGTCTGTGTTTTGCCGTATGGCATCATCGATCTTCGATTTGATACCACAGCTGAATCGGAAAGAAATCGACGATTTTCGAAAATAAAAAATCGAGCCAAGAAAGAAATCTCATGTTCCCTGATACGTGCCAAACCGCCAGTCTTGTGTGCTGCCCCATTCTATCCCACTCCCATGGCACCACCGTATCTGGCACAAGCGTCGGTTTCACATATTCATCTTGATTGTTATGTTAGCTTTTTGGATCTCGTTCAACTGATCCATTGACCTGCTCCCTCTCTGGCGATTTCGCATGGTTAGCGGGCATCGTGGAGGCAGTCACGTGACTTAAATGGCTGCCAAATAGTACATTTCGCCCCGCCGAATTGAGCCCTTCTGCTACTGGCCGACGGGGTTAGGGAAACTATTACTTTCAAAAGATGACAAAAAGAAATGACGACGACGCAGACTATTGCAAAGAACAAAGATGGGAAATAAATTGTTTGTTCTTGGATTATTTTGAAAAAGGATAAAAGAAAAAAACAAGCCATCATGAAGCGTTCTTTTTTTTGGAAAATAATTTGTTCTAGGGCTGATTGGCAGCAATATTTTGTGTGAAAGTCAATATGCTAGTGTTTTTTAATGTCTACACATCTAGAGACGTCCAGTTTATTTTTACAGGTTTGTCTGATACCCATTTCTAAAGAAGACAGATAATGCTAAAGGTGTTAATTTATATGAATATTAATATAACATTAGTGCTAACAGATGTTTTTTGACAGGAATAAGTACAACAGTATAGTTGTATAAAGAATTTAAAAAGGTATAAATACACATGTATGTGCCTAAGATAATGAATTTATTTCGAATTACATAACCCAGCACAAGGTTTAAATATTGGCTTCTAATTTTTTAAATTGTTTTTTTTTAAAGGCCCTATTAGATATAACTAGGGAGACCAGTTTACTAAATATCACTATAGAGCAAACATTGTTTTTTTTCTCTCTCACACTCACACTCACACACACACTCCCTCTTTTTCTTCTCTCTCTCCTCTTTTTCTTCTCTCTCTCTCTTTTTCTTCTCTCTCTCTCTCTTCTCTCTCTCTCTCTCTCTCTCTCTCTCTCTCTCTCTCTCTCTCTCTCTCTCTCTCTCTCTTCTCTTCTCTCTCTCCCTCCCTCTCTCTCTCCCTCCCTCTCTCTCTCTCTCTCTCCCTCCCTCTCTCTCTCCCTCTCTCTCTGCCTGCCCTCCCTCTCTCTCTGCCCTCCCTCTCTCTGCCCCCTCTCTCTATGAAAAGGACAAGATGGAAAAAGCTAAGGGTAAGGGCTACCTTTCACTAAAACTACATACAGGCTGTCGTGGCAGGTTTGCTCCTTCATGGGCAGATATTTCGTCACCTTAATTCTCACCAGGCTCGCTCCATGGAAAGAAACCTGAAACAAATCCTTCCGCATTGTGCGGTCCAGAAGTCAGCTTCTGGATTAAAGAGACACCTGAAAATTCACGTCGACTCTTATTTTCAGGTGCAACATTTCTATTATAGAAAGTAAAACCGGTTTAAAATATTGCGCGCTTTCGTAACGGAGTTTGAACGCTCAATTTTCAAAATTTAAAAGAAATTATCACGATGTATTCCATGGTTGTATGACCCTAACAAGTATTTTATAGTACGATTACATTTAGTTATAATTTCTGTTCTTTCATTTAGTAATTCATTTTTGTTTGGGAATATCATAATAGCTAACTTTTCTTCCTGGCACAGTCTACATATTTTGCCACCGTTGTAAGGCTTTGCTGTTTTCACTATACTCCACGTTATGTCTGGGTCTTTTCTATATTTTAATTTCAATTTCTATACGTGGATTACAAATTTTGTACAAATGTCTGTATATATATATATATATATATATATATATATATATATATATATATATATATGTCATTCGCAGACAGATCTGTTTCGCTGTATCACAGCTCATCAGTACGGTTAGACTCCGATTGCTTTTAACCCAGGATTGAGACTCGACCAAAGTGGCGTCAGTCGGCGATTCTGGCTATGGGCGCTCGGTAGAAGAAAGCAGACTTTTTAGCATGTATATTATCATTATACATGCCCAATAGTCAGTGTGCTCTAATTCATTACGGAATGAGCGATGCGTACTGTTTTTCAGTCTACCATATATATATATATATATATATATATAACGTGATACCACAGAACTAAAACAGTTTTGAGACTGATAGACAATTAACGAAACCCTGACGATCACAGCACTTCATCTGATGGTGCCGTTGGCAAAGGAAATTGGCACATAATTGAAAATTATGAATACAAACTACAAAAGGGAACAGTTAAAAACGCGATTGAAAAATTATTTTAGAAAAAAATAAATGAAATAATTCACGAATAAAATAAAAGGCTTCAACGAATATAAAAATAAACTTTTTTTCAAGGCCCGTTGTGCAGAAAAGGAGCGTAAATTTCCTTTGTCCGTACAGGCGTGGTCTGTTTGCTTCAATACAGATGGATTCTAGTCCACGTAAATCAGATTAACCCAAAAACATAATGAAAACTCAACTGTCTTTGTATTCCGCAGTACAATTAGATGATGGCCGATCAAATAGTCCTACACAGCTCGGGCCGCCCTGATATTTATTGTACTAAAGTACACATTTGAGATAAAGCAGGAAATAGGGTCTTCATCTGTCTTAAATTTAGCTAGTTGCAATTATTGACCCTGGTACGCTACAATCTCACATTCTTACATACCATTATTACTACAACCACCACAATACCTCAGGGATTCTAAAGAACTTAAAATTATGTTAGTAATAACCCACCCATAATCCTTAAAACGTAATAAACTTAAGTTAACTGGACGAAACTTAAAAATATACAAAACATTCGATCCAAAACACTCTCACATCCCAACACATAAAATCCGAAATAACAATCAAAAGAAGGAAAAGCATCCTACATCCACCCGAGAACTGACATTTCTGGTCACCAAGATAAAAAGGATGAGGAATTACTCTAAAGTAAATACAGTCAAAAAGAAAAAAAGGGGGCCAATAATCATACATAGCTTAGCTAAGTTTAACTGGTGTAAAAAAAAAATTTTAAAAAAATTAAAATAAAAAATTATCCCTAGACTAAACTATTTTGGGAGGAGCTGTCCATGTTTCTTCAAGAAAAAAAAAACAAATATCCTGAGGCCTGACCGGCATAAGACAGCCGCTCTAAGTCAGCACCTCTTACTCAACAGATACGCGCCAGACTCACGCACCTATTTTGCCAAATTCTGATGAGTCGTAAACTTTTCATCTTACCTTTAAGCTGATGCTTAACCCTCTAGGGCCATTCGTATCATATTTGATACAGTATTTCCCTATAAGGAAACATCTGGTATTCATTGACTGAGCAGTCAGTACTGCTTTCATTTGAAATTTATAAAATATTTCTCTTAAAAAATTTTACAGGCAAATATTTCTTTCAAGGCTTGTTTTCATACTGTATCAAATATGATGCGAATGGCCCTAGAGGGTTAATGAAAAAAATCAGCTGGCAAGAGGTAAACTTCTCATCCTTTTTTCTGTTGCGTTGTCCAACTCACGATTCGCATGACATCTTGTCAGCAGAACAACATATAACAGCTGAGCTTTTGTGACACTGTCGTACCGCTGTTGACTAACAGAACCTGACTACGAGGACAAAGATCTTTCCGTGCAGCATGTGAAACTTGCAAATCGGGGCAACAACGCTGCAGTGGAATGTGTGCACGACGGTTTCCGCCAACAGCTTACAAGGCATGCAGGTTGGAAATTTCTGCGTCCAGTTTCTTGCTGACCTAGAGAGACAGGAGTGATGCTTCATTTCAACCCGGGCATCAAGGCTATATGAAGCGAGTCTCTGGTTTCGTGAGACCGAGCTCGTACATCAGATCATCTTACGCGGCTCCCTAACTAACACGCGATGTAACGCCTAGCGAGACAACGCTTGAGCGTCTGTGCAGCCATCCTGGAACTCGCGGATTCTTCCAGAATCCGATGTTCTCATCCACTTGCGTACGCACCAAGTCTAACAAAGAGAATATTAAGAAAAATCGGACAGAAACTAAAGCCGCAGGTCCTTTGAAGTGCTTAATTTTGCGCTGCACAACGCGCTTGGTGACTGTCGTGGACCCGGTTAAAGATCCAGCAAGAATAACACAAGACAACCAAATAGGAAATAACGAATATATATTAAACACGGCAAAATACAACACTTGGAATTTCGTTAGTAGACGATAATACGGGTTAGTGTGTAATACTGTAATTCGACCCTCGATCTGGGACTCGTAATGGTCGTTACGGTAGCAGTGTTCGTAGACAATTCTCGGCTATATTCAGGGCGCTCTCCTCAGGTTAATTAGGCTATCTATTGGCTACTCCCTCAGGCTACCTACTGGCTTTTTTTTATTTATTGTAATAAATACAATTTTGGCAAAAGGCCGATTCAGTCCCTATCCTATACCTAGCTAATCCGACTCACGACCCAAACATATTTTACAATTTTCTCATCCACCACAAGAACTTGTCCATTCAATCTTTCATATACCAAAATACCTCAAACGTACCAGGGACGTAAAAAAAAACAAAAAAACAAATGAGCATAAACATTTTATTGCGAACAATAAGTACAAAAATATATTTAAAAATATGCAATGAAAATGATATGTTGGGAAGGGCATGACAAATTCCGAAAACAAAATTTTTTTAAACAAAAAATACAAACAGAAATCATGTTAGTTGGACCCAACCGAACCACAAAACAGAGGCCTCTGTATTCTGCCCATAGGACAAACACCTTCTGGCTACTTACTCTTACTTTTTGTGAAGATACGTAATGGTTGGAAGAGTTCATTCCATTTTAGGTGATGTTGCCATTACAATGACATTGATAGGATAAACCTCCTCACTCAAGATGCTTTAAATATTGCCTAAATCTTGGGCTTAAAGAACAAGGGAAACAAGCGAAAGATGGACTAAGGTGTCAACTAGGTTAGTTTTTCGGGACTTTGGAACAGAATTTAATTTCCGTACGAACAGGTGAACGTAGGTTTGCAATAAACAGATGTTATAAACAATTACGTTCAACACGAACCTCTAAGGCAAAGGGCAATAACTCTCCATTTTCATTTTAAATAATAAAGGATGAATGCAGTTTAGCTTATAATGAAACACTGGGGCACTGTCAATCGAATTAAATATTGAGAGATACCTTAAATCCTTACATACCTACGTTTTGTCGATGTTACGTTCTCAAACTGGTTATAGAAGCTAATGAAAGTGTTAAGATAGGACCCAGAGGGCTTACATGAATCCCCATCGATTTGGATATATATATAGCATCTAAGCTCGACCCCTTCCCTTTCTGTTGGATAAGTTATTCATGTGAATTAATTTCAGAAATTCTGATAAAATCAAATTTTGAAAGCCCGAAATACAATTGGAAGAAAACAGGTCGGAAACAGGTTGAAGATTTTGCTAACCATTTTGCCAATTCGTATATAACCTACCATCGGTTGGATGGGACTAAGAGGTACAGCACTTTCGTGTATCTTAGGTAGGCCCTACATACGAGGGCCTTGTGACCCAAAGCGTCTAATTCGGTTTTATACTTCCTTTGGAGATTAGGTTACTTTTAGACACAGCAGGTAACCGTTTTTGTTGTCTTCGTCCCTTTTTTTTACTTTCGTCACAGAAATCACTGGGGCCAATTTACTTTATTTTTGTGAAATTATGAAGAACAGATTCCATCTTGGAAATATAGTGCTGGCGATCTAAAATAACCACTCCAGAACCTTTTATCAGGTTTGCTGATATAAATATCACGCCTAGATTATAAAGCTCTGATTTGGAAATGTATACTTCACCAAGCAAGAGAAGTTAAATCAGCTGAAAAAGAAAAAATCATAAAAGTTTAATAATCTGGACTTACACAACGAAAGCTTATTAAGAGGCATGTGCAAGTTCACCTGAGAAAATTGGATTTTCAAATCATTGTAGATTAATTAGCTTTCGTTGGAGGAATGTAAAATTCCAATCTTTTGGAAAGAACTAATTTTTCCATCTCTGTAAGTGATACAGAGGACAGGTTGAAAACATGTTTACTTAAATCGCTATTTTCAACTACAAACGGTTTAGCGACTAATGGATTATCGTACTTTAAATTTTTCAGACTTGCACGCTCTTCAAAGTGCAACCTATTATTTGCTAAATAACGTGAAAATATGAAAAAGGATAATTTGTTAATATATGTTGAAAAAGGATAATTTAATATATATATATATATATATATAATAAAAAGACAGAGGAAAAATAATCGGATGGTTTATCAAACACATGATTTATGAAATCCCCATAAACGATTCACTTTTAATACTGGTCAACTAACGACACCACAAGACTAGATTGGAGGTAGAACGATCACACGGTTCATACTCATCTTTTTATTTTATTTTATTTTATTTTCTAGATGTACATGTTTGTCCCTGGTTTCTTACTTAGGACTACATTTCTGGTTTCTTCTAAAATCTTATTCGTCCACTCCAATATAATCCAATTTTTTTTTTTTTGCTTTGGCTGAAATAATAAAAATATGTGTACCCAGTTGGTGTTAAAATTATTTGCCCAAAACTAAAACAGTAATAAACCCATAATGCCTCATCGTCATGGAAGAATGAATTTGAAAGAATATGCTCTTTATGCCTTCTAACAAAATAGATTGCCAAATAAAAAAAATAAAAAAAAAACGAACGTTTAACCCAGGACAAAATTCACTTTTATTTTTTTTTTATATACCTAAGATAATACTGTAAATTTATGTTCGATTATTGCTTTTCTTATGTGATAATTACTTAAACGGTTCACTACATAGATTGACAGGTATTTGCTTAATTTTCCACTGACAATGTCATAGTAAAAAAATAAAATTTGATCTCTCACATTTATTTTTTTTACAAATCAATCCCTGTATTTTAGAATTGTTTTATTTAAGTACATTGTGCGAGATACAATACCATAATTCTGCTGCCATGGAAATATTTTGTAACAATTTGTTGTCGTGCGTTTCGGATCATTGTTGAAATGTCCAGTAACGCCACAAAGACATTTTTAAGTCACTTTATTTATTTATATATATATATATATATATATATATATATATATATAATTTTTTTTTTTAAAGAAATCTAAATAATGCTATTATCTATATCCTGTATTCTCACTCGTTCTCCAAAACACCCGGCTCCCACAATTGTCCTAAATTGACGGGAGGCTATTTAATTGCCTCTATGTATAGCGGGAGTTCATGTGATCTATTATTTCTAGTTTGCTCTCATTTGACCATAGAATAATTCCAATAATCGCTTTTATTTTATTTATAGTAGGTACCTCCATTCATTTACGATAACATTTAAATTAAATTCTTTAAAATAAATTTTCTTGAAATCGCCCGGTTCACACTCCACCCACATCTATTGAACAGGTGAAGAGGCTAGTTTCCTGTTTAGGATGCGGTTTCCGGTTTTCTCTTTTCTAATCTTCTCACTCTTATGTAGCCCCCTGCACATCAGTGGCGTTACTGCCTTGCTTGGGGGTGATATGATTTAAAATAAAAAAAATTAGCTTTCAATGAAAACTGAAAAATTAAACTATTAAATTTACTATTTCTAGTAAGCAAAATACGCAGTATAAAATCGGATAATTATTTGATTTTTTTTTTTTAAAGTTTCTAATTGTCCTTTTTCACTAAAAAGGAGTTATGAAATATGCTTCTCATTGTAAAGTCTCGTAACGATTTGGCTCTCCGCTAACGAAAATAAAACAAGATTTTTTACCGAAATTTAGTCCGTATTAAACAAGGATTAAAATTTAATTAAATATTCGATCTGATAGAAATGGTTCGTTTTTATTAGGTTTAGGGTATTTACTGGGGGTACCTAATTTAAAATGTGACGATACAACAAACAAACAAAAAAAAACTCTGTCTCTCTTTGATCGCGATAAAGATACACGATGGCTGTTTAGTAACGTAATTTCATAATGACAAAAGTGGTTAATCTGTCAGTCGGCTCCCGAGAAGCGGTTTTTTTTCCTGGGAACACATGTTGGCTCATACTGAGGCTAAATCTGTTTCCCGCGAGTAGCTTTCCATGTATCTTCGGCAGATAGTTTCTATATATCCGGTTCCGCACAACCTCATTTATTTTATTTTATTGTTGGCAGTGGTAGACCATGACTCGTTTTTCATGTTTGTGCAATGTTCTCACTTGTTACTTACAAGATAGATCTGATCCACTCGAATCTGGAATCCCAAGTATGACTCCTCCAGAAACACAGGCGAATGTCCAGCAGTTCCATTTCCCGTCGGGAATTCTTGCGCTGCAAGATTCGCTCTTACATTTTCACATTCCTTAGGAAGACCTTTCTTCACTCTGTGATGTAATTGTGTGCCTATATATTTCCGTGTGTGTGTGAAAAGAACATAATTTTTTCTCTTTTTGTTAAAGTTACATAGAATGAGATGGAAAATATTTTTGTATGTTTTCGCTTATCATTGTACAAAGACATCACGTGTCTTTGACCTTTTTCAAGCAACATTTTTGTGTATAGTTTATGTATTATAAGTCTAGTTTCTATGCGGAATTTGAATTCGCGCGCCTGACTTTTTATCTATCTATCTATCTATCTATATAACATAGTACACATGGTATGTAATCCAGGTAAATTCCAAAAAAAACGAACTGAAGAGAACTCGATGTTAAATTCATTTAATTTAACAGAGTAATATAATTTATAAATGATTTTCGATTCTTACTATGGATAATACATATTTCACCGCTTTGATGTTATTATTGCAACTCGTCTGACGAGCCGCGATAAAATCAAAGGGGTGAAATATGTATTACCCATAGTAATAATTGAAATGAAATATGTATTACCCATAGTAATAATTGAAAATCCTTTATTTTTATATATATATATATATATATAGTCTGTGTGTGACTGTTCATAATGCACGCCTACATTTTTAAGCTACGTCATTCAAACTTTCTAGTGACACATATCTACAGGGAAGCCAGGTCGACACATATTCTTTGAATTTAAGTTCAGCAAATTTTTCCTTTCGCACTTTTTGGCCAATGGAGCCGATTATTCACATTTGCTCCGTAAAACATCTAAGATGGTTGCTGAATTACATCACAGAAATCAAATCACACGTGTCAAACGCGACTAAAATATTTTTTATGAAAAAAAACGTGCCTTTATAATTAATTTTAATTCCCACGTTTTAAAAATTCATTTGGCCAAGAGAAAAATGTGAGTATTTTTCCCCGTAATTTTGAAACAAAAATATTTTTAAAGTGTTTTTTCAAACAAAATATGTGTAAAAAAAAAAAGTGCAGAAATATTTACAATGTCACGTAAGACAAAAGAAAATAGATTTTTTAAATGCTGAAAATGGTTACTAACAGCCTCAGCTTTCCTTTTCCAACTTTCGATAAATGTTTCCATTGGAAGCTTCTCCTACTACGAACATGTTCTGAGGTACACGGGCAACGCCGGACTATAATGCTAGTTGTTAATAAAGAAAAATCCAAGTATGAACACAGCAACAATCTGCCAACCGTGTAAATTACCCCAGTGGGGTAATAAGTCCATATTTTGGGGGTAATGGATGTTTGGTTTGGGAAGAGGCAATCAGCTTATAATTTCACACTTGATAAAGTTAATTCTGAAGACATCCTCAACCACATGAAGACAGACATCAGTGATCACCTAAATGGCCTCTTGGAAAACTTACGTAAGTACTTTCCAAACTGGAATAATTCCAACATTGAATGGGTAAGAAATCCATATCTTGTGAGTGAAGATATCATTCCTGATGAGGACCATCAAACAAAAGAATTTCTCACACTCAGGATGAACAATGCATACAAGCTTTTGAGACCAAGTCTGGTCTAGCCAGCTTTTGGATCTCTCGTCTGCAGGATATACCAACACTAGTCTCTAGAGCAGTACAAATTCTAATGGGGTTTTCAACCACTTATCTATGTGAACACGCTTTTTCTAATGTCCTTGGAATGAAAACCAAGAAACGTAGTAGGCTCAACGTGGCAAAGGACGCCCGAATAGCTCTTTCAGTCACAAAACCAAGAATAAACAAACTGGCACTGTCAATACAAGCTCAACACTCACATTAAGAATCACGGCTAGGTTACGGCTACTATAATTATTATAGATTGGTACTTTTGTATTGAATAATTTCCATTTAACTTTGTCTGCTTTTGATGTATAAAAATATAATTACTTTTCCTATATTACGGGTATTTGTTCATTGGGGTAATGGATAATAGTAAAATTGCGATTTTGGGGTTAATCGCAGCAAAAAGGTTGGGAACCAGATGTTAAAGAGTAATTCATATAGTCTTATAAAGTATCTTTTCTGTATGTGTAAAACTTTTGCAGCAACTACCTTCATTTCCACTTTCATTAAATGTTAATTGCCACTATTTTGAGTTTGATTTGTTTAGCGGCATATCAACACCTCTGTGGGTTATTTAATACCAAAAAGATGGGGTTTTAAGGTATTTTTAATGTTCGGTTATAGTGAGAGAGTCAATTTAGTCAAATTTTACCAAAAATTTTCTGTTTTTATTATTTTTTTTTATACTTTAGAAAACTGAAAATGTACTTTAGTTTTGTATTAAAAATGTTTTGCTGAATTTCTTTCTTTCAATAATGTGTTGTGATCATAATTTTTTCTTCAAAAATATATAGTTTTCTACAGAAATCTTATGTATATATTTATATAAAAGTGTATTTTTATACTTTCATAGTGTTTTGATCCAAGTTTGGGGGTTAACTATTTGTTCATAGCTGGAACCCTCACAGGTGCTACCACTCCGGGTCAGTGGACTTGGGAACAACAGCAATTAAGAGGTGGTTCTATGCTCTTCACGACTTTTCAATCAGAGGTCTTGCTGCCGGATGCAGTTTACTGTCATGCTCAGGACAGAATTGCCACTATTAAATGTATTTTAAGGAGAAACAAAAGGACCTTTCTGTCATCCTAAACATGATCATTAACAGTTGGCAAAACTTTGAATATTGAAGTATTTTTAGAAGACTGAGTCCATGCTCAGTGATTTCTCCCACATCACTCGCTTGTGGAATACTTCTGGCTTATTGCTTTCCAATCAACTTGAAATATTCTACTGTAAGGTCAATTGTCATCTATGGTCTCCTTATAGTGTTTCATTCAGGCTCAACAACTTGCATTTCAGTGTCTTTTATCATCTTTCTTGTCGTGAAATGATTAATAAAAAACTATTTGCGTGAAGGCAGAAAGAAAAAGAATATCCTGAAAACAGGCTGCTGTTCGTCTCGGTGTTTTCGACAAGCTCCAAAGGTGAATCTGTAATGTGATTGGTCCCGATCTGACAGCTCGACTCCTGCCACTTTTTTCACTTTGTCATACTCGCCACCATAACTTCAATGAAGTTACGGTGGTGAGTCTGACAAAATATGCGTGCATTAGATTTCGCAGTAGGATAGATACAGCAACATGATTTTTCTAAATTAAAATGTGAGATTTGAGATATATATATATATAGAGAGAGAGAATCAACTGAGGTGTGTTTGCGTATCATTCCATTCCCGTTGGTTGCATTTTATTCACTTCGATTACGAGCACAATCATTTCCACACAGATTTTGTATTCAGTATTTTTTTTTTTACTTAAACCGTAACATGAAGATACCCGTAATATAGGAAAAGTAATTCTCTTCTACAAATATTTTCATGGCTTCTGCTCTGACCGACTTAGGTCACTGGTGCCTCCTTAATAATTAACTCGTGCAATCAGACTGGCAACAAGATCTCACCCTTTTACTGTTAAATCAACCAAATGCAGCCGACAATTCTACTCCATCAGCTTCATTTTCTCGCACTTCCCGGCTGTGGAACTCCTTTATATATATATATATATATATATATATATATATATATATATATACATACTTGCTTTCCTGACGGCTACAACCAAGAATTTAAATGCAATATCAGTTCTCAATTCTTATCAACTTGACTCCAGTCCTTTCAACATCACCCCGTTTATCTTGTTGTTTTCCTTTCTCTCTACCTTTGCAACTGTCTTCACTCCTGTGTTCACACCCTTCTCTTGCCCTTTCTCTGACACCCTCTGTAGCTGGTTCGTCTTTGTCTTCATTCTTATGCCAAAACTTTAACTCTCTTATGTAGCCCTCTTCACATCAGTAGTGGTACCCCCTTGCTTGGGGTGAAATGATTAAAAGAAATGATTATATTATTTAATCTCGCGAAAGAATGCTGTTTTGACGAATATCTTTAAATATTCATTATGCAAAATAAAAAAATAAAAAATAGCCCGAATTCACTAACCTTTCATTTTTAAAATGCGTTAAGATAATTATATATACTCACACAGCCGCCGAGAATGAACAAAATGACGAAAGTCCGGTAAATGTTATAAGATTTCATGAACTTTTCTCACTAAGCAAAGAATTGAGGTGTGTTTGCGTATCATTCCATTCCCGTTTTATTCACTTCGATTCCGAGTACAATCATTTCCACACAGATTTTGTATTCAGTTTTTTTTTTTTTTGTTTTGTTTTTCTGTGTTTTTTACTTTAACCGTAACGTGAAGATATACCGTTGCAACATTTTTTCTTAACCAAAATCACTATCGCGTTGTGGTCACAGGTTCTGGGTATGACAGACTGCATCCGGCAGAAAAGCCCCAGATTTGGTATTTGTGAGGAGCATAGAACCACCTATTAATTACTGTTGTTCCCACGTCCACCCTAACCCCTCTGTTAGGGTCCCAGCTATGACCAAATAGCTAACCCCACCTCCCAAACTAGGTTCAAAACACTGTGAAAGTATAAAAATTGACTTTATTCTGACGTTACAACAAAAAGTTTTTGAAAGAAAAAAAATACACTTTTGAAAAACATACTGTATTACCAGTCATACAATGTTTGAGGAAAATACATACCAATAATACATCTGAATCTTAACAAAAACCAATTTACAAAAATACGTCGAAGAAATCGGATCTACAAAAATTTCTTACAAAAATATATTCTATTCATACAAATCTATTGTAAAAATCTTGTCGGCATTAAATAACAAATTGCGGTTAATATATCATAAAACAAACGAAACTATAAAATCACACTCTTTACTACTAAAAATAATATTGTTAAAAGAAGCTTTGTGTGTGCGTGTATCAAGTCCACGTCATTTAACTGAATGCCACAATCTGACTTAAAATTCAATGAAGTTATGGGGGGGGGGCGAGTATGACAAAATGCTGTGCTTGCATTAGATTTCGCAGTAACATAGATATAGAGCAAGATGATTTTTATAAATTAAAATGTGAGATTTGAAATGTGTGTGTATCTCTCTCTATCTATCTATCTATCTATATATATATATATATATATATAATATTACAGTAACGAGTACAAAACATGAAGCATTTCATATCCCAGTGTCCTCATTTGAGGACAGCGTAAAAAAACTGTAAGAAATGAGTGTAAATCATTATATAAAACCATTATTATATATAGGTAATGAGGACATATTGATTTATCAATAAAATTACCTTCCGAATATTGCCCGGTTGGAAGAAAAATTCTTTTGATTTGTAAATGAATTTCATGTTCTAAAACTCGAGGACATTGGGTTAAAATAGGTTTCAACTTCCGCTGTTGAAGGTGGGGTCATACATATGTCTTCTCACTGCTTTTCTTTATTAAAATATATTGAACTCAGTTTACAGCGGATTTGTTCTAAATTAGTGTTCATATTTTGGCCATTGCGATTGCACAAATACCGGTGGGAGTTTCATGACTAGAAGGTTTTCCGTCGCCATATGAATCAAATAGTAGGGTAGACAATCTAGCTTTGTGTAGCAATTAGTGTACGGGTTTGAGTTTTGTCTTTAATGGCATATCAACCTCCAGAGGGTCATTTTATGCCAGAAAGGTGGGGTTTTAAGGTAATTATTTTGGTAAATTTTCGTTGTAAGTCCCGACGCTTTTCCCTTCAAATTTATCCAAAATAGCATTATCTCTGTGCAAATGTATATGCTGAACTCAAAACAACTGTTAGTTATTGAAGAAACTTCCCTTTTTTTTATCTAAATGTCCATAAAAAAAAAAACGAACTATATCTTGCACTTTTTCTCTCTCGAAGTCATGTAATTCACTGCAGAATGACGTACTGCGCATGTGAATGAATTTTGGTGGATTTTTCTTCATTTACTGATACTTCCGGCGATGTACTTCCGGTAATTTAAGTAATCCGATATTGTATTTCTACGCTTATTACTCTCATAACAGGAAGTAAATCGCCGGAAGTTTCAGTAAAGGACGAAATTCGACCAAAATTGCTGCCTACGTAGAACGTCATTCTGCAATTACATGACTTCGTGAGAGTTACGGGAGAGAAAATGTGCCAGATATAGTTCGTTTTTTTATGGAATTTCAAAGCAACAAAGGTAAGTTTCTTCAATAACTGTTGATTTGAATTCAGCATGTACATTTGCACAGAAATAATGCTATTTTGGATAAATATGAAGGGGAAAAAGCCGTCGGCACCTAAACTTAACTACAGAATTATGTTTAATATTCACTTTTCTTTCGTTTCTTTCTCGCCCCCAGATGTACCAAAAGAATATATCTTTAAATTTATGAACGAGGTGTCTAGTTCAATTCACGAATTTTTTAAGAGATGAATTTCAGGAGATATTCGATTAATTTGATAGAAAAGAAAATCAACTTGGAAAATTCTTCTTGCGTTTCATTCTGAGAAGAAAATCAGAGACTGGTTCAACTCAAAAGAAAGAAAAAAAACTCCATTAATACTGTAAATTCTTGAACGCTGTGTACGTAGCCGATTGCATTATTTTTGTAAGAAATTACTCGCTTCGAAATGACATGCCTCTTAAAGCGAATCTTTGATTATTTAACAGCTGATGTTATTATATAGCTCAAATCTACGTAGGTATACTTTCTCTAATGCAAATGGCCGTGTGCCTACAGTGCACACGATTGTCTTTGTTTATCAAGAAAAGGAATTTCATAATGCAATTTGTCGTACAATCTTTAGACATTTCTTTTTCAAATTTACTTGCTTTCCTCGAATTCTGCACTATATTCGAAACATTCAACCAGAGATGTAATTTTCGTTTTAAGATATTTTCCCAAATCGTTGATAGATACTAAAATTTCCGACCTGTTTGGCATTATAAATTCATCAATTCATCGTTTTCTTGGTCAAGTTGCATACTTCTCTAATAGAATATTGCATACTTGTTAATGTTGACATCACGGCAGTATATGACTTTAAACTTCTCTTACATTTAAAACTCGCGATATACACTTGGACGTGATTTAATGGCTAGCTAGCTTGTTTTGCTAGGCAAATTGCGTCTGAATGACTTTGATCTACACTGGGTGTACTTCAGGCCTTGTACCACGTACATGCTATGTTTAGTAAATCGCTAAAACCAACTCTGACTCAGTTGCAGGTCTCGAAACGATAGAGGAACTAAATTACGTCTGAATGACTTTGATCCACACTGGGTGTACTTCAGGCCTTGTACCACGTACATGCTATGTTTAGTAAATCGCTAAAACCAACTCTGACTCAGTTGCAGGTCTCGAAACGATAGAGGAACTATATTAGTCAACAAAATGGTATGCCTGGGAAAATAGACATTTCAAGCCTTACAAAGCGAACGGGAAGGGGGAAATGATGAGCTCAGTTTATTTTATCTTTTCCTAGAATAATCATAGGTATTATGACTTTATATGACTCTTAGAAAGACTATGATCTGGAATTAGGATAAAAACAGTTATAGCACGTATCCATAAGTCGTCATAAACATTCAGCACGTGGAATTACTAAACAATTCAAATACATCGGTGTATGATTCAGTTATGACAAATTTAGTGTAGGAGATACAGAAATTGAACATAGTGTAGGCCGGGATTGAGATCATTTAAACCAGCACTGCAAATGGCGACAAAATCAAAATATTAACCTAAAACCTCGGGTCTTATTCTTAAATATCCTCGTCAGATCAACGCTTGATCTGAACTCGACGGTGTACAAAGGTTTTCTCATCACTGGTTAATTCGCTTGAAGACAGTTTTAACTTTAGAGATTTTAGTGTGCTTAAAACCGGTCTAGACTAGCGCTATATAATCACAAACTGTAAAAAAAAAAAAAAAAAAACTTGAACTTTGAAAACTTTAAATGGATTGCAAAGAAAAATGGCACAATCAAAAAGTTGACGTTCCAAACGACATAAAATATAAAGTTACGAAAAAATCTCTTGTCAGTATATGGAAAGAGGAATAATAGTTACCGGAATTGATAAATATATTTTCCTGCAAAATTTTCAAGATTAATATCATAAATTTCAGCTTAATATAGAACTAGCTGTTCAGCTAATTAGGATCAAATATTTCTTTATCAGGAAATTAAAAATAGTAAAATTGATAGTATCTGATACTACACTTTGATCTCAGCGCGATGTTTAGGAATTGAAGAAAAGCGTAACTGAAGTAGAACTAGCAGCTCGGTTAAAGAATGCTGAATGCCTCTTTATAAGGAAGTAGTAAACAAAAACCTAGCTACGAACTATCGCAGACGCTTATAGTACAACTGTGTAAATTTTCAAGAAAATCGGTTCAGTCATTTCGGGGTCTATAGCTAACGGACACACACACACACAAAGTTCTATTTATAAATAAGTTTATATGCAGAATATAGTTTAGAAAATGTTATAAAATATACTTATATTGTAAGCAGTAATGGGTGCGCCACTTCGCTTGGTTTGCTAAATGACGTATGGCTCAAGAACACTTGTTAATACAGCATCTTGTTGCTGAGAGAGATACCTTCCTCTAACCCAACTAAGAGAGTCTGGTTAAAACCATTTCTTCTATCCGCTGGGACATGTCTTTAACAACACTTGGCCCAGTGGATATAGGCATTGTGAAGAAGTAACATTGAGACGGGTTGATTCATGACCACAAGAAACGGCTCAAAATGAATGAGAATCATAAACCCCAGTAATGGTAGTAAAGGGGTAAATTCGAAACTCCTAGCATCAGAAGGTCTGAGTGTACATCGGCCGAAACGTCGTGGAAATTGCAACGAAAATTCGGAAAAATAGTCCGAATAATGTAAATAGTGTTAAAAATATACCAACATAAACTTTATCATCTAAAAACTATTTAGAAGCAGATTTACAGGTTCAAGGAAAAGGTATTCTATAAAATCTTCTATGTGCCCTGTCCTTTCAGGACATAGGCTATTATAGCTTTCTACGTCACTCTATCCCTGGTGGCTCTTAGTACGTTTTCTCCTGTTACACCACGCAACCCCACTTCTGTCATCCACCTGCTCAGGCACATCAAATATGTTATCCGCTGCCTTCCTCTCTCTTTTTTCCTCTATCTGGCCTGTCAGTATCAGGTTCCCCAAGCCGTCTTTTCTCATTGCATGTCTCAGGAACTTCATTTGATGCTCACTATTAATTTTCTTTTCGTCGTCATTCTTTCCAACACCTCATCGTTGCTCACATGCTCGATCCATGATACCCACAGCATCCTTCTGTGGAGCCATATTTTGGCTTCAAGTTTTTCCTTAATCTTCGATTATACTGTCCAACATTTACTACCGTATTGAAGAACGGACATCATATAGCAATCTAGCACTCTCTTTTTTGTTTCTATTAAAATTTTCCTGTGTCTTAATACTTTACTCAGCTTCTAGAACGCGTCCATCACCATGCCAAATCGCCTTCGGATCTGTGTCGTACTTTCCATCTTCTGTTAAAACACTTCCTTGGTATTTGATTTTTTTGTACTTACTTGATTCTAGTATCCCCCAAGTGGCATTTTGGGTTGCTCTTTTTTCTGATGACTATGCGTTCGGTTTTCTTGCAGTATATTCCCTCTCTTCAGCTATCTTCTGAAGGAAATCTTGTAGTTTCCTTTCCGTGTCTGCAATCAGCACTGTATCATTCGAGAATCTTTTGTTCAAATTGTGGCCTCCGATTACAAATCCTGGTATAGCATCTAAGATCCTCAAAATATCTCTGTACAAGTTGAATAGATCCGGTGAAAAAAAAAATACTTGTCTTACGCGCCGTTCTATATTTGTAAATCTGCTGTCCGTATGCAGGCAAATTGCTGCCAATTGAGATTCTTGATTCATAAAATTGCCATCAAAATATTTAGATTTCGGTATTATATAATCCATAGTTTGATATTCCAACAACGAATATACTGATACCTGCTGGACAACTTGACGTTGTTTAATTGTTAGTAAGCTTATCTTGCTTGATCAATTTCCGATTAACAAGTGAATTCGATATTCACAGGGTGCTCCATATTTTCGGCCTTGTGCCACATCTAAGCTAAACTCAGAAAAATCATGATATAGGTAACTTCTACGTTGTGTAATGTTTAGCAAACTTATCCAACAAGATCAACAACGACTGAGTGACTTCAATCCTCGCCGGCTGCCCTTTACTGTCGACATTGTGACACAACTCGCAGGTCTGACCCAAAGCTGGTAGCTTATGTCAAAATTCGTCGTTTCATTAAGAATGAAGATATTTTAGTTTGTTTCCAACAGTTCGCTGCTGCAAATATAAGCTGGTGGCGGGGGGGATGGATTAATCCTTTCTCAAAGGTCATTTAAGAGAATCTAACGAACCTGACTGGATTTCGAACTCTTCTTTCCCATTCCAAGATTCTATTTATTGCACCACCCACTGAGGGAAGAAACGTTCGTCCCCAAAATAATGACCGAACAAATGCAACACGAAAAGATTTTAAGTAAATACCGTGTACAAATCCTCGCTAAAACTTACGACATGGCGGCTGGACTATTCTATTTGTAGTTATTTCTTTAGAAAGAAAAGGATTGGGGACCCACTTTGCGTATGAAATTGTTGATGTCACAAGATCCTGTAAGAAATGGTATGATACAAATACATTTTAGCGGTTTCACTAGGAGAGGGCGAATTGGTTGTTACTCGAAAAAATGCTTTCTCCCATACTTGAACCAAATCAATCGTTACAACAATCAAATGAAGGCGTTTAGTGAAGCGAACAGCTTTTCAAAGTGAATTTCTGGTTGGTCAATGATGTATGGAACCACCGACTGGTCAGTCCGTTACTATTTAAGTATCTACAGTAAGCGTTATTAGCCTACAGATAAAAGTATACATTTGCTGTATTAAAAACTAGCAGTATAGGCCGGCGTTGCTCGGGTGTAATGAAAGCTTTAAAACTAATCCATATTCCTCGAGCTCAGACTCATTGGACGTTGGCACGAAAGACTAAAAAGCAATAGCTATTTCCAGTTAAAGCGAAACCGTAGACTGAAAGAAAAATGAATGGATGTATGTCAAATTTCATTTCCTGGTATCGATATACAATAAGTTTTTTTCGTCGTAAACTGAATTTCGAAGGCTAAATAATTCTGAGTAAATGATAGCATGGCTGTGACTAAGAACTATAATTGTACTTACTTAGAGCCAAACTCGAAGGAAAAACTAAAATAAAAGGGCTAAAAAAATAGACATACAGGCAGATAAACAGACACACATCTTGCTTTATATATATATATATATATATATATATATATATATATATAAATGTTCTGCACTATTGTAAGAACAGCAACCTTGAAAGTTCTAAATATCGTTTCTTATGTCTTTGTATCAAATTTGATTAAAATCGGGCCACTCCTTCTATAACCTGTTTTTTTTTTTTTCGATATTTATCGGGGGTACCTCGACACAAACCTAGCTAAGAACACTCGCAGACGCTTATAGTACAACTGTGTAAATTTTCAAAGAAATCGGTTCAGCCGTTTCGGAGTCTATAGCTAACGGACACACACACACACAGTTCTATTTATAAATAAGTTTAGATGTATAAATTCGAAAATTTGCTACTATTTGGAAAGAATTCAGATCTTGAGGCATATTCCCTACGACTTAAGTTTTTTTTTTTTTTTTTTTTTTTTTTGTAACCATTTTCTTAAAGTTCATCGTTGCTAAGATGTTCTCATTAGGATTCTCAGAATTCAGTTGTATAACCAAACTTGCCTTCAGTTTCCTCTTCATTGGTGCTGAGATTGTTGAGCATCTCCACTATGATAAAGGCGATTGGCATCATTTTCTTTGCTTCTCACGAAATCACTCAACTAAAAAGTCCCAGTAATAGTGAAGTTACTTTCTGTTTTTCAAAATCTATACGTTAAAAAGAATGAGTTTTAAATCATTACGCGTAATTCTAATTAGATAGAAGCAAGTATTATGGTCAATATCAATTTCTTATGTATTTCATTAACCGACATCAAGGGCACTAGAATTGTGTGTTTCGGTTACGAGATATTTACACTAACTTCACACAAGTATTTAATAATTTCACCCCAAGGACCGTAATAAAGCCACTAAGATACAAGTGGTTATTGAATCCAAAATTAGCAATTAAAACACTATTATGAAGAGAAAAAAAAAAGAATAAAAATTTACTCATGTAATGGCATTTTGTTTAAATTTTTGGAGATAAAAATTGGCTATAAATCAAAAAGCCGGAAGAGATTGTTACAAATGCAAGTAAAGAAACTAATGGCAAAAAACTTGCGGTTACATATATCCAATTCAAGTGTAAAATGAGACCATTTGATGTCGTAGTACAAAGTTCATCAGAACAATTATGAAAAATTAATAGAAATGTCACAATCACATTACGGTGGTGGAAAAAGTGGCTAGAGCCGAAATGCCAGGTAAGACCAATAATATGATAGGTTCTGCATTCTAGATATATAACAGGAGCACCAGATCATATTACGGAAACATTCACGCAATGGACGAACGATAGGCGTATAAATATGAGATACTGGCGGAGAAGATTCACTAAAACGACAGAGAATCTTCGATATAATCTTTCCACTTCATATTAGAGAAATGTAGCTCGAGAAAAATCAAGGAGTCGCTCCCCTGGTGGTTAACATCGGCTATGCCGATGGAAGGTATGACTAGTTTTCTTAAGTTTTAACCCTGAAACACTAACCAACAATTTACGTTACACCACTACCAACCATACACGATTTTAAAAATATATTAAAAAAAAGTTAAATATAAATCTTTATTTGAAATATTTTACATGCAGGCACGTCAAAATTTGTAATCTGAATTAACATTAATAGGAACTGAAAAACACATTTAGGTAAGAAAATCAGGTACTGAAAATTTAATAAATTGTAATTAAAATGGCATCATTTGCGCTGGGTATTATATACCCATGGTTAGATTTCTCGGGTTAATAGAAGCAGTTTTGTTTTAGAGGCTTGTTAAATATTACAAGTCATTCCTTGTCTTAGTTAATAGCAGATCGTAAGTTTCTGTATGCCCGTTGTCAATTTGACCAGATCAAACCCATTGAACATAATAAAAACAATGAAGTATATTTTAATATTTCCCCGGAGCAAGAATAATGGTTACTTCTCGAAAAACACATATTCATCCTGTATTTAGCATCCTTATCCTGAGCTGGAGCGCTGTTTACTGTCTGGGGTAAATTTTATGTCAATCCTGAAGAAGCACATGTCTTTGTCGAGATGTTATTACACATAATATAAGAAAACCAGACGGAAAATCAATCTGCATCCGTTTATCACTCAATACACGAAACATTCAGTAGCAAAGCAAATCTCGGTTCAAGTGAATTCAGAGACAATATTTGACCTGCTTGTTCTGTCGAAGTAAAGGTTCAAATAACGAGGTTCGTATGGATGGCCGAAAACGGTGACACTAATTCATATTGACATTTTTAAAGTGAAAAACTGTCACAATGTTTGGAATCTGGTATCAAACGAAACGATTGGTGGACAAGTGTCCTCACTTTAAAACGAAAACACTAGCTACCACCATTGCAGCAATGTTCGATATTTACACGATACGGCAAGTTAACTTAAGAAAATGAAAATAGTAAAGATTCAGTTATTTTCATTTCATTATACATTTAATTTTAACTAACAAACTGCATGAGAATCACATTGAACAATTGAGGTTGACGCCAAATTGTGACTGTTTCTTAGCCAATGTTTGCCCCTGGACGCCACACGACATAGCTACTAACATCAGGTCAAATGATGTTCACTGTTTTGAATATATGGACTGTTACCACCTCCTGCTGGTCCTGGAGATGACTGTAAACTGCATCCTGCAGAAAGGTCTCTGATTGGGAGCTTGTGAAGAGCATGGAACCACTTCTTAATTGCTGTTGTTCCCAGGTTCACCCTAACCCAGAGTGGTAGCACCTGTTAGGGTCCCAGCTATGGGTAAATAGTTAACCCAAAAACCGGGTTAAAAAACACTATGAATGTATAAAAATACGCTTTTAAAATTGAAATGTATCCATAAAAATAGACTTTAATAGATAAATATACATTTTTGAAGGAAAAATTATTCACAGCAAAACATTTTTGAATACAAAAATAGTAAACATTTTCATTTTCTAATAGAAAAAGAATGAAAACAAAAACATTTTCATTAAAATTTGACTAAATGAACCTTCTCACTATAACTGAACATTAAAAAATACCTTGAAACCTCACCTTTTTGACATTAAATAACCCACAGAGGTGTTGATATGGCGTTAAACAAAACTCACTCAAAACCTCCTCCTGCGTTGTATAACGTCAATCATTCTCAAGTAATATATTAATGATTGCTGTCGTGTTTTATTTCCCATATTCTGGACCGTATGCTATGACCTATCGTTATACATAACCGTTAAATGTATCAGCTCATGTTTTGGAAGATGTACAGTTTATACCATAACGACGTAATCAATATTGTTTTTCTTAAACTAGAATATCACTCGCTTGATTATTGCAGACATTGAATTATGATGTCTTGTTTTCTTTACGATTTGACTTACCTCTAACCACCTGATGAACATTCATAATTCTAAAAAAAAATGATACGGCTTCTACTCTGATGAACTTAGCTCCCTGGTGCCCCCTCTGCAAAAGTTTACTTCAGCTACCAGACTAGAAACTGGGTCCCACCCTTTTACAGTGAAGCAAATCAAATGTAACGCAACTTCTATCCTCGTAGCTTCTTTTCTTGGACTTCCCTACTGTAGAATTCCCTTCCGTATATTGCTTCCCCGACAGTTTCTTTTCTTTCACCCTGTCCTGATTATAATTGTTTTATTTATTTTTGTAAAGTTGAGTGGTACAATAGATATCGGGTCGGAATGAGAAATCGAAGGGCCGAGTTCGAATTTCAGTTGAATTCGTTGCATTTACTTATTAGCAAATAAACATGGGGAAAGTGTTAATCGGTCGCATCTTCCAACTATAGGTTAATAGGACTGATGAGGCTCTATAGCCTTGGTTGGCAACTGGTCTGACGCAGAAATTAATGGTAACTTACTGCAGAAAAATTTTCTGCTCAGACAATTATGTCTTTTTCGAGATATGATCGCCCAAGCTTGTATCAAGTATAGAAATTGCCCTTTTTTTTTCTTTTTTTTTTCTTTTTTTAAGGGGTAAATGTTTCCATATATTTTAGAGATAAAATGGGTAAATGTTTCCATATATCTATTCTTCTCATATTTGTTACATCGAAATATATGCGAGTATGGATGTGGTGAGCACCTTTTTTGTTCTGTAATGGGCCGAATCCTCTACGGCTGTTCTCAGGCTAATACAAGAAGTTCGCACTGTCCTGGTTTCTTAATGCAATTCAAATTAGTTGTCTTTTAACCAGGGTATTTTTGATATGTAGCACAACGTACATGGTATGTAGTAGGCTAGTCTTTATAGTCACTAGTACAGTAATTTTACCAAATATTTTTCAGTGACAAATATGTTGAAATGATTCAAATAATCTTCCAGTGATGGCATTTGCAGACCTATGTGCACGTTCTTCCGAGAGGAATATTTTCACTGAATTTTTTTTTTCCGGATGAAGAAATTTCTTTTTCGAAATAGAAAATGACGCCTTTCGCTAGCTGCTGATTTGTCAATTCAGTGGCCAATAAGTATAATCACACTTTTTTTTTCTTATTTGCGAGACTTGTGACAGTCGATTGTTTTTATTCTATTTAATTTTTTATTTTATTTTAATTTCTCTTCATAATACTTAACCATAATATATTAGCCATTATTTTACCTACTTAATGTTTATATATTGAGTCTTAAAATACTAATTGTGAGAAGCGTTCGTTAAAAATTCTGCAGAAATTCCGCTACCACTCTTGACAAATTTTTGTACCCAATTAGGTTATTTTTCCCTACTTATTTGCAATTAGCGCGTTCATACTGTTTCTAAAATTACTTCTTGAGACCTTAGGCTAGAGAGATTTTTTTTTAAATCATATCACCCCAAGCAAGGCGGTAACGCCACTGATGTGCAGGGGGCTACGTACTAGTGAAAAGATTGGAAAAGAGAAAACCGGAAACCACATCCTAAACAGGGAACAAGGGAAAAGCTCTTAACCTGTTCAATAGGCGTGGGTGGACTGAGAACCGGGCGATAGATAGATCTATCTACTCCAATTGAAAAAAAAAACTGAGAAGATTGGAAAAGAGCCGGAAACCACATCCTAAACAGGGAACAATGGATGAGCCTCTTAACCTGTTCAATAGACGTGGGTGGAGTTTGAACCGGGCGATAGATCTATCTACTCCAATTGATCTATCTCCCGGTTTTTTTTTTGTTTTTTTTTTAAATCATTTCACCCCAAGCAAGGTTGGACCACCACTAGTGCATGATCTAATTCTCATTGCAATACATTATTTGTGATATTAACGTTTAAATATTTCAAAATTGTTCACTCAGTACAAAGTCCAAGAGCCACTCATGGTAGGGGTTCACTGAATGATGTATAAACATAAGATAAGGTGATAGTGTAGTTTATGAAGAACGAAATACTGTTGCCCCTAGAGGTAAAGGGGTTAAGATTGTAGCGATCCGGGATGCATTTCAGGAATTATAAGTTCGATTGATATCTGACCGAGTAAAATAATGAAAGAATCACGACAGAACATTTCCATTGAAATAAAGATAGCAGTGCGCCATCATCTTTACTATATAGGACTATTAGCGAAAACCGCTACGCTATCTAATCGGTCTTGGTGTTCTACATTACTAATAATCGTTCCACAGTAAGCATTCAATTTAGAAAAAGTTTCCTTTGCTGTTAAGTGGTTAAATCTACAAGGAAACAGTTTCTATAACATTAGTCTAGATATCAAATAGTGTAATAGCCAGACGCCCAAGTCAGCAATAACATTTAAGAGATCATCGCGCATTTTAAGAGATAAACTTTAACGATTCACATAGTTCTATATCGACCTGATCAGGAGTCCAGATTAGTCATTTTGAACCCCCAGATTTTTCTCCATGTTTGGCTGCTTAATATAAGCAACGCGAAGGCGACAAACAGTTTGAATGCAGTTTTTCTTCTACACTGTTGACAAATACAACTAGACAACCAATACTTGGGGGAGAGCGGATGGGTTAATGCTTCTCCAAGTTGCATGTTAGTGAATATGACCAACTCGGCTGGGAGATTTCTTGCACCAAACGGCTAATCACAGGAACATCCGGGTCTTGTCTTTTCTTCTGTACTAGCTTGGTAGTTGTTGATTCTTTTTTCCCTCCTCCTTTTTCCCTTTTCCTCCTTTCTTTCCTTCTCCTTCCTTTTCCCCTACTCCTTTTTCCCCCTTTTCCCCTTCCCCTTTTCCCCTTTTTCCCCTTTTTCCCCTTCCCCTTTTCCCCCTTTTTCCCCTTCCTCCTTTCTCCTCCTTTTCCCCACCTTCTCCTTTCCTCCTCCTTTTCTTCTCCTTTCTCCTCCTTTTCCCCTTCTCCTCCTTTTCCCCACTTCTCCTTTCCTCCTCCTTTTCCCCCTTCCTCCTCCTTTTCCCCTCCCTCCTCCTCCTTTTTCTCTCTCTCCTCCTTTTTCTCCTCCTCCTCCTCCTTTTTCTCTCCTCCTCCTCCTCCTCTCCTCCTCCTCTCCTCCTCCTCCTCCTCTCCTCCTTCCTCCTTTTTCCTTTTTCTCCTCCTTCCTCCTTTTTCCTTTTTCTCCTTCTCCTCCTTTTTCTCTCCTTCCTTTTCCCCTTTCTCCTTCCGGGATATTTACATGCACCCAAATAACGCTATATCTATTTTTGCAAACGACTTTCTTTTTGCTCCCGCGAATTCTTATCTATCCTTTCCCCTCCTGTGTACGCCAGCTGTGTGCGCCTCAGGGTGCTTGTGTCTGAGTGCCCTCCAAACACCTACTTACAGTAATTAGACATCGCTGAAGACACGTCCTACCAGCTATTTATCGACCCATACTCCGAAGCCTGTAATATACGAGGGCTCGTCCGTATGACCACCCCAATCCGAACCATTGCTACAATATCCAGTCATCGGTACATTTTTTTTTTTTTCACAATTAAGCATACCTCACGATTGCCGGCAAATTTACCTCTAATAACAAGAGATCTGACATTTTCCCCAATGTCTTGTCATAGCTGTGTTTATTTCAGTCTAAGACACTGTTTTGTCATATCTTCAACAACTTTCAGACGTTCCACCATGTTAGTTTTCTTTCCACATTTCTCCTTTTGCAATCCAAACTTTTTTTTGTAATTACGTTTTAACCACAAACTTTTTTCTCTTTCTAAACCATCATACATATTCAAAAGTCTACCATTAGTCAAATGACAACATTCTTACAATGTCGCTGTCACATATAGTTTGTTGGTCCTAAGCATGACGGTAAACTGCATCCAGCAGTAAAGACTCTGATCTGATTGGGCGCTTGTGAGGAGCATAGAACCACCTCTTTAGTGTTGTTCCCAGGTAAACCCTGACCCGGAGTGATAGCACCTGTTAGGGTCCTAGCTATGGGCAAATCGTTAACCCCCACTCTGGGGTCAAAGCACTATGATTGTATAAAAATACACTTTATAGAAATATATACGTAAAAATAGGCTTTTAAAGTAAAATATACATTTTTGAAGGAAAAATATTACCAATAAAACATTTTACATAACACATTTTCAAATGAAGAACTATTCTCAGCAAAACATTCTTGAATACAAAACTAGAAAACATTTTCAGTTTTCTAAAATAAAAAATAAAAACAAAAACTTTTCATTAAAAGCTGACTAAATCAATTTTCTCACTCTAACCAAACATTTAAAAATACCTTAAAACGCCACCTTTTCCGCATTAAATAACCCACAGTGGTTGATATACCGTTAACCAAAACTCAAACATATGAGCCGTTGTCTCTTTTTACCTTGAGCTCTTTGATAAAATTCAAAGGCACGTGACCCACTAAATTAAACCATTGGCTCAATCCAAAGAGTTGTGACTTAATATCCGGTTAGAGCAGAGTTAGATTAAAGGAAAATAACTAATGCTGAAACGTCTGGAAAAGGTATGGCTCGTGAAACTCTCTTCCAACTTCATATTTTTTTATAATCATATCACCCCAAGCAAGGCATTTTACTACCACTGTTTTGCAGGGGGTTACATAGGAGGGAAGTTATGAGAAAGTGACAGGTTAGAGGGGGTGTCAGGAAGTGGGTAAGAGAAGGATGAAAATAATGATGAGTGGAAGAAGGGAGCACGAGAGAGAAGATGCAGGTTAGTGAGATAGGAGATGACTAATGACTTTACATTTAAATTCTTGGAGATTATAGCTGTCGAGAAAGCAAGTAAATGGAAAGGAATTCCACAGGCGGGAAGTGCGAGAAAAGAAGCTGAGGACAATTGCGTTTACAATTTATTGGTTTCACAGTAAAAGTGTGCGAGCTAGTTAGTAATCATATTAGGAGGTACCAGTGAGCTAAGTTCATCGGAGCAGAAGCCGTGAAAGTATTTGTAGAAGAAACACAGGGAAGCCACATTGCGTCAGCGAGAAAGTGACTGTATCTGAGCTACCAAGTCGAGATCTATTACATTACAGACTCTCCATTGGATTTTGTCATGGTCACCTAAGTGGATAGCAGGAGCACCCAACCGGATATGGCAGCAGTATTCAATGCACGAGCGGGTGGTAGATTTGTATATGTGCAGGATTGTTTCAGTTGGAAAAAAATTCCTGGCCCTACATAGAGAACGGATTTTCTTAGCAGTGGATTTAGCTATGGATTCTATATAGTCATTCCCTTGAGGTCTGCTGTGAGAGTTAAGCCAACTTTATTCTGCGGAAATTTATGTTCCATCGATGGTGCAATAGATGTCTTCTTATAATGTGTTGCATAGCTTTGGTTGGCAACCAGTCTATCGCATAATGAAACGACAAACTTCTGCGGGAACATCTGCCTAGTCAGTCATGGATCGAAAGAGACATTACCATTTAGATGTATATCACGTATGACAAAGCTGACAGAACTACTGTCCTACTGATGGCTCTATTCTCGTCTTGATCGTTATTAATGTCTCTGTTCCTAAGTCTTGTGTCTCTGTGGTTTTTACTGTCATGCATGTGGTGAAAATGATTTCAGAAAGCTAAAGACACGGAAAAGAAGCTACAAGACCTCCTACAGAAGGTATCGGTGGGGAGTGACAAAAAAGGACTACAAATAAACTTCAAGAAAACTGAATACATGGTCATCAGCAAAAGGTGCAACCCAAAATGCCAAATAAATGTGGGGGATACCAGAATCAAGCAAGGATAAAAATTTAAATACCTAGGAAGTGTTTTAACAAGAGATGGAAAGTGCGACACAGAGATCCGAAGGTGAATTGGCATGGCAAAGGACGCGTTCCAGAAGCTGATACGGCAGTGAATGCTGGACAACATCATCGAAAATGAGCAGAAAACTTGAAGCGGAAATGTGGTTTTACAGAAAGATGCTGCGGATATCGTGGACTGAGCATGCAAGCAACGATGAGGTGCTGGAAAAAATGGCAACAAAAAGGAAATTAATAATGAGCATCAGGAAGAGATAACTGAAGTTCCTGGGACATGCAATAAGGAGATCTTGGAGAACCTGATACTGACAGGTCAGAAGGAAGGAGAGACAGAGGAACGCAGCGAATAACATATTTGCAGGGCCTGATCAGGTGGGTGAGGGAACGGGGGTTGCGAGGTGTAACAGGAGCAAACATACTAAGAGCCACAAGGGATAGGAAGACGTGGAAAACCATGATCGCCTACGTGCTGAAGGTGCAGTTCACATAGAAGAAATTGATGAGGGTGGTTCAAGTGAATTGTCATAAAGGTTATTTTAAAAAAATAAATTAGGCCGTTCGAAATGTAATTTTGTTTTCCGAAATACACATTGCAACATATCGTAAACGTATTGCTTTAAGTTTGTTTGTTTTATTAAGTTTTTTTTTTTTTTTTTTGTCTGCATTGGTGCAGCTGAGGGAATGCTGTTCAATTTCATTGTGCATTGCACAGTGACAAAAACGTAAAAATCAAAAAAAGAATCATAGGGTAAAAATTGTCTCTGACAATTTGCTGGATACTTCTTTTGTCTTTTATAATAGCCTTGTGTCAGACTGTCTATTAAATAAAAGATCCTTAGAGAAATAAATAATGGTGCACCAACACTCTATTCATGACGATCTTGTTTCTTTGCTCGTTCCAAACGCCCTCGCACATACGAGTCCACGTCCTTCCGCACGTTTTTTTTTTTTTTTTTTTTTTTTTTTTTTTTCATTTATTTTACCTTTTACCTAGAAGAGTTCTATTCTTTCATTTCATCTTCATTTCACTGTAAAATAAGAGAAGGTTACATTTTTTTTTCTCTTTTTCTCCAGCTTGTCGTTCGGCAACTTTCCCCTAACTTATCCCAAGATGTCTTCGCCGTTCGCCTCGGGACATTAGCTTCAACCGACAACGTTAACAATCGACTCTCTACAAAGCTATGTGCTATCGTACGCGAGGTCATCTTGACACGAAGCCCGTGGAGCATTTCAGTGAACATTTACCTTCAATTAAGGAATCTGCAAAATCAAGAGAATGAACATCAGGATTCCTTCATAGATAAATTCTCTTCGTGGAAGTTCGGGGAACAGAACTGATGTTTGCATAAATGATTTCTTTTTTTCTGGTTTTGGAAAAGCCGTGTGACATCCCGACGTGAGCAATCAGGGCTCAGTCCCACTTCCTGTCTAAAATATTAAGCATAACATCTCGATATGTGCATCTCTCTCACTCTCTCTCACTCTCACTCTCTCACTCTCTCTCACTCTCACTCTCTCACTCTCTCTCACTCTCACTCTCTCACTCTCTCTCACTCTCACTCTCTCACTCTCTCTCACTCTCACTCTCTCACTCACTCTCACTCTCACTCTCTCACTCACTCTCACTCTCACTCTCTCTCACTCTCTCACTCTCTCACTCTCCTTCACTCTCTCACTCTCCTTCACTCTCTCACTCTCCTTCACTCTCTCTCACTCTCTCACACTCTCTCTCACACTCCCTCTCCCTCTCACACTCTCCCTCTCACACTCTCCCTCTCACACTCTCCCTCTCACACTCTCCCTCTCACTCTCACACTCTCCCTCTCTCTCTCTCTCACACACTCACACTCTCTCTGTCAAACACACTCGTTCTTTCTCTGTGTCTCTTTCTGTCTCTCTCACTCTCTCTCTGTGTGTGTGTGTCTCTCTCTCTGTATTACCAGCATTTTTTTACATTGATTTATTACAGATTAATGGTTGGAAGGTTACCTAAAGCCACATAATGGTTGGAAGGTTACCTAAAGCCACATAATATTGTAAAATTTTGTAAAATATTGATGTACTGATACAATTCCTACCAATTTATCTACATCTGGGCGGAAGTGGGTTATACTTTTCCGAATGCTCCGGATCATTTTTTTTCTTTACTATTGTTTGAATAACCCCTTCTCCCTCGATGAATTCCTCTGTTTTTGTGTTCGACATTTCAGGGCATGTGCCGTACTTGCTACGCTTAGCGATTCGGGTTGGCGAAGACAATTTAAACCATAGCTGGTTTGCTTTTGTAGGTGGCCGTTGGCTCATAGCTCTCCGCTTTTTGACAAGTCTGGTTATTAATCTTGCAGGGTGTCTACATCACCCTCTTTAGTCGGGGTGCCGGACTAGTCACTGACGACTCAACCCAAGCTTATTTGCACGTAAATCCATTACTTCACCAACACACAATCTTATTGCCTTTAGTATTTCCAAGCATTAATCCATCTGGATACTGATCAGGATCAATATTTCTCTAGTGATCATATGGAAACCAATTTTTCAAGATTTGGCTGTAAGCCAAAAATAACAGATAATAAACCTACTAAAATCGTTATTTTTAGTGGGTATACGTGTTTTAGTTATTACTCCAGATTTTTTTATTTAATTAAACAAGGAAATTGTGAAATCCTATTAAAATCTGGAGCCTAGCGCAAAAATTACATTGCCATCAGAAAAAACACTTTCATAAGCCAAATTGTGCTTCTCCTAGTTTTTCAGGCTGGTTTTCGTAGCCAAATGTCAGAATTAAGCTAGGAAAGCACGTTTTTCTCTTGACTTCTTTCTTTGCTAGCTTTCATTTTTGTACCCGAAACATAAACAGTGGTACTTTTTTAAAGTATTATTTATTCGACATAAAATCTTTTCAGCAATTTGAACATGTGTACTTATTAAAAATAACATTAATGGTATACTCACCATTTTAATAAATATTGTTTGTGTGTGTGTGTATATATATATATATATATATATATATATATATATATATATACACAGAAAATCTAAGCAAGAGCCAACAACCTACTGCGGTTTCGCCCAACGGCTCGTCAGGAAAATTGGCCAATTTCCCAGACGAGCCGTTGGGGGAAACCGTGGTAGGTTGTTGGCTCTTGCTTAGATTTTGTCTTTGTTTGCTCTACTTTCGTATTGAGCGCTTTAGTGTTAGGGTTTTCGTCTTGGTTTTTTCTTTCTTTCTTACGAGTGCTTGACTTTTTGTTGATGTACTTCATTTGTTTCTTTTTTTACTGCCCCTACTTTTCTCTCCAAGTTCGTTCTCGGTGGGTTGTACAAGACGATTTAAATTATAGCTTAATTAATACTAGTTTCTGCAGAGTTAGTTCTGTTATTGTTGGTTTTGTTATTACTAATATATATATAAAATCATAACTTACAAGAACATTAAAGAAAAAATTGGGTTAAAAATAGAAAATTTGCTCTTTACATCACAATATCAAAGGCACTTCGCTCTAAAAGACACTACATATAAATTTTCTGCTACCATCAACCCTTACACTATTAATAGTGAAATGGAGCTTTAAAGTGGTTTTAAAAAAATATACATGCGCACACGATGAGCGGTGCGTGCATCACGTGACAGCTTTCAAGAACTCTCCTCTTCAAAACACAAAACTCCTAAAAAAAATAAAAAAATAAAGTCAAACATAAGGACATAACATTTAAAAAAAATAACATCCTTGAAAATGGCCTGTGAAGAGGATGAAAGAGCTTGAAAAGTCGAAAATTATGGAATATTTTTACATTCCTTATCTCCAGCAAAAACGAAACGTGTAAGAACACTGGAAAATTAAATCAAAAATTAAAATCTTCATTGTCGGTCGTTTTTAACGCAATATGTTTAAATCTAAGATTTTATATATATATATATATATAAATTCAGATAAAACTGAGCCGGGAAAATAGCCATTTTCAACATGTCATTTTAGGACACGCACTTTTTAACCCCTTAAGAAATAATGAGGAAGAATTCTTAGCCCAGAGGTTTGCTATAGTAAAGGAAGGAGTTGGGAGGTATTGGTTTTTATAGGGTTAAGCTAGCGGAATTTTAGTAGTAATTTTTTCTTTGATAGTGGGAGGTGTGTGGCTTGACCCTTCAGTTAGTAGTAGTGGGGAAGTAACTGCTTAGCCAATTTAAAAAAAAAAACCTTTATTGTGACTAATTGGAAGAATCGGACAATTATTGCAATTAATACTTGTTTCTATGATGACACATACTAATGACCGTCCTCCCTTTGTTTAGGAGTATATTCTGGTATTTAAATTTTGAAATTTTAATTTTTACTCTATTGGTTTTATAGGGTTAAGCTAGCAAATTTTCAGTAGTAATTTCTTCTATGGTAGCTGAAGTTATGTGACTTGATCCTTGTGTTAGTAGTGGTCTATAGTGCGAATTAATCGTTCAGTCAAAATAATAAAAAAAAACCCTTATTGTGATTAATTGGGAGAAAAGGATACTTAATGTAATTTATACGATACATACTACTGATCTCCTTTCGTTTATTTAGGAGTAAATTTTGATATTGAAATTTTTTCTGTCAAACATAGATAAAATCTCTCTTAAACTGTTAGGGTTCCTAGCCCTGCCCATGAGTATCCATTTTATCTGTGGATTTAAGTTATGGTCATTTTCATATAAAAAATATACTAGAAGCGATTTCTAATTTCACGCATGCGTGTTTTTTATTATTATTATTATTTTTTGTTTTTTCTTTCTTTTTTATCGATTGCACACTATAGTAGGGTCAAATGAATAAAAAGAACATGACGTAATTCTATTCACCTTAGAAATTCGGAAACATTTCGGAATATATTTGGAGACATACATGAAAATCCCTATTCGTCAAACTGTCTTAGAAATACTTCACTGTTGTATATTGTCCAGATGGGAGGTCTTTATTTTCATGCGACCGAATCGCCTTCACCTTTTTAAAGATTCTAAATAGAAAGGACCCTCGTAAATATACATGAGGACTTCGGGGGTATTAGATTCGATTAGGTCTAGACACAGATTAGAGATCAAGTATCTTGTAAAGGAAATGAATGATGTATTTCTTTTCCTGGCGTAAGTTAACCAGTAATTTTCAAGTACCTAATTCAGTGCAAAAATAGAATAACTTCAGTGTAGCCGAAAGCAACTTGATGAATTCACAAATAACAGGCGCACGGAATGAACGGTTTTCCATTCTGAATTGTTGCTTCAATTGTCTTGCTTGTGGAACTCACTCCCGGGTCTGTTTTTTTCAGCTGACTGTATTTTGCGGAAATTTTTTTATTTATTTAATTTTTTTTTATAATCATATCGCCCCAAGAAAGGCATTTTACTGCCACTGTTTTGCAGGGGGTTACATTGGAGGAAAGTTATGAGAAAGAGTAACAGGTTATAAGGAGTGTTAGGAAGTGGGTAAGAGAAGGATGAATGTGGCCATAAAGTGGGGGATCAGTTAATATATTGATTGTAATGTAGAATTGATCCCCCTCTCTTAATCCACATTATAATAGTATAGAAATCTTTTTTTATAATCATATCGCCTGGAGCAAGACATTTTAGTGCCACTGTTTTGCAGGGGGTTACATAGGAGGAAAGTTATGAGAAAGATTGACAGGTTATAAGGAGTGTCAGGAAGTGGGTAAGAGAAGGATGAAAATACTGATGAGTGGAGTGGACGGAGAAAGAAGCATCAAAAGAATGACTATTGTCATAAAGTGAGGGATCAGTTTATATATTGGTTGTAATATAGAATTGATCCCCCACTTTATTTTCACAAAATCAACGATATGATAAAAAAATTATACTTTCTGTTGCTTCATTACAAAGGGCGTTGGTTTCAATGACTGCTGTGCGTGATTGTGGCTTGGAACCACCTGATCACTCCATCTATTCTCCTGATTCGGCCCTATCTGATCTTTTAAAATCATTTAAACCCAAGCAAAGCAAGCCATCAGTTCTACATTACAATCAATATATAAACTGATCCCTTTTATGGCCATAGTCATTCTTCTCTCATGCTTTTTCTCCGTCCACTCCACTCTCATCTGTATTCTCATCCTTGTTTTACCCACTTCCTGACACCCCCTATAACCTGTCACTCTTTCTCATAACTTTCCTCCTATGTAACCCCCTGCAAAACAGTGGCAGTAAAATGCCTTGCTTGGGGCGATATAATTATAAAATAAATAAATGCAAGCAAGAAGTACGAGAAGTTTAAATCTAAGCATAGAATTTATGGTGACATCTACCCAGCTCAGCTGTAAATTGATGATCTCGACGCCAACTTGTATTGCAGTTAAATTTTTTTTAAAAAGTTTGAACTATAGAGAAGAAATTAGCATGAAATTATTTATAGAAAAGACACAGAGGCAAATTACGGCGGTGGGAGAGTGACTGAAGCCGCCCATTAAAGTTAATTTCTTTTAACTATTATAGTTCGCTGTCCTAGTTTTGGCTTATTGAATGATAACTAATAAATCAGCATTTTACGACTGGCATGAATGTAAGGGAAGCAAGGAGGAGTAGTAGACGGCGATCGAATTTAGGAAACGGAGAGCAGATTTCAAATGCCAGTAGAGTTGATAACATCCACTTACGTGTAGATACCCTTGTAAAACGTATGAATCCATCTCTCCTCCATATGGGTAAAATGATTTTCAAAAGCTTCAGTTGAAAACCGGCCTAGGAAAAGCAAAGTC
This sequence comes from Ascarosepion bandense, assembly GCA_037127315.1. NCBI lineage: Eukaryota > Metazoa > Mollusca > Cephalopoda > Sepiida > Sepiidae > Ascarosepion > Ascarosepion bandense. Next base: position 1,603,431 of record JBBBDQ010000244.1, read on the forward strand.
CGAATTCAAAACCAGCCTGCAAAAAGTTCAGCTATCTTGCCCTTGCCAAGGAAACAGCACTGCTACTATGGCAGCAGTAATCTTTACCCTCTACTATCCTAATGTGTTATTGTGATGAATGGGCCAAACCTTTACAAAATCATTCATTTTCTTTTAAATTTCAATGTAACGATTAGTGACTGGTTTATAATAATATATGGTGAATAATGCAAGAAGCCTGTATTAGGAATTATTAAACTGAATACTAATAACTGATGATTACTTTTACCGCCTTTCACAGTCTCACTCATCGTGATTTTATTTGCCTTGTCATTGGCACTGTAAAGCGTTGTAATCTGCGTTGATCCTTTTGACCTTTGGTCCTGGGCATGACGGTAAACTGCATCCGGAAGCAAGGCTTGTGACTGGGAGGCTGTGAGGAACATGTTAGGGTCCCAGCTATAGGCAAATAGTTACCCCCCGCCAAAACTGGGGTCAAATCACAATGAAAGTCTACAAATACACTTTTATAGAAATATATACATAAAAATAGACTTTTACAGAAAAATACACATTTCTGAAGGAAAAATATTACCAAAAAAAATTTGCTGAAAAAAAACATTATCATAACACATTTTCGATGGTAAAAAATTATTCTCAGTAAAACTTTCTTGAATGCAAAAGTAAAGACATTTATAAAAAAAGAATAAATTTTTTTTATTAAAATCTGACTCAATCGCCCTTCTCACTATATCCAAATATTTCTAAAAAAATGCCTTAAACCCTGGATATTTTTGGCATTAAATAATCCACAGAGGTTGATATGCCGTTAAAAAACTCGATCTTTTGACCTTTCTGAAGTCGTCAGTAAGCAAAATATCTATCCACCATAAAAACGTATCCATGACCTATCCTGTTAAATTAAATTTCCTTTATGGTGACACAAGTGGGGCCAATACATTGACTGCTTCGACGCCGAATAAGGTTTCATGACCAATGAGAGGTGATTTCAAAAATCAGTCTTCGGAAAAAAAAATGGGGCTAACTCAAATTAGAGATGTCCATTCTACATCTTTTTCTGGTTGACATTTAAACGTGTTGTCACATGATTATATATCAGCTTATATATAACCCCTTGGTCATGAATTATAAACGATGTTTTCTCTAGATATTTCTTCAGTGATTTTTGTTTTGTTTTTTTAACCTGAGTTTTTTTAACCTGAGTTTCTTTAAATGTTTCTCAAACATTTATCAATTTCTTTTCTTTCTACCGAATCATGCGAAAACCATTACCACCCCACTACCAATTCTTACAACGCTATTTTCTGTCTTTAAATAACCTGCGAACGGTTGGTAAACCGTAGAAAACAAGTAAAATACTTAATTGAAAAAAATAATTTGTTCAAATAGGTTGGATCGCCAGTACTGAAACTTCTTTTACAGAGTTTTTTTGTAATCGAATTCTTGATAACTCCACCGAGATATGCGAAAATTTCTTCCCTTTGAAAATATTTTTTACGGCCACATTACGTTGAAATACCGGTTCCCGTATGATCACTACCTGGATGGCTGACCGCTTTAGGATACCAGGTGCTGTAAGCTAGGATGTATAGGTTTTATAGCTTACGGCCGCTTTACGTTGAAATACCGGTTCCCGTACGATCACTACCTATATATGTAACGGTTTTGGTATATCAGCTGTTGCAAGCTTTGTGCCAATGTTGCTGTAATGCATAATGGTTCAGAATTCATAATCGGAGATCTGAGTTCGAATTTCAACTGGATTTGTTATATTCACATAATCGCAATTTTTGTTAGGAAATGTATGAAGCAACCTCTCTCTAAATCCTATGTTCCCAACCAGGGGTCTATGAAAAAAAAGGGGCCCAAAAGATAATTCGGACCGGCGTATACTCATAGTTTGCTAGATGTGCCACGCACACTCTATAATTTTATCAATAGTTTCAAACTTTTTATTGATACATCGCTCGCAAGTTGAAAATAAAGCCAATTATATAAAGATAGCTTTTGTGTACAATACCTACAACTACAACAACTTTAACATAACATTTTTTTTAGGTGTTTTACTTAAATGAAGGAGGGCTGAATGAAATGTTTTTTGATTTTATTTTATATGAGTAAGTTTAAAGCTTAATCAGCATAATAACGCAGGACATTTTACATGAATATATTTTTTTACAGAAAGATATTTTATTTTTGCTGGTTTAACTTCTGTTGTAGGGGTCCACAGGGGGTCCACAAGTGAATAAATGACTGGAAAAGAAGAAACGAGACAAAAAAGGTTGGGGACCACTGCTCTAACATATAGGGCAATCAGTAAAATGTGAATCAAACCAATATCACCCCAAAATCGCACAAACACTATTTACTGGCTCTAATAACCTGCAAACTGTTGTTAAGCCGTTAAAAAAAACAAATCAAAAATACTTATGTTGAAAAGAGAATATCTTCAGAAACATTAGAATACGTTGGGTAGTCTTCTCACTTTGTTTTTGTTTAAATTTGATCTATCTATCGCCCGGTTCACACTCCACCCACGTCTATTGAACAGGTTAAGAGGCTCTTCCCTTGGTCCCTGTTTAGGATGTGGTTTCCGGCTTTCTCTTTTCCAATCTTCTCACTTTGTTTTTGTTTTTGTTTTTTTTTTCAATTGGAATAGATAGATCTATCGCCCGGTTCACACTCCACCCATGTCTATTGAACAGGTTAAGAGGCTCTTCCCTTGTTCCCTGTTTAGGATGTTTGTTTCCGGCTTTCTCTTTTCCAATCTTCTCACTTTGTTTTTTTTTTTTGTTTTGTTTTGTTTTTCAATTGGAGTAGATAGATCTATCTATCGCCCGGTTCACACTCCGCCCATGTCTATTGAACAGGTTAAGAGGCTCATCCCTTGTTCCCTGTTTAGGTTGTGATTTCCGGCTTTTTCTTTTTCTTTTCCAATCTTTTCACTCTTACGTAGCCCCCTGCACATCAGTGGCGTTACCGCCTTGCTCGGGGTGATACGATTAAAAAAAAAACAAAAAAAACACTCAAACCTTAATTCAACCTTCCAACCATTACAACAAACATTGTTCTGAAAAAGACATAACATTTCTGTGGGTTCCCCTTCCATGATACTTTCAATGCCGCTTTTACTTGCAGTAATTGTTTGACATTTCCCAAGATAATCCTGGCAATATTTTCCTTGATAAAGTTAAAGGAAAATACTTCAAACCATTCAGATTTGTTCGTAGTCGTTGTTTTTTTATAACTAGTGCAGCAAAGCATCGTATTCCGAATAAATTCTTTTTTTTACTTTTGAAATAGTAAAAATGATATCACTGAAGGTGTAACCATGCCCCTTCCTTCAAAAGAAATTAAAAACTCAAAAGGTAAGGCAACAGGTAGATTCCTCAAGACAACTTAATCTAGTGGATAAATTCAATGACAAGAATTGTAAGTTCAGTACTTCGCTACAGCGCAGGAGACCAAAATTAAAACAGTTGAGTTAAAGGAAGATAAGAGATATTGAGACATCGGACATGACGCGGGGAACGAGAACAATCTATCCCAGTGAAAGAAATAAAGGGTTCAGTTCGAAATTCTAATAATCTGAAGATCGGAGCGTACAACGACCGAGATCTTATAATTATGGCAACAATGTAAATTCTGTAAATAATTAAAATTTCTCATCTCAAAAATATAAATCTTTTGTCGGACCATGTGTATGTGTTGACGCAGTTTGTCTTTTGAGTACATAGGTGGTTAAGTTAAAAATTATCTGCACTTTCGAGATATATATTTGGAGCACACTGCTAGAGACGCGCTCATGTTTAGACTGTAACAGCAGCAAAAAATAAATCTCCGCGATCAAGCTCATTTTGATCACGTAACCCCACTAATAGAATCTATAAGTCCGCTTGAGAAGACGGTGTGTTAAGCATAAAGATACTTTGTATTAAAAAAACAAATTACCGTCGTATATATTTTAATAAACCAGATTTTGTGTTTCTTTGTGTATCTATCAGCAATTACTAGAGTATACTCGATTTGCTTACTTCATTCGCCTAACCCTCCATAACCCAAAGAAATTTCGATCTTAGCCCGTCGGGCATAATTTAACCATATAGGCTGATATGTAGGCCACCATATGTCGAAGACGTTTGCATTGTAGGTTTGGTTGTTGGTGTGGGTCCATTAAAAAAATCAAAAACATTAATTATAATTTTTCCAATTGAGTAAAATAAGATCTTAATGCTGGTGAGGACTTACTTCGGGTTTTTCTTCCCGGAAAATGTTCAGGCAATGTCAGCTGACCGAATGCTATTTTCATTCTGTAGACCATGTCTGCCTTTCATTACAACATAGACGGAGATGTGAACACAGGAAGCGATCTCAGCTTTCGTGCACAATAAGATTTTGAGTATAAACATCCAGAATTGTAAATCTTCCTAGTGTAAGACAGTGACAGGGAGAAAGAGAAGAAACAAATTTGAATTGAATACTGTGATATTCTTCTGTCTTGCAATGCAAGATTTCTTAAACACAAACCCGTCTGGCAAAGAAATGCCGATTACGGCTTCTGTAACCAAAAATAGCCAATAAATAAAATAATGGACCCCTTATCTTCTCGGTTTAAATTAATTGCGGAGAAATATATAATCATCTTTATTGCAATAGAAACCGTCGCTTATTTCTTATTTCCCGACAGCTACAATATCCAAGAATTTAAATGTAAGGTCAATAGTCATCTCCTATCTCACTGACTTGCATCCTCTCTCTCTCATGCTCCTTTCTCCGTCCACTCCACTCTCATCTGTATTCTTATCCTTCTCTTATCCACTACTTGACTCCCACTATAATTTGTCACTTTTTCTCATAACTTAACTTCTATATAACATCCTGCAAAACTGGTAGTAAAATGCCTTGCTTTATAATATGATTATAAAAAAACATTAAGGAATGAGAAGAGGAAAAGAGCAATCAAGAAGGCAGTAGGTATCGATCGATATTGCGTTTGAAGATTAAAGATGGCTGGAAATCATGGGGCCGGATTATTTCCATAACTGGGAAGTGAAAGAAAATAAATTTTTTCTCATAACTCTAGATCGTAGACCAAACTAAATTTTGCTTACATAAACAGCACGAGGTTACATAGGATGAAAATAATGAGAAAGACTAACAGGTTACGGGGGGGGGCAGGAAGTGGGTAAGAGAAGGATGAGAATGGAGTGGACGAATAAAGAACCATGAGAGAGAGGATGCAGGTTAGTGAGATATGAGATGACAATTGAATTTACATTTAAATTCTTGAAGATTGTAGCTGTCGAGGAAGCAAGTAAACGGAGTGAAATCCACAGGCGAGAAAAGAAGCTGGTGGAGTAAAATTTGCGTTTACATTTTATTGGTTTCACAGTAAAGGGGTGGAACCTAGTTGCTAATCTTGTGGCTCGGGTAAATTTATATATAGGGGTCACCAGTGAGCCAAGTTCATCGGAGCAGAAGCCATGAAAGTATTTGTAGAAGAGACACAGGGAAACCACATTGCGCTGTTGAGAAAGTGACTATCTGAGCTGCCAAGTCGGGATCGATCACATTACAGATTCTCCGTTGGATTTTGTGTGTGTGTGAAATAAGCTTTTCCCTCCTCCTTACGCACATGACTGGAGAAACAACAGTGAGGCAGCGTCAGCTCCATTAATTTGCATCACTTGCAGCGTTTTTGATCTTAAACAATCACTTCATTTATTCTTTTGCAATAATTATGTCGACTAGCAAAGAAATATATATTCTTTACAATAATAAAGATCGTTTATATATAACCGTCATTTGACAGCACGGGCCTGTTCGTTAATATTTGTCTATACTTCTGAGATGAAGTAGTATTTACATTATTAGGACTATTTTCGTCGTTCCTGCCATTTGTACAACGTTTCTGCCGCTGTACACTCCAGCCTTCTTCAGGTGCGAGGAATTTCGAACTGAACCCTTAATGACAATCACTGGGGTATATGATCTCTGTTAATGACACATGACCCACGGAAATAGATGTTGATTACTTCCTGTGACTTTATCGAAAGAGTTGTGAGATCAATACCAGGCTACTGTAGTGGTTAAAAAGTAACTTTCAGGGTTAGATGGAGTTAATATACCGCAATGATTGTAATAAAGTGTTCGGTTCGAAATTCCTGTCACCTGAGGAAGGCCGGAACATGCAACGGTGGGAACGTCGTGCAAATGGCAAAAAACAAAAAAGATGGACAATAGTTCGAATATTGTTAATATTTGTTTAATACAGAACCAAAAGCTAAATGACATTGATGTTATGCCCGACTTAAACAGAAATAAAATCAATTCGACGAGAATAATCTGGAAATCAAAGGACTATTTTCTCGACTGCAAAATGACGGAATTTTCTTGTTGATAAAAATGACGACAGCAACACAGATATATAAATAAAAATATACAGCATATTTTTATTCGTTTCTTCGGTGAAGTTGGCTGTGAAGTAGGATGCCTGGTCGGAGGGTCAGCACACATCAAGAGCAGCGGGCGCTGCGGACATATTCTCCTGTCTCTACTTGTTCTGATCTTAACTACTGACCCAAAACTGCCCACTGATGCTGTCTGAACTCACTTAAATAGGAAAACCCCATTTAACACATGACACCCCAGGTGCATATCTTGAGTGCCCTCTCTTTGACATCAACCTTTCTTTCGTCAAAACAAAATTCAGCTTGACACATGGATGTATTCTGCACTCTGACATTTTAAAACAATATCTTTTTTCTCCAAATCTTGTAACAACAATGCGAATATGATTCTGGGCGAAATTTTATACCGAGCAAAAGAATATAACATTCTTTCCATATCATTTTCAAATATTCACTTATGAATTTTTTCACGACCAAGCCTTACCATAAAACAACCACGTGCTCCATAGCTTAGGCCCTTGTCTATATCTAAGCTACACTTAGTAAATCAATATTCTGAGACATGTGATTTTATTACCATAAGAGAATGTCTTCTGCGTACCTATATCAACTTCTAAAGTTTTTTTCTGTACGTCTCTTATTCATCATTTCATTATAGCATTCATCTGCCACAGCGATACTCGTTCGCCTTTCTCGTTTCGTTTCTTTAATTTTTATTCAGTTATTCGTTCATTCAAACGCCAATCACAATCCATATATTAGCCAACTAAAGGACTGATTTGCTTCATATATTTTTCGCCTCATTTTTTTCTCGTAATTTTATCAAGTTTGTGGTATTAATAAACTCCAGTGTGATACTCTGAAGAAAAAACTTCAACCAAATGAAAGAAAAACGCACAATGTACAGTAAAAGAGCGCTTACATCTTTTTTTTTTTCTGTTACTATTTCTATATTTTTCTGATTTTACGTTTTTGCAACACAACCTCAATAAAGTTCTATAATATTCAAACTGGTCGTTTTTCTTTACTGTTCGAAGAACCCACACACCAATAAAAATTTTAGTGTTCATAATTTCGTTTTTTCTGTCCTTTCTTTCTCTCTTTAAATTGCTCCATGCCCACAGACATCATGATGCACGACCATACTATCTTAGACAAAAACCGCGTCTTCAATTTACAAATTGACATTGGGCAAATGAACTTCGCATATATGTGCACCACTGCTTGAGTTTTACATTACCTACGGAATTTCCTAAATTTCACTCATATTATGATTGAACAAAAATTTACCCTGAATCGCAGTGCATGTCATTCTAAGTCTGCTCGAAGAAACAACCAAATGAGAGAAAAAATGCGAAGAAAAATTACCTGAACATCTGATTGTATATGATGCTGGCATGCATTTTGATCGGCGGATTAATCGCAACCATTTACTTCTAAACTCCCAACTTAGTCTAAAGATGGACCAGTCTTACTCTAAATTCCATATAACTCAACTTTTTACCCCTTGGACTGCATCATGTTGTAAGGAAGCTAATCTCCTTTCTTAAATGCAGTTTTTTCTTTAACATCTTAATCCACAACAAATCTACCAATGCACGTTTTTCTTTTCTTCCTGTGGTCCTTGTAATACCTCAAATCCACCTCACAGAATTGAACCATCGCATCTTACGTTTTTCTATCAAAGCAGTGATAAATAATTTCAATGATGCCTTTCAATTAGCTGGAGACGAAATCAAACTTAACCAATGAAAAAGTCCGAAAATATTTCCAGGTTTTAAAATGAATTCATCTTTTCCTTCAGCACCACTTCCTCTGACTATTATTTCATATACTCCCCCGTCAACTTTGATTCCTCTTTCAGTCCTCATTCTTTTATTGATTTTTCTCCGTATGCGTTTTCTATAATTCTTAACTGCGTTCGAATGAATTTTACCCACTATCTCTAGGGCCAGACTCTGCGTACAACTGCACAAAATATGTAGTTCCATCGTAGTTTTTGTTAGAACTAATAATATTCGGCAATAAAAGCAAGAATAGATCCTACACAGGCAAACGAAAGTCACGTATCATTCGATGTCTCTATCAAAATTGTCTGGGATTTTTGTGCCGAGGTAACCAGGGTTGATCAATTAGAAAGGCTAAATGACTACTCTTTTCGCTGCTAAAATAACAATTATAATAATCATTTTCATATCTTGCAACAACAATGTTAATACGCTTCTGGGAGTCACATTTTATACCGAACAAAATAATATATAACAATAATGACAATTGGGATATATCGATCGAGTTTATACAGTATATCCCTTCATGGAAAAACTGCAATTTCTCTAAAGAAGAAAACATTTTGTTGCTATGATCTACTTTAAAAACTAATTTCTGGTCATAATATATTATCAATAACAATATACAGTAACAAGCAGAAAACAATTGATCTCGTTAAGAACTCAATGTTTACTAAGTACGAGGTGGGTTGAAAACTTCATAGGTTGCGTATGACTATTATTATTAAGTATATTTCAGGCGAAGTGACGTAAATGTCAAAAAGAAAACTTCAAAAATGTCTAATTTTCAAATGTGGGCAGCTAAATAAAGAAGAGAGCGTTTTGAAGATAACGATTGACTATAAATCAAATGTTCAATGTTATTAGCAGCACTCCGTGAGAGTTGAGAACATTCTAGACACTGAATTTGGCATAGTGAAGGTTTTTGGATGTACGTTGGGGTGCAGTGAATATCGACTTGGAACGAGAAATCGGGGAGCCGATTTCAAATTCCAGTTGAATTCCTTGCATTGACTTACGCGCCAATACCCTTGGGAAAAGGTATTAATCCGTCTCTTCTCTCTAGTTATGGCTTAAATAATAGGACAGAGTTCTATAGGCTTGGCTGGCAACAAGTCTACCGCAGAAAATAATGACAACCTACTGGGGGTTATCTTATTCCCTGACAGTCATATGTCGTTCGAGACATGATCGCCCAAAGCGTGTATCACGTAAGGCATTTAATTGACTGACTGAATATAATAGTTGGTAACATGATTAAGGCATCTACTGGGCATAAGGTGGGGGATCAGTTTTATATTGTTATGAAGTAATAAACTGATCCCCCATTAATTATTACTTAATATATAATACATCTCTTTCCCCAACTACTTATGAGTTAAATAATAGGACAGATTGGGTTCTATAGCCTTTGCTGGTATCCCGTCTACCGCAGAAAGCAATGGCAACCTACTGCGGGATAATCTTCTGCCCAGTCAGTCATGTCTCTTTCGAGACATGATCGCCCAAAGTGTGTATCAAATATGGCACTTAATTGACTGAAGGTTTCTGATACCCTTATAAAAAAGCCACACCACTGATAACATCACGGGAAATCTGATATTATTTTAGGCAGATCAAGTTGATGACTTGGACGTTTCCTAACCAAATATTGGTGTTGGGTTAATAACTTTGAGCCAGAGACTAACCACGTAGCAGAAGCTCACGCCTCCGAAGACGTTCTATATGCAGAGGAAATGATAGCCAGAGTTATTTAGGGTTATAAAACACATTTTGTATGTGATTATCTTTAAAAGGACCACATCATCAATGAAGAGTATTATACGAACTTGTTAAGGCGTTACGAATGTCAGTCAAGAAAAACAATTCACAGGAAAACTGACGAAAGGAAACACATTTTTGTTTGTGGTTTTTTCGTTTGTTTGTTGTTTTTTCGTTAGTTGTCTGAAAGTTGTGGTTGAAGCCAGTGTAAATTCTATTGAATAAATTTACTCTTTAGTATTTAAAAAATATTTTCAGTACTTTTAGTTAGTATATCTGAAATGAGATGTCAGTGTTTCAATTTTTACGTCATTTAAACGACAATTTTCTCTGTGGTTAAAATTTAGCATTTTTCCATTTTGTAATTTTCATGATAGAAAGAGAGTGAAGAGAAAGATAAACCAGTTAAAATGGATGTCAGAAAGAGCAAGAGAAGGATGGGAACACAGATGTGAAGACAGTTGGAAAGGTAGAGAGAAAGGAAAAGAACAAGATATACAGGGTGATGTAGGAAAAACTTGACTCAAGTGCATAAGACATGGGTATTTTCATTGCATTTAAATTCCTGGAGGTTGTAGCCGTCAGGAAAGCAAGTATCTGGAAGCTCATGGAGTAGAATTGTCGGCTGTATTTGGTTGATCTAACTGTAAAAGAGTGGAACCTTGGTGCCATTCTGGTTGCACGAGTAAATTCTTGTGATGGGGTCACCAGTGACTTGTTGGCGCGGAAAGTGGAATCAGGGTGACAAGTTCAAAGGTCAGCATAAAGCGTTCAGTTCAAATTGAACTTGGAACAGGCAGGGGTCTATTCCATTTTTACTCCCACACAACGTTTGCTTTAAATAGCAAGGTCGACTTCTCTAGCCTTGAATCGCAGCGAGTCTCGAACAACTTTGGAATTTAACAGCACAGAGATGTCTACTAAAATTCATTAGCATTTTCCTAAAAAGTTCTACTAATCTAATAAAGATTAGCGAGTCATGATCGTTTGCACCCGGAAATAAAAATGTTTCTCTTAACAGACCTCTCTTGGAATGACTATATAGAATCCATAGCTAATTCCGCTGCTAAGAAGGTCGCTTCTCTGTGTAGGGCCAGGAAGTTTTTCCCGTCTGAAACCATCCTGCAAATATATAAATATGCCATCCACCCGGGCATTGAATACTGCTGCCATGTCTGGTCGGGTGTCCCTGCCATCCACTTAGGGGTCCTTGACAAAATCCAAAGGAGAATCTGTAATCTGACCCAACTCGACTTGTCAGCTCAGATACACCACTTGCTCACCGACGCTATGTGGCTTCCCTGTGTCTATCCTACAAATATTTCCACGGTTTCTGCTCCGATTAACTTAGCACCCTGGTGCTCCCTATGTATGAATTTATTCGAGCCACAAGATTAGCCACAAGGTCCCACCCTTTTACTGTAAAACCAATAAAATGTAAACGCAATACCTACTCCATCAGCTTCTTCTCTTGCACTTCCCGCCATTTACTTGTTTCCCCGACAACTACAATCTCCAAGAATTTAAATGTAAAGTCAATAGTCATCTCCTATTTCACTAACTTGCTTCCTCTTTCTCATGCTTCTTTCTCCATCCACTCCACCCTCATCACATCAGTATTATCATCCGTCTCTTACCCACTTCCTGACACTATATAACCTGTCCCCCTTCTCATAACTTTTCTTCTATGTAACCACCTGCGTACATGTGACAGTAAACTGCCTTGCTTGGGGCAATATGATTATATATATATATATATATATATATATAAACGTTAATCCACACAAATGTTAAAAACTATCCGGCATAATATTATTACCTCTTTCAGACTGAAATTATTTCTATATATTACCTATTTCAAAGTAACACAAACATTCAGTTCCCTTGTAATATTTAATAGCAAACTGTAATGACTAAATTAGTTTTTCTTTTCTATAATAGTAAAACAATATATTATCGTAGGTTCTCTAACATTTAGTGTTAGAATTTAAGTTGTTCTGGGTCTTTCTGATATATAATAAAATATTTCATCTGAAGAATTATTTGAATTTTAAGTCCTGAAAACAAGAAAATACCAAAATATTCTTTTTTACCAAATGATGTTCGTTGTGGTTCAGTGGGTATCATTACTGAAAATCGTCGAGTCTAGTCGAATTCCAGTTGAATTCATTGCATTCACTTACGCGCTAATAACCTCGAAAGATAATAACCTGCCCCTTCGACCTCCAGTTATAGGCTTCGGTTCTATAGCCTTGGTTTGGCAAAAATCTATTCAGTCATGTCTCTTTGAGAATTGATCGCCCAAGCGTGTATCCTGTATGGCTAGCTAGAAAGATATATATCTATATATATATATATATATATAACATGTTACGGAAATTAACGAAGATTAACGAAACTTGGTTATAAACAAGCGACAATTTGAAGTGATTTGTTTGAACATTATTTTTGAACGATACTCATATTTAAGTAGATATTCTGTTTTTAATTATCGTCATAGGAGAAGGTACCATTTGATCTAGCAACGTCTTAGACATCTCGACCACGAATGACCTTCAGTCTAAACGGGTCGCAGGTTCGAATCCTGCCGAATGACACACATTTTCGTAATAAAAAAAAATGATCGTAAATAATCAGACCAGTAGATATAAATATATAATCCTGTTTAATTAAAAACAGAATATCTACTTAAATATGAGTATCGATCAAACATAATGTTCAAACAAATCATTTCAATATAATATATATATATATATAAATATATATAATTTACTGAATCCTCGGAAATATCCGCAGATTGATATCCAAACACTGAAATGTTTGCATTGGAACTAACATCACAAATGTCATGCAGTTAACCATGTCTTTTCCAATTTTCTGTAGCTCTTAATTGCGTAATGATGGTATTTTATCACAGACGCTGCCCAACTGACCCTACTATAACAATGCGCAAAATGAAAAATATGCAACGGAAAAAATTTACTCATCATGCCAAGTATATACATATGTTGATGGCTACCCGCTTTCTCCGTGTGTTATGATTTAAAACTTCTCAATTTACTCATAAATACTTCTAAAACAATAAAAAGAAAGCTCGCACAACAAAGCTTAATCTTCGATCACGTGACCACAGCAGCATCAGCTATAAGCACGCATGCACTATTTGAATAACAATTCTTCAAAACCTTCAGACTTAGATCTTTGCCAATATCAGATTTCTTAGAACTGAACACGTTTTATTTGTCTATATTTCTGAGATGAGGTAGTATTTACGGTGTCAAGGTGTCATCACTCATTAAAACGGATTGAACACTTCCTACAACTACATATACTTCCCCTCTCAAAAGGTGGCATAGAATGAGAGATCCGCAGGAGATCAACGTAAGCAGATCAGCGGAGGGCGATAGACAGAAATAGCCAAGACTTCGATCGTACGACTATTGCGAGTCCCAGTTATAGTATTACTTAACAGTTCCAGGTATTGGTATTTTGCTGTGTTTAATATATGTCATTTCCTATTTTGGTGCTTGTATTATTTCTTGCTGGATTTCTTAACCGGGTCCATGACATGGAGTATTTACATTCTTCGGACTATTGCCCTCATCTTCGTTGCCATTTGTACGACGTTTCGGCCGTTGTACTCTTCGGTCTTCTTAAACACACATGCCCCAGTGAATAGAGACATTGGTTAGTTCCTGACTTGACTCTTAGAGTTGTGAGTTCAACACCAGGTTTCAGCTGGGGTGAACAAGTAACTTGCAGGGTTAAAGGGAGATTTCCCATGACATGACTTCCAATCGTGGGTTTTCGCAAGAAATGAATATGATATAAATCAGAGATTGTAATAAAGAGATCGGTTCGAAATTCTTAACACCTAAAGAAGGCCGGAGCGTACAACGGTTGAAACGTCGTACAAATGGTAACAAAGTTGACGACAATAGTCCGAATAACATAAACACTGTGAAGATGTTGTATTCGGTCGCATTTTTCTTCTTTTTTTTTTCTTATTATAGCAGTTTTCAAAATATCAATTATACTTATGACGTAATGCACCTGATGACACTTAAGATAAATTTTTCACTGGGAAGAATGAGTCTATCACTTGGCAAGTTCATTTAAAGTTCCACAGAACCAAATGAGTATCTTATTTATCTTGAAAAATATTTGACGTTCCCTTTTTCTCTTTATTTTTCTTATGTTTTCATGGCTTATCATTTCACTTTGTTTGTTGGCTTGTTGATAATAGATAATGTTAATTGTTTTTGAGTTATTAAAAGTAGAATATTTTATAGAAAATTCATTTAGGATTGAACCCAGTTATCAGTAGGAACGTTCAACAAAATTAAGTTCGCTAACCATGATCACACTCAGAGATATGAGAAACTGAAATGCAGATATAAAAGACACTCATATATAAAAATAGATGGATATAGAGAGAAATCAATAGTGTAAGTGTTGGAAAGAAGGAGTGGCGGGCAAAAAGCCGATGTGTATATATCGAAAAAGTGTTATTTGGAGAATAAGATAGGTATGGGGGCGTTAATATACAGACATTCAGCAGAACAGTTCTATACATATGAAATCATTCACAAGATGTTTGTCGGCCTTCTGTTAATTGTCTTGTTATTATATGATTCGTTGCTAGAATATTAAGCCACTAAATACAGGAACATATAACGATGTTTTACACAAGCTTGGGGGTTATTCATGGTAGCCATCTTTTTAAAATGCTGTTCTGCTGTTCACTTGATTCTTATCGAAACTACACGGTAGCCAAATTAGTGAAAACTTTGTAAAATAAATCGTTACAACAAACAGAAAATTAAATTGTCCTATTTTCCGCATATTTTATTAACTGCTTTCATTTTCTTCCGCGGATTCACTTGAATCATTATCCAGCCAGCAAAAGAAGGCCCAGGACAATAGTCTTTCTCGCGAGACATCTCGTAAACCGCCTCTAAGCGTTTAACAGACGCCGCAAAGTTCTGGTTAAATGAAAAAATCGTTAGTGAACAATAGTGGTACCTCCGGGAGACGATTAACAGGTTTTATTGACGTTGTTTACGAAGCCTAGCTTAGTCTCACGTGCAGTGAAATTGTAGCTGCAAATCCACTGCTAGAAAGGTTGGGTCACTGTGTCGGGCCAGGACGTTTTTTTTCCTCCTGATTGCATACATACAAATCAACCATCTGTCCGCGTATTGCTGTAATATATGGTCAGGTGGACTCGCTGTACATCTCAGTATTATTGATAGGCTCCAAAGAAGAATCAGTAATGTGATAGGTATCGACTTGGCGGCTCGACTCCAGCCACTTCCCCACTGATGGGACGTGGCTTCCGTCTCTGTTCTATAAATATTTTCATGTCTTCTGCTCCAACGAACATAAATCACTGGTGCCCCTGCCACATGAGTTTACTCGTGCAACCAGACTGGCAACTGGGTCCCACCCACTCACAGTTAGATCAGCCAAATGCAGCCGACATTTCGATTCCAACAGCTTCTTATCTCGCATTTCCCGCCTGTGGAACTTGCTTCCATTCTCTTGCTTTCCTGACGGCTACAACTTCCAGCAATTTAAATACAATGTCAATACCCGTCTTTTAAACACTTGACTCTAGTTATTTCTACATCACTCTGTATATCTATTCCTTTATCCCTACTTTTGCAACTGTCATCACACCGTATTCCCATCGTTCTCTTGCTTCTTTTCAACTGGTTCGTCTTTCTCTTTACGTTCTTCTTATCTAACCTTTTTTTTATCCCTAACGTAGCCCCCTGAACATCAGTGGCGTTACCGCCTTGCTTGATGTGTTACGATTAAAAAAAAAGGTTACTACAAAATTTCAATTAAGGTGATAATGCTCATAATTAAAAAAAAAACGCCTTCACAAAAACCGAAAGTTTTGTATGCCAAATGCAAGCGACGACACAATTAAATATTAGGTTGTCCCAAAAGTTCGTAAACACTTGCGAAAAAGTGATTTTTCTTTATGCAATTTTGCGTTTATAGTGATCTTCATCTTTGTATTCCAGATGGCAATTGATAAAAATCCGGAAGTTTGCAGATCGATGGCAGAAAGTCTTGGAAAATGATGGTCTTTATTTTGAGCAATAATCTTTCTTGTTTCTGCGAGTAACATTTCAATTTTTTGCAAGTGTTTACGTACTTTTGGGACAACCTAATAATTTCCTTCCATCTTCTGTCTGGGACATCGCTTGTTTTGTACGGTGAAAGATAATTGGTCAGCTGCTGTTTTATATCAAACCTCCCATATACCCGGCATAGTTTGGACACTGACCCACATATGCAAAGGTAACTTGAGGCAACAGATGTTATATCGAACGGAGAGGAAAAAAGGTGCTCGCGTAAGCCAGTTGCTATGCATCGCTCGGAAAATGATAAGCGTCATAAGCCAACGCCGGTAATGTGAACAGAAGGACCAACCTATTCTAGCCATAAACATAAGACGCAATAGACATGCACGTCATGTCGGCTGGGGCTTCAGAATACACCGACTGCACCTCTGCAGAGGTGTACCTCCCCAATGAGACGTCTTGGGTTTGACGATAAACTGCATCCGGCAGCAAAGCCTCTAAATGGGAAGTTTTTAAGCCATCTTTTAATTGCTGTTGTTCCCAGATCTACCCTGACCAGGGGTGATATCATCTGTTGGTTCCAAGCTATGGGCAAATATTTAACACCCCAAACTGGGGTCAACACATAATTAAAGTAGAGAAATAGATTATTATTGCAAGAATTCCTGCAATACAATTAGGGTCAAGAAAATAATACCAAAGATATATATATATATATTTTTAAGAAAGAAATTAACAGCAATATATTTTTAAAGGAAAAAATATATACCAGCAATGCACCTGACTCTTAACAAACTCACTTTGAAAAATACATCAACGAAAGCTGATCTGCAAAATGACTTCTTAAATATAATACATATACTATTTATGCGAATTTATTGTAAAATCTCGTCGGCATTAAATGACACATTGATGTCGATATGTCGTAAAAAACAAAAAGAAAACTAGCAAAACTTGTTTTTGATTTTATAGTACCTTTTCAAAAATACAAAACTAAAAGAAAATTTCGAGTTTTTAGACCCCCACCCCAAAAAAAAGTTTTTCATTAAAATCTGACTAAATCAACCTTCTCAAGATAACCTAACATTCAAAAAGAAATTCTGTTTGGGAGAAGTTATTGATGAGTGTGTATATATCTGTATGAACGAATCTCTTCGCAAACAATTAATATTTCCCTTACATCTCTTTCAGCAATTTTGATCCTTCCAGGCACTAACTAATAAAAAGCTAAAATTCGACATTATTCATCAACATAGCCTTCTTCTAGTGTCGTACACTGATTACAACGCTTTTCTAACCATTCGATGTTTTTTTTTTTATTTACTAGAACGAATTGCCTTTGGCCTAAAACAAACACCGCAATGTCCGCTATAACTACTTTATTAGAGCCAAATCACTTTTCCTGGATCACTCTTTTAAAGTTTTCAAACAGCCAGTAGCTCCTGAAGGCCAGATCTGGAGAATAAGATAGATGCGGAAACAATCCGAAGTGCATTTTATGTAGTTTTGTCATCGTTGCGATCGACTTGTGAAACGGTGCATTTTCTTAGTAAAAGGTCAATTTTTCTCCATTTGTCGAGCTTTTGGGACGATTTCTTCCTTCAAACACATCAATAATGCTACATAATATTCGCTATTAATGTTTCTTTCTTAAAGTAATCTATAAACAAAAAGGCAGCCATATTTTTACGAGTATTGGAGTTCAAATCCGATTCTGGAGTGTGTCTGATTCGAGAGTGATGGTCTTTGACGTTGTTTCATTGAACAAATTACGTACGGTGAGGACACTCTATATCCAGAAACATTACCTTCAATCCCTTACTTTGTGACCGTCATGAACTGTTGTTGCTATATAATATACATTCGGGAGATTGATTCTCTATTATAATCAATACATAAACTAATCCCTGTGTTTTATCCATAAATTGTGGCGAATTTTACCAATAGAAATAATTTCGTGAAAAATCAAGATAAGAATTATCACATGCTATGTAGTATCAAACCCCTATATGAAAGTGGTTACTGAACATCGCTTTCCACACCCAAGAAGATAGTTGAGGCAACAGAGGTGTGGTTCTATAGAATGAGAATTTGAATACCATGGTCGGAGCATGCAAGAAACGAAGATTTATGTCAAATATTAAGTTGCCAGAACTTCGAATAAGAAAGATTTAAATATCTCTGACACATGACAAGTATAAAGGCTGGGGAAATTTGACACTTACAGGAAATATTGTAGGTACACTAACGGCCACAATTATTAGGCGACCCCAATTGTTTAAAAGAAATTATGTATTTCATACTATTTTTAGTATTTTTTTGCCAAGTGGATGATTCTAAATGAAAACAGAATGGTTCTTTTGTTATTACTTTGCTAAATTTTACAAGGCAAGGAAGCAAAGATAAACTCGTCCTAAATTTTCTTTATTCTTTCATCCATGAAACTGCAATATAAGTAATTATTAAATATTTATAAGTTCATTTGATGCATATGTTACTGTGCAGTATTAACAGAAAGAACCATTCTATTTAAATTGACAGTTATTCACTTGGCAACAAATACTAAAAAAATAGTAAGAAATACATAATTTTTTAAAACACTGGGGTGGCCTAATAATTATGGCCGGTAATATAGGTGTAACAACACGAAATTCCTGGACAGCCACTCAACGACCATTACAGCTATAAAAGATAGAAATTTGTGGAAAGCTGTGATCTTCCACGTCCTTGGACACGACAAAATAACGAAAATGCTTAATTTTAACGTACTGTTTTTTCAGCGCCATTATTTTGTTGAAATAAACACGGAGTATAAAGAGAACACACCTCAATTTGAATCGGCACGATAAAGTTGTATAAATTTCCCACCGTCATGACTATTCCGGTTAGCACCTTCATTCGGTAGAAAAGTGCAAAGCCGAATACTGCGAGTGTCATGGGAAGAGCATGTAACATAGGATAAAGTATTGCCAAAAAGAAATCAAGAGCGAGTTGAAATTAATGGGACACATCTTGACGGAAAGAAGGCTTCAGTTAGTTAAGTGCCATACACGCTTTGGACGACCATGTCTCGAAAGAAACATGACTGACTCGGCAGAAGATTATCCCGCATTAGGTTGTCATTACTTTCTGGGATAGAATGGTTGCCAGCCAAGGCTATAGAATCCAATCTGTCCTGTTATTTAACTCATAGTTAGAGGGAGAAGAGATGTATTATATCATGTGGTAATTAGTGGGGGATCAGTTTATTGCTGCAAAACAATATAAAACTGATCTCCCACTTTATGCCCAGTAGAAATCTTAATCTTGTTTCCAACTTTTATTCAGTCAGTCAGTTAAATGCCATACGTGATATACGCTTTGGGCAAGCATGTCTCTTGAGACATGACTGACTGGCTATAGAACCCAATCTGTCCTGTTATTTGACTCATAGGTAGAGGGGGAAGAGATGTATTATATTAAGTAGTAATTAATAGTAATACTGTAAATACTACCTCATCTCAGAAATATAGGAAAATAGAAATGGTTGATTATTTTTTTTGGTTTTTCTGATTTATTGCGCACGGTCGCGTTTCTGAAAAAACTGTTGCAGCTTGGCTTGGATATATTACCCACCCGCAAGTCACCATGTATTGCTTCTTCAAATTTTCATTTATTCAGGTCCTTGCAAAATAATCTCAATGATATAATATTTAATTAATTGAATGACATTAAAAAAAAAACTTTTTTCGCTGAGAAACAGCCGAAATTCAGAGAAGAGGGAATCACCTTAAGTTGAAAAAAAAAAACAAAAAACCTGGAGAAAGTCTCCAACAAAATGGTTAATATTGTTGTGTATATATTTAATGACATAATTTTGTTTTAATTTCCCTTAAGAGTCGGTTTCAACTTTCCGGATAACTAAATACTTACTGGTTTGTCTTAGTTGAATTTTTTTAAAACTGTCAGTCCTTTCACCTTGTAATTGACTTTCTTTATTACGTTCTTATTTATTCCACCATTTTTCTTTTTTACATTTGTTCACTTTCCTCGCGAAATGTCTGCTTAATGTCAAACAAGCTTTTTGTGACCCGTTTGCGACAGGAAGTCGTCTGCATGTGCACCGGAACTTCGAGTAACGCCTGGCAATCAGAAAGCTATCGTTCTTTAATGACATAGAACAAGGCTATTTATTTCCCACTCGGTTGAAAATTCTGTTTTGGCAGCTGTTGCTTCGTATTAATGATTAGAAAAGAAAACGATGACTTAAAACGGTTGAGTAAGTCGTCGATAATGGTTCCCTTCTGTTCTGTGCACAATTCTTTATTTGTAGTCTGGACTCCTCTCTTTATGGGATTAATAAAATTTATGATAATGTGTCAACGATTCTGTGTAACATGTCTTGCCTTCTTTAAATCATTCATCGAACTAAAGTAATGTTTTTCTTGATGGAAATATGTGTATCATGTGGGGCTACATAATCTTAACTGACGTGAGATATTTATGTACTATCGAGAACGAATGCAGCGTATGCAGGTAGAGTTCGAATACCAGTTGAAGTCATTTCCACTTACATGCAATAACAGTGAAAGGTACTAATCACTCTTTTTCTTCCAGCTATGGGTTGAATAACAGCACAGATTGGGTTCGATAACTTTGGTTGGCAACCAGTGTACCGC
This sequence comes from Ascarosepion bandense, assembly GCA_037127315.1. Taxonomy (NCBI): domain Eukaryota; kingdom Metazoa; phylum Mollusca; class Cephalopoda; order Sepiida; family Sepiidae; genus Ascarosepion; species Ascarosepion bandense. The sequence goes on from JBBBDQ010000244.1 coordinate 1,624,145, forward strand.
AGAAAGTAATGACAAATTATTGGGGGTATGGTAAAAAAATGACACAAAAAAAAAGCCCACAGGCGAAAGTTGCCGCTTCATATTCTTATTCATAACCCAAGCACGGTCCGCAAAAAAAAAAAAAAAACGGCTTGCTTTATACAGTTGAAAACCGACCATAATTTGCATGCGAGACAACGAGATTTCGCGTTAACATTCCGAGACCGCCTGGCATAAAATATGGGCGCCGCCATTTTGGTTCCTTTTACCACGGAGCAGCTGGATTTTACACGATGCACAGACTCGTTTGCGTTTTGGAGGTAAGCACAATTTTCATAATTCACAATTTTCTCCACAACAGTATAATTGACTGCTCAAGGGTGCATTAAGCATGTCTCTTAACAAACTGGCGAGAACGCTTATTTTGTTTTCCGGCCTCTCTAAACATGAAGTCGTCTGTTATCTGCCGTGTCCTTTCTGGACGAAACAAATCATGATCCTCCATCTCTACTTTTCTTGTTTTCAATACGTTTTTTACTTTATTTCTCCCAAATCCTGCTCTACCATCCATCTGCTTAAGCACATCACGGACGTCACGCGGTGTTTTACCCTGTCTCTATTTCTCGCTATCCGCCCTATGAGTATTAGTTTCTCGAAACCTTCATTTCGTGTCCCAGAAAATATTCAGCTGTCTCTTCCTTATGTTAAGTATAAGTTTTCTTCTGGTTTGTATCCTCTCCAACACCTCGTCGTTGATCACATGCGTGGTCACGTGCTCAGTATTCTTCTGTAGATCCACATTTCCGCTGCCTCGAGCCTCTCTTTCATGCTCGAAGAGATCGTCCAAAACTTTGTTATACAGAATATATATATATATACTGTTAAATAATGAATGTCTATTATGTTTAATCATGGGCCGTATTTTTGCTTTAATTTCAGGTGAAAATAAAGACAAATTCTTTAACCATTGGTTATTTTTTTATTATGTTTGTTCTAAGCTTTCTTCTCACATGAGCCATCTTCAGAGAGGTTACAGTGACGTTAACGTGAAAACATCCACCACCAAAGATAGTTTTATGTCAACAAGATAAAATTTTGCTAAGCTACGATAACAGTTACCAAATAGCAAACGCAGTTGTTAAATTCATAATGCGGTTCTAAGATGTCACACCGCGTGAGATCTGGAAATGTTAACAGAACCATATATTTAAATGCAATTTAATGTGTGATAAACATGACAGAGATGTGATAATATTTAGCACCAAGGTTGTTGTTTTTTTCAATGGTCTTACTGATAAAATGTATTTTGCCAAACACATTTTTTTTTATCGTAAAGTGCTCAATACCTGGTTGAGATAGATATTCGCTGCCTTGCAGAAAGGTAGTATCACGTAAAATTCAGTTTTCTTCTCTTTGATTCCAACGAAATTTTCCTGTCGTTCAAAATTATGCTTAGCTGTTGGAATGCGTCCTTGGTCATACAACACGTCTATGGGTTTTAGTGTCGCACTTTCCGTCTTCTGTTAGAACGTTCAGCTGATACATTGAGTTTTTTTGCATTATATTTATTAATTTATAATAAAACTACCTTGCACTGCGATAACTTACTGCTACCATATCTTGTCAGGAGCTCCTGCTATCCACCTGGAGGTCCTTGACAAAATCCAACGGAGAATTTGTAATATGAACGATTCCGACTTGGCGGCTCAGATACATCGCTTTCTCACCGGCGCAATGTGGCTTACCTGTGTCTTTTCTACAAATATTTTTCACGGCTTCTGCTCCGACGAACTTAGCTCTCTGGTAATTAAGGTCACACCCCTTTTTTTTTATTGATTCAATAAAATGTAAAGGCAAATTCTATTCCTCAGCTTCTTTTCTCGCACTTCTCACCTGTGGAATTCCTTTCCGTTTACTTGCTTCTTTGATAGCTATAATCTACGAGAATATAAATGAAGTCAATAGCCATCTCCTATCTCCTATCTCCTTTCTCACTAACTTTCATCCTATCTCTCGTGCTTTTTTTTCTCCATCCACTCTCATCAGTATTCTCGTATTCTTACCCACCTCCTGACACCCTTATAACCTGTCACTCTTTCTCATAACGTTCCTCTTATGTAACATCCTGCACAACAGTGATAGTAAACTGTCTTGATTTGGGGCGATATGATTATTAAAAAAAAAAATCTATCTTATAAACAAAGTGTACCTAAATTCATTATACAACAATCTACCAAATAATCCTACACATATTGTTTCTGTAACTAGACTAAGGTGTCAAAGTATGTAATATACAATGAGATCCCAGCGGGTTTATTAGATTCCGCTGAAGCCTCTTACTAAGTGGAACTGTTTATGCTATATAATTTAAGTGCCTATGACTGCGTTAAGATTGATTAATAATGGATTAGATAGACGATGGCTGATTAGTAGCGAAGGATTCTGCAAAAATTAAAGAACACCGTATTAAAAAAAATTAACCACAAACGAAAGAATTTAGGTCTTCAAGTTAAAATAACTATCAACATAAAACAAGTAGACATTTAAGATGTTACCTTTGCCCTTAACAACAACCATTTTCAATCTTTTATGAAGATTAATTCTAACCCACTATATGCTCCAAAGGAGAATCAGTAATGTGACAGTTACTGACTTGACGGATCGACTCCAGCCACTTTATCACTATATATATATATATATATATATATATATATTGGTCACACAATTATTGCAAAATATAAAATAAGGCACTGTTAAAGAGAGAACTCGCGGCAAGAATAAAAAGAATGATCTGAGTCAATGTTACTTTTCTATTGTTGCTTTCGCCATGAGCGTGGCAGCAGGATATATATATGTATATATATATATATCGCCCGGTTCACACTCCACCCACGTCTATTGAACAGGTGAAGAGGCTCATCCCTTGTTCCCTGTTTAGGATGCGGTTTCCGGTTTTTTCTCTTTTCCAATCTTCTCACTCTTTTTTTTTTTCAATTGGAGTAGATAGACTAAACTATCGCCCGGTTCACACTCCACCCATGTCTATTGAACAGGTGTAGAGGCTCATCCCTTTTCCATGTTTAGGATGTGGTTCCCGGCTTCCTCTTTTCCAATCTTTTCACTCATACGTAGCCCCCTGCACACCAGTGGCCTTACCGCCTTGCCCGGGGTGATATGATTATATATATATATATATATATATATATATATATATATAAGGAATTATTCAAATATATTCAAAAGTTCTACAATATAATCGTATTTAACTCTTTTAGTATAACTGCATACGGTCTAATTTAATTATGACCAAAAACTAAGTAATTAAAAAAAAAATATATATATATATATAAGTGAATAAGGAACAAATAAATATTAAGAACGTTCAAAACATTAATTTAAAAAGGTGCTCACTATAAAATAGAGCTATGAACATTTATTATCAATTATTGTTTAGAACATGGACAAATTATCATCTACTAGAAAGTACAATTTGTTTCGACATTTAAAGGACAATGTCTCATCAGATAGTGTGAAGGGAGAATTGGAAGTTGTAAGAGGAGAGATGGGATTAAATTTTCAACATGTCCATTAATCACCTCTCTCCTCTTCCTCTTTTTGTTCAAATTTTAACTTAAAACTTCCAATTCTGATTTCCCATTTTCTCTACACCACTTACCTCTCACGTAATTGGTCAATATAAGGTAAAAAATGTTCCATATATTTTCCATTTTATATATATATATATATATATATATATATATATATATATATATATTCCATATATAATTAAAAAGTATAGTTTAGAACATGTACAAATTACAATTTACTACAAAGTGTACATTTTTTTTCGACATTGAAAGGACAATGTCTCATCAGGTAGTAAATGCTATTTTTTTAAGGTAGATGAAAAATTCACTTCCTTATATTGGTAAATTTATGTGCAAGATAAAAGAAAAACCGAGAAATCAGAATTATGGATCGTAAAAGAAACATTGAACAAAAAGAGGAAAACGGGAGAAAACGAGGTAAAAGAGACATGGTGAAACTGTTCACATAGACCGACACACACGCCAGTTTTAGCAGTAGAAAATACAGTATGATCATACACAGCCTTTGATGGCCCGACGTTTGGGTTTAACAAAGAGGAAGATGTCAGAAAGTGCAAAGGGAATGGGAGGAAGTAAGCCAAGATGGGCAAAGAAGAGAGGTTTAAGAGACAACATAACCGGCCAAGTGTTAGTTTTTTTTTGTTTTTTTTTTGTTTATTTTTTTAAACTCTGGCCTGGAAGTGGTAGTGGATAAACATATCTGTATTAGTGAAGTATAAGGTTACAAATTTATTTGGCGTTTTCTGAAAAGCTAGTGAAATCATATATATAGGCGTAGAAGTTATTACAGGGGTTTTTTTTATTAATTAAACTTAATTTAAAATTAAAACAATTATTTTAAATAGATTTGCAACCTAAAATTTAGAGAGAAACCTTCATTAGGTCACAATTTGTAGGATGAAATAAAGATAAAATTAGAGATAAATATTTAAGGAGGGAGATCATATAATTAAAAGTGACTATCGTGGTACTAAGATTAAGACTATAAAGGTTTATCTTTTCTAGAGATCTGAACTGTAGATTTTGTAATTTTAGCATGACTGTAAGGTTAGTTCTTTAATGTGTTTGCAATTTACTGTAGTTTCATACCTGTTATTTAGTAACATGTCACTCCTCATGTATTCAATGATATTTATTTATTCTTGTAGACAAAGGAAACGTGGTTCTTTTACCAATTTATATGTTCTAGCCTGTTTGAGGATTTTCCATCTAACTTTAGGTGTTTTATTTTCGTTTTTTAACTTTTTTTTAAATCATATCACCCCAAGCAAGGCGAAAACGTCACTGATGCGCAGGGGGCTACTTAAGAGTGAAAAGACTGGAAAAGAGAAAAGCCGAAAAACACAAACTAAACAGGAAACAAGGGATGAGCCTCTTCACTTGTTCAATAGACGTGGGTGGAGTGTGAACCGGGAGATAGTTTAGTCTATCTACTCCAATTGAAAAAAAAAATATAAAAAAAGTGAACAGATTGGAAAAGAGAAAAACCGGAAACCACAACCTAAACAGGAAACAAGGGATGCGCCTCTTCACCTGTTCAACAGACGTTGGTGGAGTGTGAACCGGGCGATAGTTCAGTCTATCTACTCTAATTGAAAAAAAAATTTTTTTTAAAAAAGTGAAAAGATTGGAAAAGAGAAAAACCGGAAACCCTAAACATATTTAGAAAGTCATGTCATATTTTATTTGTCCGTGTTGTTGAAGAAGGAGGAGTGATTGTAAAAGCGCTTTAAAAGAAAAACAAAAAAAACAGTTCATTGTATTTCCGATGTAACTTTTAGCACCATTATAATTCTCCACGGATAAAATCGAACACATATATACCATGGATTTTGTTAAGCATTTGTTAGGTAGTGGGCATTGGTTCGGGTTTTTCCAATTACAAAAGTGATGGTGCAAACTGACATGAGTGATCGTTTGTTTGTGTTGTATGATTTCAATAATTTTATTATATAATTTAATTATTTTTTCTAAGTTGTTGGGGTAACTATAACTGCGTTTTAGTGTATACATATGAATTTAAGCATGTCTACAAAGCTATCACGTGTATTAGTGAAACGGTTAAACGATTTTCTTTTAAGTTTATCACTAGAAAATAGTCAAAAAGTGATAGACAGGGAAGTGCAAAAAAATATAATGTACTTCGCACATTTGCTGTCGATTTAGTTAACCGAATCAATTTAATAGAAGACGAGAGAACCAATAAATTTACGCTAGAGGGTAGAATATAGATTAAGGATTTCGGTTACATTATATTAGAAAATAAATT
>JBBBDQ010000244.1:1640000-1730000 GCA_037127315.1 Ascarosepion bandense
ATGGCACTTGACTGACTATAATAGTTGGAAACATTAAGGCTTCTACTGGTCATAAAATGGGTGATTAGTTTTATGTTTTTATGAAGTAATAAACTGATCCCCCACTGTAATACATCTGTTCTCCCGCTAACTATGAGTCAAATAATAGGACAGATTGGGTTCTATAGGCTTGGATGGCAACCAGTCTACCGCAGAAAGCAATGGCAACCTACTGCGGGATAATCCCAGTCAGTCATGTCTCTTTCAAGACATGATCGCCCAATCGTGCATTACCTATGACACTCAACTGACTGACTGACACATTTTATTCCTGTCCCCAACCAAAGACTTAAGGTCAGAAATGGCTTCATGACATTTCTTAGTGATTATTCTTGTTAAAAATAAAAATGTACGTATAACGAAAGCCGAAATATTGTGAAGACAACAACACCACGGAAGAGGGACAGTTTAAGGCCGAATATTCTTAAACATTGTGACTCTCTGCTAATATATGAATTTTTGTCACGATGATTACAGTATTTGGGTCTGGAGTCAGAATTCTTTGAATTCTGTTCCATCACATCTAGCCTTTCATGTTTTCGGACCATTCCAAGTGCGCCATTTCAGACGCTATCTAAAATTTCACTCTCAACGTATATTTTGCTTTCTAGCCGAGATCTTTAATTTTTTATAAAGGTGGAACCTAACTACAAAGGTCTAAACTGGTAAAACTAAGGAATGGAGTGCATCTGGACATTTACTATGTGTGTATTGTATTACTTTGACCGGCTAACAAAAATATATTCCGGCCGTGGATGGTAGCGACGAGGCGCAACAATGGACAGAAACACAGGCCAACTACGATATGATTGACATGAAAGGCAGAAAACACAGGTGACAGCCGACGAAGATGATTAACAAATGTATCTAGCCGTAGTTGACTTTAATTAATCGAAAACCCGAAAAAAAAAAGGCTAACGACTCCGACAACTCCTGTGTGTGCGCGCCATATTCTCTATCTACTCTCTTGCTCCATTCAACTGTCACCGATGAAGAATAAAAATATAAGTTAACATTTTTATATATACACTACCGGCCATAATTATTAGGCCAACCCAGTTTCTAAAAAAAAAAATGATGTATTCCATACTATTTTTAGTATGTATTGCCAAGTTGATAATTCTAAATAAAAAAAGAATGGTTTTGTTAATATTGCACCGTAACATGGGCATCAAATGAACTCTTCTTGTGTCCAGTTTTTGTGCTCTCTTCCCCATGCTAGTCTCTTATTGGCTGGTTGAAGCAAAGGCTTCCTGGGTGCCTTGTAAAGTTTTGCAAAGTAATAATAAAAGACCCATTCTATTGTCATTTAGGATTATCCACATATCCAATGAATATTGAAAGTAGTATAATATACATCATTTCTTAAAAAAAAACCGGGGTGATCTAATAATTATGACCGTTAGTGTGCGTGTTTGTATTTCTCGTTTTTCCGCTCAGGCTATTGTTGTTGTCCACCAGGACTTTATATTACATGTGAACATAGACGAAGCGACATTTTAAGATGTAAGCAAAAAAAGAATACTTTGGTCAACTGTCAGTGAATTTTCTTGTTATCGCAACATTTGGACTTTCCTCATACGTACATCGATTCACGTTACTACAAGAAATTTCTAACCGAACCCTTCAGTTAAACAGTCGTATACTGTTCTCGTATCACTGCTCATGTATAGGAATATCTTATGTTGAGTACTGATTAGTTATTGTTAGCCCTGTTTCTACGGGACCAGAGATTAAACTCTCAATTGAGAAAAGAAGGTATGGAAAATGACACCCGCAGGGCTTATTAAAGGTAAGAGGCAGAAATGGGGAAACGGTAGTAAATAGATGGTTAAAACATGGAATAGATTATTTATTTATTTATTTATTTATTTATTACGATACCCACAAGCAAAAATATGGTTTTACAGAAAGATACTGGGGAGTCCATGGACAGAGTATGTGTGCCAGGATGAGGTGTCAGAAATGATGCAAACAAGAAGAAAACTGATAATAAATATCAGGAAGAGATAAATGAGGTTCCTAGGACAAGTAATGAGGAAGGAGAGCCTGGAGAACTTAAAACTCACAGGTCGGATAAACGGAAGAAGAGACAGGGGAAAGCATCGCGAGACGTACTGGTTAGGTCTGAGCAAATGTTTGACGGAGCCGGGCTTAAGAGATACCATGAGACAAATTACTGAGAGCGACAAGAGACAGCCAAATGGAAGTCCATGATCACCTACGTCCTGAAGGGACAGGACACACTTTTTTTATAATCGTATCACCCCCACCAAGCAAAGCATTATACTGCCACTGTTGTGCAGGGTGTTACGTAGGTGGAAAGTTGAGAAGGAGTGATAGAATACAGGGGGTGTCAGGAAGCGGGTAGGAGAAGGATGAGAATACTGAAGAAATGAGATGGGAGCATGAAATAGAGGATGAAAATTAGTAAGATAGGAGATGACTATTGACTTTACATTTAAATTCTTGGAGATTATAGCTGTTGGGAAAGCAAGTAAATGGAAGGGAATTTCACAGGCGGGAAGTGCGAGAAAATCTGTTGGGGTAGAATTTGCGTTTACATTTTATTGGCTTCAGTGTGAAATGGTGGGACCTAGTTGCTAATCGTGTGGCTCGATTAAATTCGTATATAGGGAGCACCAGGGAGTTAGGTTAATCAGAGCAGAAGCCGTGAAAGTACTTGCAGAGGAGACACAGGGAGCCACACTGCGCAGGTAAGAAAGTGACTATAAAGAACACACAAGATAAGTTATAGAGCCGTATAGCGAAGAAAACGGCGACTTACCTCGTCAAACCAAGCGACAGCGCGTCGCGTTAATATTACGACGTAAAATGCGGCGAAAAAGAAAATTGCATACCCAAAACAAGTCCGCCGCAGGAGTCGTTATGGGAGTGTATGCAAATCTTTGGCGACCTCTGGAAAAAATTGATCGGCCGATAAAAGCAGTCGTTCTCGAAGCGAAGAGGTTTTTTAACTGGTTTAGGTGGATAGCAGTTGGCGAGATTGGACCGGCGAGTTGAATTGTCAGCATTTTCTTTTTCTGGCCCGAAATTAGAGCAATTTGCGAGAGAATATTTCCTACAAGCCGGAAGACTTTTTCTTATTAAAGTTAATATTCGGCTGAATTTTGCTGAAATTAAAAATCTGAAATATCTGTCTTTATTAGTCTAATTGTTCGGCTGCATATCTACAAGTGGCTTTTTTGAGAGGGACACTGTAAGCTTCGGGCGATAAACAACTCATCATTTTTCCACTCCTACACTGTACAAAAATAAAATGTACAAATTCATGACAATCTCGAAAAGATAGAGCACTGAAACCCCACCCATAATGAAGAGAACCTGAGATAAAAAAAAGCCTACTCTTGAACAATTAAAACGTTCTCATATTCACGTGAACCCTCATATTACGTTTTATTCTGCTCTAAAACAACACTCGTAACTGCCATATAACAAGCAACGTCCTCCTCGTTGGAATTCTAGACAAAAAATAATAATGGGGAGAAAATGAAAGTTAAAAAAAAAAAAAGAAGCAAAATAGTTGCTATTGAAGTTCATATTCGAAATAAAACTTGAGAAAATGCCTGAGGCTGCTGAATAAAAGTGTGGCTAAGTGGTGGCCCAATATAGCGAACGACGATCGGTATGATTAGCGTGCGTGGTAAGAGACCCCTCAAGCCCAACTGAGGTTTGCTGCATTTCACTTAGAGCCATAATTTCGCGTGATTAGCGGAAAAGTAATTGTCAATTGGTCGTCGAAAATAATTACTGCCAACACAATGGACGATGTAAGGCCGGTTGAATTTACCTTGGGTTGATTAAAACGAGATGCGCGGTTAGCCAAAAGGTAAGTCTGGTGATTCTGATGATGATGATGACCACCAGCAAAAACAAACATAAAAAGCAAATAGAGAGTATGATGTAAATTATGATGAGTATTAATATTATTATAGTAGCAGTCTTCTCATAGTGTGCTACAATATAGATATATATATAATATATATATATATATATATATATATCATGAATTAATTGCACATTGCAACACGAAAATTTATGTTCAGAGATAAATTCTTTTCATCAGGCAATGTTGGTTATGAAAATAATTAATAATCGGTTTGCTGTTCATGTATGTGAGACAATATAAAATTTGTGTGTGTTCCTTTCAACTAATCAGAGTAAAGATTCGCTTTGGAACTTGGCTAGTAGTTTGTACATATTTACTTTTTTTCACCCTAGCGGTCAGAGTCAACTTACTTTTAAACTAAAGTGAATCGTTATTCTGGCTAGTTAAAAGAAACACACACATACATTTTATATCTTCCTACATACATAAAAGGATATGCGTTGTGGTCCAGTAGATATCGACTCGGAACTAGAAATCGGAGACCCGAGTTCGAATTCCAGTTGAATTCGTTGCAATCATATACGCGCAAATACCCTTGAGAAAGGTATTAATCCATCTCTTCCTTCCGGCTAGCTATAGAACCTAATCTGTCCTATTATTTAACCCATAATTGGAGGGAAGAGACGGATTAATACCTTTCGCAATGGTATTTGCGTGTAAGTGAATGCAAGAAATTCAACTGGAATTCGAACTCGGCTCCCCGATTTGTTGTTGCAAGTCAATATCCTCTGTACCACAATTCTTTTCTACAAGTTATTAAACTCCTTGTTGTGTGATTGCCCTTAAACAATGCGTTAATTTTTCATTTACAATAATTATGTCGTCGTGTAATATATATATATATATATATATATATATATATATATATATTATTCCCTCCTGTCACGCCCAGGTGGGGATAATCTGCCAGGAAACAGCGAATAATCATCTCAAATACTTGCCGTCATTTTTAACGGCAGAGGTGAACGTGTCTTGAATATAAAGCTAAAATAAATATTTATTGTTTTTAAGTGCGTAGACTCCACTATGATAAATCGATCCACAGCCTCACGACTGTCGGAAATATAAATACAGCAATGACAATGAAAAAAAAACTATATAAATAAACAGAAAAAAAATAAAAGGAAAAATAAGAAAGAATACTAAAAAAAAAGAAACGAATGAAGAGAGAACACAGTTTTTAAAAAAGGTATAATTGAAGAAGGTGAAGAAAAAAATAAAAATAAAAATAAAAAAAATGAAGAGGACGACGACTTACTTCCTGAGAGCAGAAAAATAATTTTTTTTTAAAATCGTTTCACATCAAGCATTGCAGTAACGCCACTGATGCGCAGGGGGTTACATAACAGTAAAAGGTTAGATAGGTGAGTAAAGAGAAAGACGATCCAGTTACAGGGTTTGTCAGAGAAAGGAGCAAAAGAAGCATGAGAATACAGGTGTGATGACAGTTACGAAGGTAGAGAAAGGAAAAGATATACAGGGTGATGTAGAAAGAACTAGAGTCAAGTGGATATGAGATGGATATTCACATTCCTGGAGGTGGTAGCTGTCAGGAAAGCAAGAATGTGGAAGTGGGTTCCACGGACGAGAAGTGCCAAAAAAAAAAAAAAAGCTGCTGGAGTAAAATTGTCGGCTGCTGGGTGCGATCCAGTTGCCAGTTTGGTGGCACGAGTAAACTACTGTGGCAGGAGCCCCAGTGACTTAAGCTCGACAGAGTAAATTATGAAGAAGTCTAATTCAAAGAAAGGGGGAAAATTAAAATTCCTAAAGAAAATTCCTAAAGAAAAAGAGAAGAAACAGAAAAATATAAAAGAACTGGAGAAAGAGAGTGGGGGACAATGAATCAAACATTCGCAATATAATGGAAAGGAACCCTAAAGCCGGAAAGACACATAACAATATCAAAGCAAATGAACAAGAAAAAGCTGAGATTTTTAAAAAATGATGATGAACAGCTACGATATTAAAAGGTCAGAGATATTTTTTTCTGTTCAAACCCGTCACCAGATATATTCGTAAAAAATAAAATGATTTTCCTCTGACCATTTCAAAAGAGTAGTTCTGTGAGTATTTTACCAATGACTTACGCTCAGCCGATAACAGGCCCTGGGCATGACAGTAAACTGCATCCGGCAGCAAGGCCTCTGACTGGGAGGTTGTGAGGAGCATAAAAAACACTTCTTAATTGCTGTTGTTCTCAAGTCCACTCTAACCTGGAGTGGTAGGAGCTGTTCTGGTCCCAGCTATGGGAAAATCCTACCCCCCCCCCCCCGAACTGGGGTCAAAACACTATGAAAGTATAAAAATTCTTTTATAGAAATATATAAAAGAAAAAAATAGACTTTTATCATTTTGGAAGGAATAAATATTACCATCAATTCCTTTTTGAAGTAAAAATTATTACCAAAACACATTTTTGAAAGAAAAAATATTCTCAGCAAAACATTTTTGAATAGAAAGCTAGAAGATATTTTCAGTTTGCTAAAATAAACAAAAAGTATAAAAACAAAAAATTTTCATCAAAATCTGACTAAATCAACTTTTAACAACCTTCCCATTATGAGTAAACATAAAAAATACTTAAACCCTCACCTTTTTGGTGGTTGATATGCCGTTAAACAAAACTGAAACCAGCCTATAAACTTTTTGCCAGTAAAATAGTTAATTTTCTACTTTTCTCTTTATATAGTATCTGCTAGGATCAGGTAAATATACCTTAGTGTTGGGATCGTCAACCAACCGAGGGCGTGCCATACCATGCAGTTTCCATTGGAACGCAAATTGTGTAATAACTAAAAGTATGTTGTTGATATTGAGCAATTGGCTAAGACTATGGCGTTCAACAAAATACGAAACAACGACTTGATACATATTAGACAATCTCGAAAAAGCCGCTGGGATGATAAAGAATCTATATTGGCAGCAAACCTCTTGTGTACGGATAGGAAGTGAACTAAGACCTCAGTAAAACTAAATGCATGGTCATCAGCAAAAAAAGAGCCCAATATGCCAACTACAAGTCAGAGAAACTAAAACAAGTAAAAAAATTCAAATACCTGTTTTGACATAGGATGGAAAGTGCGACATAAATCCAAAGACGCATTGGCATAGCCAATAAACTGGTAGACAGGAAAATTTCATTAGAAACACAGAAAAGAGTGCTGGATTGCTATGTGTCTTCCTGTATGGAAGTGAATTCTTGGCGATCTCATCAAGAATGAAGGAGAGGCTTGAGGCAGCAGAAATGTGGTTTTACAGAAGGATGCTGAGAATACCATGAAAAGAACACGTGTGCAACGATGAGGTGTTGGAAAAAATGCAAACGAGAAGAAAATTGATAATAAATATCAGGAAGTGACAAACGAGGTACTTCAGAAACGCAATGAGGAAAGAAGGCCTGGAGAATTTAATACTCACTGGTCGGATAAAGGAAAGGAGATATAGGGGAAAGCAGCGTGAAGTATACTTGATAGGCCTGAGCAACTAAATGGCGAAGCGGGGTTTGGGAGAAATGCCATGAAAAAAATTGAGTGACAAGAGTAGAGCCAAGTGGAAGTCCATTACCGCCTACGTTCTGAAAAGACTCAGCATATGAAGAATAAGAAGGCAAGGTCAAGTATTCCTTTAATAATAATAAAAATTTTTAAAAAAAGTTAGTTTATTTCTACCCATGAGGTTTATATGTTACTATATATATTACTATCCGTCCATGCATAAAATACTGCTGTCATCTAAGGTCAGGCGCATCCGATGTTCATCTCGGTGTTCTCTACAGGCTCCAAAGGAGAATCAGTAATGTGATAGGTACCGACCAGGCGGCTCGACTCCAGCCACTTTCTCACCGACGGAATGTGGCTTCCCTCTGTCTGTTCTATAAATATTTTCATGGGTTCTGTTCTGTCGAACTTAAATCACTGGTGCCTCTGCCTTATGAGTTTAGTCGTGCAACCAGACTGGCTACTTGGTTCCACCCATTCACAGCTAGAACAACCAAATGCAACCGACAATTTTACTCCATCAGCTTCTTTTCTCGCACTTCCCGCCTGTAGAACTCTCTTCCATATTCTTGCTTTCCTGACGGCTACAACCTTCAGGAATTAAAACGCAATGCCAATACCCATCTGTTAACCACTTGACTCCAGTTCTTTCTACATCACCCTGCATATATTTTCTTTACCTTTTTGTCTGCCTTTGGAACTCTCATTACACTTGTACTCTCATCCTTCTCTTACTCCCTTCTCTGACACTCCTCGGTTCGTCTTTCTCTTTACTCTCTTCCTATCTAATCTATATCTTTAATGTAGCCTTATGCGCACCAGTGGCGTTACCCTTGCTTGGGGTGAAACGATTAATATACGCATCGCTCATTCACTAATGAATTAGAGCACTCTGGCTATTGGGCGTGTATAATTACAATATACATGGTAAAAAGTCTGCTGCCTTAAATAAATATATATATATATATATATATATATATATATATATATATATATATATATATATCCACAGAGAGATCTGTTTCGCTGTATCACAGCTCATCAGTACGGTTAGACATCAGATTGCTTTTAACCATGGATTGAAACCCGGCCGAATTGGAGTCAATTGGCGATTCTACCTCTGAGCTATGGGCACTCGGTAGAAGGAATCAGACTTTTAGCCCATGATGTATCATACGCCATTAACCAGAGTGCTCTAATTCATGACTGAATGAACTATGCGAAGATGCTAGACTAGCTACTGTTTTTCAAAGTCTACCATTCTTCCAGACTGCTCAATCAGGGTGTGAGAGCGTGTAGAAGAGGTATAAAAATACGTATGTTGTTGGCGCACTGAACGATTTTAAAACCCTAAGTCGGTAAATTAGCAAAAGTTTGCCGACCTCTGGCTTAGTGTGTATTTACGATTTGAGTGACTGCCTAGAAGTTCACGTTCGGATTGTGATAATTATACATTTTTATCGAGAAGAGCAGTAAGAATGGATATGATCAGTTTTCTTCCTCCTTTTCTATTTATACAATGCCTGTATCAGGTAGACATAGCTTTGTATGCGTTTACCTTTAAATTAATTACCTGGAGGTAAGTAAGAATAGTGGTAATGTACGATGAGTTGCATTTGTTAAATATAAGTAAATTTTCTTTTTTATAAACAAAACTTTTCCATAACATTGCTTTCTTGTTCTCGCAATACAAGGCGCAAGCGCCGCCCAATATAGAGTACTAAATGAAGTTATTTGAAATATGTAGAAGTGCGCACCAATATTGTAGTGATCAGGAAAGCATACTCTCGGGAGTGTTTCCAACTGGCTCGAGACTAAATTACTATTATCTGTATTATTGTTCCTGTAATGCAAAACACAAGAGCTACTCTTCATAGCTGTTAGCGAAATGTTTACATTGTGAGGATATGTAGGATAGATAACTTGACCGTGTAGAAATCAAATTAACTGCCTTCTTTTTGTCTCTTTGATGTAATCTACCTCATTCATAGGAGAGTATCTAATTCAGAAGGTGGGTTAATCTTCTATGCTATGAGTGGATTCTATTCACTCATATATATATATATATATATATATATATATTTATTAGATAGGTTTTCCTTTCATTTGTAGTGACTACACCAATCTACTTGTGTCAAATCACTTGCTGTTAACCAATATCTAACAAAAAGGTTAAGATTAACGTATTGAGAAAGCATCCTCTTGGGAGCAAAATTTCTCGTGGATAAAAAACGAAAAGAACATTTAAAGGGGATGAGTATGTTTGCTGGCGGAAATTATGAAGATGTAGATCATTGAAAGCGGGGAATGTAGTTCATCCAAACATCTGCTATGAAAATATACTTAAAAATCTAGATGTGGATTTATTTAATTAAAAAATAAAAAGAAAGAAAACAGGACTCGTCAGCAAAAAGATGAAAAAAAAACTAAGAAAGTTGAGATGCGGAACAGAAAAGATGTAACCGCAATTTCTACACTAACAGCTTCTTTTCACGCACTTCCCACATTTGTTATTCCCTTCAATATACTTGCTTCCCCGACAGCTACAATCTCCAGGAATTTAAATATGAGGTCAATAAATACCTCTTACCACACTAACTCGCATCCATTCTCTCAAACACTCTACCCATCTACCCAAACCCCATCCTCGGTATCCTCATCCGTCTATCACTCTCCTTCCGATATTTCCGATGACTAACCACTCTTTCTCATCACTTTCCCCGATGTAACCTTCTGCGCAATAGTGGCAGTGGAATGCCTTACTTGAGGTGAAATGATTTTAAAAAAAACAAAAAAAAAAATTGTTCGAGAAAAATAAATTTGGATAAAAAAAAAATTAAGTAGATAACTGCACACAAAAGACTGTAATACAAAGATAACGTTGACAGTCTGTTGGATGCAAAATGGAATCAATGAAACACGTTTGGTTGAATAAATATATCGACTTGATTATCAAATGCTTGGAGGACCACAAAAGGCTGTGTCATAAATGCTTGATTATATGAGAGAGAGAAATAAAAAGTTATTTGTATAGTCGAATTTCTTATCGCTTTGCCTAACATTCAGTCAGTTAAGTACCATACGTGATACATGCTTGGGCGAAAGAGACATGACTGACTGGGCAGAAGATTATTCTGCGGTAGACTTGTTGCCATCCAAGGCTATAGAAACCAATCTGTTCTATTATTTGAGGCATAGGTACACAGGGAAGAGATATATTATATTATTTAGTAATTAGTGGGGGATCAGTTTTTTACTTCATTATAATATAAAACTGATCCCCCACTTTATGCTTAGTAGAAGCCTTAATCATGTTTCCAACTATTATATTCAGTCAGTCAGTTAAGAACCATAGGTGATACACGCTTGGGCGATCATGTCTCGAAAGAGACATGATTGACTGTGCAGAAGAGGATCCCGCAGTAGGTTACCATTACTTTTTGTGGTAGACTGTTTGCCAGCCAAGTCTATAGAACCCAATTTGCCCTATTATGACTTATAGCTGGAGGGAGAAGTGATGTATTATATTATTGCATAGTAATTAGTGGGGGATCAGTTTATTACTTCATAACAATAGAAAACCGATACCGCACGTTGTGAAAAGTAAAAGCCTTAATTTTGATTCCAACTATTATATTCAGTCAGTCAGTTAAATGCCGTACTTGATACACGTTTAGGTGATCATGTCTCGAAAAAGACATGACTGAATGGGCAGAAAAATATTGCGGTAGACTGGTTGCCAACCAAGGCTATAGAATCCAATAGAAATGGGTTCGGTTTGCACGAGGGTCAAGAATGTGTAAATGGGTTCGGTTTGCACCAGTCATGAAGGTCGAAATAACTAGGTTTGTTTTATCTGAGTCACAGACTCAAAAAAGTTCGATACAAGTTTGTTTTAAACCAGAGTTTGCACGAAGGTTAGGTTTGCACGTTGATTTAAAATAAAACCCCAATTCATGGCAGGGCCAATCCCAGATGTGTTTGCGTGGAGTGTTGAAAAAGTGATTAATTCGTCTAAAAATCTGCTTTAAAACTAACAATAATGGTATATATATATATATAATTTTTTTTTTTTTTCACTTAAGTCGGAGAAACTAACATAAAACAAGTACAAAATTCAGATCCCCCGGAAGTGCTTTGACAGAGGATAGAATGTGCGAACATGGAAATCGAAAGACACATTGGCATGGCCAAAGACGCATTTCAGAAGCTAACAGTAAAATCTCGTTAAAACCAAAGAAAATAGTGCTGGATATCTCTTTCTGTATGAACTTGAATGTTAGACGATCTCATCAAGGATGATGGAGAGGCTTGAGGCAGCTCAGTGTGGTTTTACAGAAGGGTGCTGAGGATACCATGGACTGATCAAGTGAGCAACGATGAGGTGTCAGGAGAGGATGCAATCGAGAAGAAAACTCATAATTAACATCAGGAAGAGACACATGATGTTCTGTAATGACGAAGGAGTGCCTGTATAATTTAATACTCACAAGTCGGATAAAGGAAAGAAGAGATGGGAAAATATCACGGGATGTACTTGTTAGGTCTGAGCAAATGGATGGCGGAGCGGGGTTTAGAAGAGATACCAAGAGAATAAATATTGAGAGTAACAAGAGACAAGTGGAAGTCCATCATCGCCTCCGTCATGAAGGGACAGGGCACATGAAGAAGTCGAACCGGTGAAAATAGCTACAGTAAGCAGATGACCCTTTTGGTCGTTGTATTCTTGAGCCCAATATAAAGTACACTTACGTTCCCAGTTTGCCATACCAACTTTTAAAGTTTATAAAATATGACCAAACCTTAGATTTTTTTTTAGGTAAGCAATTTGGTGAATTTAAAAACTTTTCAGCACCCCCTCGAAATGATTTGAAAAATGGAACCTATTTTAATCCTACCTGCTATATCGAGGTTTGCAAAATCAGCGATTGCAGTGTGTTATTTTAAGAAGTTGTTATAGAAAAACATTAGAACTTTCTTTTACTCTCTCGAATTTCCTTCTCTCCGAAGCAAATGCTCTGTGCTTATAAAATTCGCTGTCTTATACGGTAATAAATCTTTCTCCTTAAATACAGGCTTAACGTATCCAGAAACGAACTGTAGCTCGCATCAAAATTGGATACCGTATTCGCCTTGCACATCCTTCAATGTACCCAGCATATATCAAAATGTCTTGGATATTATTTCGAACTGTTGAAGTGACTTATGGCCGTCGGGGTGGTGAGATATAAATATCTGTAAGAAGAAAAATGGCAGAGAAAACTCTATTGTTTTGATTCGAATCTATTGAATTGAGGCCTTCTAATCTTTTCTTTGCCAGTAGCCAGGTTGTGGGAGAGAAAAAAAAAGGGAGTGACCGAACTTGTTCTGCTTTCCTGACTTTTCCCCAATATATGGTAGATTAGGACCTTTCCCTAAATCTCGCTTTCTCTCTCTCTCTTTTCGCTGACATCTTTTGTGGCTGAGCCACTGAACGCTACGCGTAAAATAGGCACGAAAATAGAATGATGCTTCAGTAAAATCGATTTTTTCGAAAGAAAAATAGTAACATATTTTGATTAAAACCGTAAAGTCGGATTTTTAGAGGGATGTTGTACGTTATGGAGCTACAAATAAAATTCTTTGTCCCACTGACAGCTGAATGGGTCAGGTAAAATTTTAAAGCAAAGTTTTACTCAGGATCAGGAGAAAAAAATAAGTCATTACAGTTGATATTCTTGATGGCATTGGTTACAGCTTGTTTGGGATATGCTGGTGATATTACACTTTCAGTTGCTATTGGAATGGTTCGGAACGAAAAATCCCAGAATTCTGAGTACTGCTGCTGCTGCTGCTGCTTGTAGTCACAGAGGCAAAATCTGTGCGGTTTCTTGACATTAGGATATTTTATTTTGTAGTTCTTTTCTTCTTCATGTGTCCCTTCAGAACGTTGGCGATCATGGACTTCCACTTGCCCCTGTCACTTCTAACTCTTAATATTTTCCCCCTTAGTATCTCTCCCAAACCTCGTTTCGCGATCCATTTGCTCAAGTCTATCAAATATGTCTCACGCTGCTTTTCCCTGTTCTTCTTTCCTTCTATTTCTGTCCTGTGAGTATTAGATTCTCCAGGCCTTCTTTCTTCATGGCCTGTTCCATGAAACTCAGCTGTCTGTTTTTGATTATAGTTTGAGTACTCTTCTTGTCTGCATCCACTTTAAAATCTCGTCGTTGCTCACGTGCCAGATCTATGACATTCTCAGTATCCTTCTGTAGAACTTGGTAGTACGAGGAACACAATCCACTTTTTGTGTAACTGAATGGAAGAGAGAAATAGAAAAATATTAATGAAGTGTGGTGGTGTTTTAGCGTAAAACTGAAGACAGAACAAAACCTCTTTACTAGGCATTACCGAACTAATTTCAAAGGCAAAGGCAAGTATTAAACGCAACACAAGAGCATGCAGTAAACGCAAGAGCAGGTAAACAAAATGCCGAAGAAAGAAAAGAACTCAGCCTTTTTAAAGGAAAAGGAACGTGTGCAAAATCACGTGCAATAGAAATTTTTACTTTAACGAAAATATAACAATCTCCCCCCCACTAGTAAGAGAGATTGCAAGGTGTATATATTATTTTATTTATAAGTCCAGTCGCTGAACTGGTCTACGAATCCTGCTAGACCGCCGTGGGGGCAGTTCACTATTCGAAGGACTGGCAGGTCTCTGGGAAGGCTGATTCTCTATTTCCTCCGCATTAAGTGTAGTGTCAACTGGACTTGTTTCAATCAAATGGGCCGGGTCTGCATTTGCAAGGTCGGGTCGAGTATTCTCAGCAGGACCCTGATGTTCATCAGAGCGTGGAAAGCGAGCCAAATGTCTTAGCGCCACTGAATCCTCCCGGCCGTCATCATGCCGTATTCTTGCATGAGTAGGGTTGGCCTCGAGGAGTTCCACCACCTCTACGATCGGGTCATACTTGCTCCCGTTGCCAAACCGTTTCAGCAGTACCCTTCCAGGTTCGCAGAGCCAAACAGGTAAGGCAGTACCGGTAGAAGAGCGCCTTTCAAATTTGAACAAGCGTTCGTGGGGAGTCACATTTGTACTAGTGCATAGTAGGGAACGAATAGAATTTAAAACATCGAGCAGAACGTCCTGCCAAGCACTAAGGGGTAACCGTTTAGATTCCAAGGCCAATAATATTGAGTGCCAAATAACGCCGTTGTAACGCTCGCACTGACCGTTGCCTTCTTGGGTTGTATGCAGTGGTGTTACTGCACCCAACCCCAAGTCTCGTCAGGAAATTTCTGAACTCCTCGGACACGAACGACGTTCCTCTATCAGAATGGATGAAAGTGGGGAGTCCAAAAATAGAAAAAATATTCGTCAAGGCACTTGATTGCGGATTGCGAAGAACAATCACGGCACGGGAATGCAAAGGGAAATCGACTGTACTCATCGACGATAGTAAATAGGTAACGACATCCTTTCGATGATGCCGGGACAGGCCCTTTGAAGTCTACGGAGAGGCGCTGAAAGGGAGCAGTAGAGCGGATTAGTGTATTATTAGTAGGGCTGGAAAATTGAGGTTTTATTTTTGCACAAGTTGTACACTCGGATGTCACTCGCCGAACTTCATCAATTGAGTATGGCATATTTTGTGATCGTATAAAGTGCCAAAAACGTTGAACACCAGGGTGTATTAATGAACTGTGTATGGTCCTTAGCTCCTCCAAGGAGGAAGCAGCAGCACCACACACTCTCGACAAAGCATCGGCAACGGTGTTTTCACTTCCGGGACGGTGTTTTATATCGTACGAGAACGGGAGAAGCTCCATTTTCCACCGAATGATTTTATCATTTTTAATTTTTCCTCGGTTAGCTGGCTTATACATAAAAGATACGGCTTGCTGGTCTGTTATGATAGTAAAGTGCTTCCCAACAAGGAGGTCTCTCCATTTTCGGACACATTCAACTATCGCGTAAGCCTCATTTTCAACTATGTGTATTCGTATTTCAGATGGGTTTAATGATCGGGAAAAGAATGCTACAGGCCTATCAGCCTGTAAGAGAGTGCCTCCTATAGCTTTCTCTGAGGCATCGGTTTCAATAGTAAATGGTAGTTCGTCGTCGATAACCTTTACAGATGATTCGGCAACGTCTTTAAGTTTTTCGAAAGAATTCACAACTATAGGAGGCATGGGAAATTGTTTATTTTCAACCAGGGGACGAATTTGTGAATACTTAGGTATCCATTTCGCATATTAAGAAAACATACCAAGGCACCTCTTTAACGAATTTGAATCCGAAGGAGGAGGCATTTGCAAAAGAGGTTTCAAACGCTCAGGGTCAGGTTGAATAGTTCCGTCACAGATTTGG
The DNA here is from genome assembly GCA_037127315.1 of Ascarosepion bandense. Classification (NCBI taxonomy): domain Eukaryota; kingdom Metazoa; phylum Mollusca; class Cephalopoda; order Sepiida; family Sepiidae; genus Ascarosepion; species Ascarosepion bandense. Next base: position 1,655,799 of record JBBBDQ010000244.1, read on the forward strand.
TATCCAAGCAAATTGATAGAACGAAGCGAAAACTTTGATTTTTCTCGGTTTATTTCGAGGTTGTATGTTGAGGCAGCCTTTAAGAAACGTTCCAAGTTAGCGTCATGCACCTCTTGAGTTTTACCACAAATAGTAATGTCATCAATATAAGAAAAAGTTCCGGATAACTTATTTTCAGAAATAAAGGAATTCATAAATCGTTGAAAGGCAGAAACCCCATTAGTGACACCCATGGGTATTCGTTTGAATTGATACAAACGATTTCCAGCTTGAAAAGCCGTGTAAGGCCGATCTTCGGGACAAATTTCGATCTGGTAGTAAGCTTTAGACAAATCAATCGTACTAAAAATATGATACTGGGCAATTCGGTTTACGAGGTCCTCAATCCGAGGCAATGGGTACGCGTCAAGTAGTGTGAAACGGTTAATGGTTTGGGAAAAATCAACCACCAATCGTTTCTTTCTATTAGGCGACGAAGTCACAACAATTTGAGCACGCCACTGTGAATAGCTGGTTTCAATGACATCGTCTTCAAGCAGTTGAAGAATTTCTTTTTCAATAAATCGGGCATCCTCCGCACGGTAGTTTCGGGATTTAGTAGCAATGGGTCTGCAATCAGGGGTCAGGTTTCGGAACAATTTTACAGGGGCACAACTGATCCTGGTTAGCGCGCAGATTTTTAAAACTTCCTGAGATCCACCAAAAGAAATAGTAATACCCCGGTGTAGTTTCAAAAACGGCACTCCGAGTATAATGTCCATACAGGAGTCAGGAAGCACAGTAAGGTCAATCTCTTTATATTCGCAACCATTGAAGAAAATGTTCTCGGTGCAATATTCAGACAGTTTAAGGGAAACGGCGGATGATGCCATAGAAATTACGGAGTTCCGTTTTAAAGTGGGCAGTCTCATTGTTTTGACAATACGGGCACTGATAAAATTATCAGAACTGCCGGTGTCTATAAGGGCAGTTAACTTTTTCCCTTTTAACTCCACAGTTTCGGTGATAGGAGGGCAACTATCACCACCTTTAGCACGGGCCCCTATGATGGCAGAAGAAGAACGTGAATGTGTCGGTAGAATAGAACGGCAAACTTTAGAAAAATGCCCGAGTTTACCACAGCTTCGACATACCTTATCGCGGGCAGGGCAGAGGCGGCGGTCGTCCTTAAAGTGACGTCTCCCTCCACAGTTGTAACACTTGCCACGAACAGGAAGGGCAGCAGAGAACAGTACAGAGTCACACTTCATTGGAGAATCAGTTAGAGCAGAATTTTTAGAAATACCAGTGGCCTCCTCGGCAGAATCGTCAACACATTTTTAGTTCCAGTAATGGAAGTAACGGCGGCTTCCAATTGAATGTTTTTAATTCTTCTTAACACAAAAGAAACTTCAGATGTTAATATTAAGAAAGTAATTAAAATGTGCCAAAGTTAACTTTTGCTACAATTTGACTGTAGACCATGAAATAGAAGTATGGTGGAACTAATTATCTTTTCATGGCAGATTATAGGGGGTGTCAGGAAGTGAGTAAGAGAAGGATGAGAAATGTTGAGAGTGGAGTGGACGGAGAAAGGAGCATGAGAGAGAGAGAGAGAGAGAGAGGATGCAAGTCAGTGAGATAGATGACTATTGAACTTACATTTAAATTCTTGAAGATTGTAGCTGTCGGGGAAGCAAGTAAAAGGAAGGGAATTCCACGAGCAAGAAGTGCGAGAAAAGAAGCTCAGGAAGTAGAATTTTGATGACATTTTATTGGTTTCACAGCAAAATGGTGGAAGCTATTTGCTAATTTTGTGGAACGATTAAATTCATGCATAGAGGTCACCAGTGAGCTAAGTTCATTGGAGTAGAAGCCGTGAAAATCTTTTTAAAAGAGACGAAGGGAAGCCACATTGCACCCCTAAGAACGTGACTGTATCTGAGCTGTTAAGTCGCGACGGATCACATTACAGATTCTCCGTTGGATTTTGTCAGGGACCTTTAGGGGAACCCGACCACATATGACAGAAGTATTCAGTGCACGGTTGGATGGTAGATTTATATATGTACAGGTATTGATACTTTGGTTTTAAAACATGTTATATAAATGTGTAAACTGGCTTTATTAGCATCAACACCAGAATATACTTTTTCCCAACATAAAACGCAATTAATAAATTAAATTATTACAATAGGTTACTGGGGTGGAGCAAACAAATCATTTAACAACTTTCCCTGTTACGGAAAGGAAACTACAAGACCTCCTACAGAAGGTATCGGTGGAGAGTGACAAAAAATTGACTACAAATAAACTTTAAGAAAACTGAATGCATGGTCATCAGCAAAAGGTGCAACCCAAAATGCCAAATACATGTGGGGGGATACCAGAATTAAGCAAGTACAAAAATTTAAATACCTAGGAAAGTGTTCTAACAGGAGATGGAAAGTGCGACACAGAGATCCGAAGGCGAATTGGCATTGGCAAAGGACGCGTTCCAGAAGCTGAGTAAAGTACTAACACAAAGGAAAATTTCACTAGAATCAAAGAAAAGAGTGCTGGATTGCTATGTGATGTCAGTTCTTCAATACAGCAGTGAATGCTGGACAATATCATCGAAAATGAGGACAAAACTTAAAGCAGCGGAAATGTGGTTCTACAGAAGGATGCTGCGGATATCATTGGACTGAGCATGCAAGCAGCGATGAGGTGTTGGAAAGAATAGCAAAAAAAAAAAAGGAAATTAATAGTTAGCATCAGGAAGAGACAACTGAAGTTCCTGGGATATGCCATAAGGAAGGAGAGCTTGGAGAACCTGATACTGGCTGGCCAGATAGAAAAAGAAAAAGAAACAGAGGAAGGCAGCGGACAACATATTTGAAAAGCCTGATCAGGTGGATGACGGAACAGAGTAGGCGAGGTGTAACAGGAGCAAACATACTAAGAGGCACAAAGGATAGGGAGACGTCGAGAACCATGATCGCCTACATCCTGAAGACACAGTGCACATAGAAGAAGATAGTTTATATACTGTTGAACAGAAACATTTGTTTTGGATACAAATAAGAAGCACATTGACAAGATTGACATGATCGCTCAAGCGTGAATCACGTATGGCACTTAACTGAATATAATAGCTGGAAACATGATTAAGACTTTTACTGGGCATAAAGTGGGGGATCAGTCTTATAGTTATAAACTGACTCCCCACTAATTATTACTTAATAATATAACACATATCTTCCCCTTCTACATATGAGTCAAATAGCAGGTCAGACTGGGTTCTATAGCCTTGGCTGGCAACCAGTCTACCACAGAAAGCAATGGCAACCTACTGATGGATAATCTTCTGCACAGTCAGTCATCTCTTTCGAGACATTTTTTTTAATCATTTCACCCCAAGCAAGGCATTTCACTACCACTGTTGCGCAGGGGGTTACATCCGGGAAAGTGATGAGAAAGAGTGGTTAGAGCGTTACATAGGGGAAAGTGATGAGAAAAAGTGGTTAGATATATGAAATATCAGGAGGATGCTGATAGACTTTTAAGGATAGCAAGGATGAGGGTTGCGTTGATGGGAAGAGTGGTTGAGAGAATAGGTGTTAGTTTGTGTTAGGTGTCTATTGACCTTACATTTAAACTCTTGGAGATTGTAGCTGTCGGGGAAGCATGTGTACGGAAGAGAATTTCACAGGCGGGAAGTGTGAGAAAAGAAGCTGTTGGAGTAGAAATTGCGGTTACATCTTATCTGTTCCACTGTAAAACGGTGGGACCTAGTTGCTAATCTAGTATCTTGTGCAAATTAAATTCATACCTAGGGGGACACCAGTGATCTAAGTTCATCGGAGCAGAAGCCGTGAAAGTATTTATAGTAGAGGCACAGCAAAGCTACATCACGCCGGTGAGAGTGACTGCAGCCGGTCTGCCAAGTCGGTATCGATCACATTACAGATTCTCTGTTGTATTTTGTCAAGAACCCCGAGAAGAATAGCAGGGGCACCTGACCAGATGTGGCAGCAGTATTCAATACACGGGCGGATGGTAGATTTATAAATGTGCAGGATAGATTCTGGCGGGAAAAACTTCCGGGCCCTGCAAAGTGAGCCGACTTTCATAACAGCGGATTTAGCAATGGATTCGATAGTCATTCCACTTGAGGTCCGCTGATAGTGTGAGACCAGGGAGGCGTAGTGTTTTACTCTCTGCGAGGCAAGCCTGTTCCATGCTAATGGGAGGTAGGTGCGATTGTCTATGATGGTTATTTGCTAGCAGCTTCGTTTTGGCAGCATTAAAATTTACGAGCCATTTCCTACCCTAGTCCACTACGGATTGGAGGTCCTTCTCAAGCTTGGTAGCGAGGTTCGCTTTGTCGCGCACACCAGATTTTTGATCGAGGCGAGAGTAAACTGTAGTGTCATCGGCCTACTTGGGATCTTATGGCATAGGGGAGATCATTAATGTAGATCAGAAAGAGCGTAGGACCTAAGATGGAGCCTTGAGGGACACCCGCGTTCGTAGGGTAGTTTTGTGAGGCCTGTGCGTTTAATACCACCTTCAATCTACGGTTTGAGAGGAATGACTGGATTATATCAAACAAATATCCAATTATACCATAGCTCCACAGTTTGTCGAACGCTTTGGAGAAATCGAGGGCAACGGTTCGAGCTTCGCCAGTCTTGACGAGGATCGCTCAAAGTTTGTATCACGTATGGCATTTAACTGACTGAGTTTTGCAATGATTCAATTTTCATATCAGTTTAGCCAAATATTAAAATTTATGATTACCTCAGATACTATTTGAAACTGAATTGTTTATTGTTAACGTCTTAAGTGACAAAGATGCTTTCCAGAAGCTGACTTTAGTACTAGGAGACATGAAAATTTTGCTGGAAACAAAGAAGAGAGTACTAGATTTTTATGTGATGTCTGTAATTCAGTATGGTAAAGATTGCTAGACAGCCTTCTGAAAAATAAAGGAGAGAATTGAATCAACCGAAATGTGGTTCTACAGAAGGATGCTGAGGATACCATGGACGGGATATGAACGACGAGGTTTTAGAGAAGATGGACCCAAAAAGAAAATTGATAATCAATACCATGTGCTGTAAGTGTATAGTGACGGATGTGCGTTGTGGTTCAGTGGATATCGGCTCGGAAAGAGAAATCAGTGAACCGAGTTCGAATTCCAGTTGAATAGCCTGCATTCACTTAAGAACTGGTTCCCTTGGGAAAGATATTAATCCGTCCTTTCCCTCAAGTTATGGGTTAAATAACAAGGGTAGGACTTGGGGACCCTGCCCTTAAAAAAACAAATCCCAATGAATCTTGATAGTCGAAAAGAAAAAAATGTATTACTAGACACAAAAGCTTATATAAACAACAATAAATTGTTGAAAAAAAAATGTATTATAAGCAATAAATAAAGATTACTTAGCAATAGATGACCCGTCCGAGGTTAATTTGCCATAAAAACAAAACAGCTAACCAAAAACTGATAATCAATATCAGAAAAAAACAGCTGAAGTTTTGAGGACTAATAATCAGGAACTGGGGCTTGGAGAACCTGATGTTCCCAAGTCAGATAGAGGGAAAAAGGGCGAATGAAAAGCAACGCACGACATTATTGACAGACTTGAACAGATGGATGGTTCAGCGGGGACTGACTGGTATAACAGAAGGGGTATTAAGAGCGACAAGAAAGAAGGAAATGTGAAAGGCCATGATCACCTACGTCCCCAAGGAATCCGGCACATCGAAGAAAAAGATTTACGCGTATATAAACCAACTTCGTGTATAGTAAGAGCTTCGAATTTTTGGTACGAATTTTAATCCCACAGAAAAAAATTTCCTTCCGGTATAGTGCAACCGGTCATTGTAAATGCATGATTTTTAACCTTTTCAAAAATGTACCTTTGTATTCTGTGCGCCCTTTATTTTGTTTTAAAGAAACTAAAAATAAAACTTCGCATTAAACGATACTTCCGCATTAATTGTTAATGTTTTAAAATCTAAGTCTTGACCTTCACTGCTAGGACTCTCAATGCAACTTACATAGTACCAAACCACATACTCCATTTGTGCATTCTATTGATGAGGAAGCAAGTTTCACTCAAACAGATTCTGCCCAAGAACCACAATCTCATAAAGCCAACTATAGAGAGGATGTTCTCTTATCTTGTTATACAGTTATATTTTCCTACTATCCATACAATTCTTTTACTTATCATAACCCTCTAACTTTAGTGCCCCCGGGAGCCTTGTACATGTAGAAATCAAATAAGTTACCTTCTAACATGGCTGCTTTCTTTTTGTCCACCTCATTTAACGGAGAGTATTTAAGACAGCAGGTGCTTTAGTCCATTTTAATATAATGAACCTGCCCAACACATTTGCATGAGTGGATTCTATTCACTAATATATATATCTCTTCATTAGATCTTTCATTTTCCCTTTTTTAGGTGTCCTTGTAAATATGTGGTATTGTGGTGCGTGAAGGATTGGGAGGTGATGAATGGGCTCTTGTGCTGAATGTGCAAATCGTTAATGAGTGATTGGGTCGTGAAAATGTTTAGCTAGGTACAGGATAAGTAATGAGTACCACCCTCTACCCATCCCCCTTTTTGGCCTTGTGCCCCATTATTGTATTTTATACAAAATGAATATCCTTGGTCTTTCATTTGGACTGACTACGCCAATCACTCGGTATTAACCAATATCCAAAATGGTGTTACGAACAGGATATGGATTTTGGTGAACTATACTGAAAAAATCATATCTGTCGAACTTAGCTTCGATGCGATTATGTATAGGCAAATAAACGGAATAGCTATGAGGACATCTTTAGTATCGACAATGGAGTATATATATATATATATATTTTCTTTTTTTTTTTTCACGAAGATTTGCAGTTTAGGACGTAAATGTTATGTTCGATTTGTCGATGACTCGTTTGTGTATTACGTAAAGAAGTTGAGGCTGGGTATTTGATCAAGCATTTCACACCCGACTTTACCTGTTCATCAGTGTTGTTCACTTCTTTCGAGGTGTCTGGGTACACAGACCAGGTTCGGTATTTCTTAGACCAGTGAAAAGAGAAATACCCTTCGCGTCCTTATATAAACAATGAAATTATTTTTGTTCAAGACCTCAAAAGATCTATGTGCCATGTCCCTTCAAAACGTAGCCGATTATGGCTTTCCACGTCTCCCTATGCCTGGTGGCTCTTAGCTCACTTTCTCCTGTTACACCACCCAAACCCCGCTCTGCCATCCACGAGCTGAAGCCCATAAATCTAGAATATAAATGTACAGAAATAGCATGGCCACAAAATGAGGGATCAGTTTATATATTGATTATAATATACATGTGATCCCCCACTTTATATCCACATCATAATTTATAAACAGTTGGCATATATCTTCTTCTTGTATGTGCACTGTCCTTTCAGGACTTAGGCGATCATGGCCTTCCACGTCTCCCTATTCCTGGTGGCTCTTAGCTCGCTTTCTCCTATTACACTACTCAAACTCTGCTCTGCGATCCACGAGCTGAAGCCCATAAATATAGAATATAAATGTACAGAAACTAGCATGGCCACAAAATTAGGGATCAGTTTACATATTACATATTGATTATATAGATTTGATTCCCCACTTTATATCCACAGTATTATTTATGAACAGTTAGCATATATCTTCTTCTATGCGCCCTGTCCCTTAAGGGCGTAGGCGATCATGGTTTTCTACGTCTCCCTTTTCCTGGCAGCGCTCAGCACGCTTTCTCCTGTTACCCTACCCAAACTCCGCTCTGCTATCCACCTGCGCTGGCCCTTCAAATGTATAATCCGCTTTTTTCTCTGTCTCTATTTCTTCTAACCTGTAAGTATCAGATTCTCCAAACCTTTTTTTCTCATTACATGTCCAAAGAACTTCAGCTGTGACAGAAAAAAGCGGATTAATTTCTTTTTCGTTACCATGCTTTCTAAAACTCCATCATTGCTCCCATGCTCGATCCATGATATTCGCAGCATCCTTCTGTAGAACCACATTTCAGTTGCTTCATGTTTGTTTTTCATCTTTGATGATATTGTCCAGAATTCACTGGTATATTGAAGGACAGACATCACATAGCTATCCAATACTCTTTTGTTTGTTTTTAGCAAAATTTTCCTGTTTCTTAATACTCTGCTCAGCTTCTGAAATGCGTCCTTGGCTATTTCAATTCGCCTTTGGATCTCTCTGTCGCACTTTCCGTCTTCCCAAGTACATACATTTTTGTATTTGCTTAATTTTAGTATACCCAACCTGTAATTGGCATTTTGGTTTTTGATTTTCTTCGTCTACCTTTTTTAGGAGGTGTTATGGTTTTCTGTTCGTGTCAGCTATCAGCACAGTGTCATCTGTGTATATTATGCTGTTCAGACTGTAACCGCCGATGACGAATCTGGCATAACTTTTAGGGTCTTCACAATAGTCTCGCGGTACAAGTTGAATAGATCTGGTGAAAAGACATATCCTTGTTAATGAAAACCCTGAGCCATCAGTCTCTGGTAAAAAGTTTTCAAATTAATCTGTTTCACCCCATACAAAGCAGAAAAAAACAGCATGACAAGGTGTTACTGGGTGAGGAAAACTTAAGAACAGAAACATTAATCTTTTGTCTTCCTGCTCATTGCTAATGAGGAGGACTGAAGATAGCGATTGACATTGCCCTTAAATTTGGGAAGATTAAAGTTGGCTGGAAAGCATGGGGATATGGAAGCGAGAAAAGCAACTATTAGCATAAAATTTGCGGTTACATGTAGCCAGCTTAACTGTAAGTCGATGGTATCTTGAAACCACTCTAGTCTTAAATTCTAAAAGTTCAGGCTATATAGCTCATCCGATCAATTACCATGTAAGTATTTGTAAAAAGACACAGAGAGGCAACTTTATGGCGGTAGAAATGTGCGTCGTATTTGTTTGACGAAGTGTAGTTGGTAGAGACCCGAAGACGAATTGGCATGGCAATGGACGCGTTCCAGAAGATGTGCAAAATACTAACACACAGGAAAATCTCAATAGAAACGAAGAAAAGAGTGCTAGACTGCTACGTGATGTCACTTCTTCAATACGGCAGTGAATGCTGGACAATATCATCGAAAATGAGGACAAAACTGGAAGCGGCCGAAATGTGGTTCTACAGAAGGATGCTACGGATATCGTGGACTGAGCATACAAGCAACGACGAAGTGTTAGAAAGAATGGCAACAAAAAGGAAATTGATGCTGAGCATCAGAAAGAGACAACTGAAGTTCCTGGGACATTCAATGAGGAAGGAGAGCCTGGAGAACCTGATACTGACTGGACAGATAGAAGGAAGGAGAGACAGAGGAAGGCAGCGGATAACATATTTGCAGGGTCTGATCAGGTGGATGACGGAACGAGGGTTGTCAAGAGCAACAGGAGCAAACAAGAAATGATTAAACATAATAGACATTCATTATCTCTTATATTTAACAGTATATGTTTATATATATATATATATATATCGTGTGTGTGTTTTAAACACGTTGTATTAAACGATACAGACAACTTAGTTTTGCAAATTTTCTTTTGTGTTTTCTCATATATTTTAATGAGGCTTTTTACTTCCAAATTATATTTATGCAAATATTGTCCATATATTAACCGAGTACTTTCGAACGTCATTGTTCATTATCAGGTCAAATTTTACAGTTTTCCAATTTTAAACATCAGCAACTGCCAAGGCTACAGAAACCAATCTGTCCTGCTATTTAAGAGATAATTAGAGGTAAGAGACAGATTAATACCTTTCCCAATGATATTTGCGCGTAAGTGAATGCAATGAATTTAAATGGAATTCGAACTCGGCTCCTTGATTTCTTGTTCCGAGCCGATATCCACTGCACCGCAACGCACATCCAAATACATGTTTACATGAACATAAAACGGATATTTTTAAATAACTTTACCTTCAAAGCATTAGTATTCCATCGCAATAGATATAACCATAATTTTGTTTTAAAGAATACATTTTAATTTAATCAGACTTGACCTACTATCTCGGCCTCTGTCACCGCAGTAATATAGCTTTCCAGCATTATTTTATTTAATTTTTACGAGAATTCTTCTAATTATGGGGTCCTCTTTAACACCTTAACATCACGAATGTAAGCCCAGTACTATATTGGAAGCTAGGTCTCATCTTTTTGCTGTTGAAATTGCTGGATGTGATGTTAACACTATGCTAATAATTACTTTTTTTACAGCTTCTTGCTTTTCTGTCAAATAAAATTTTCAGATATTTAAATACACCGCCATTCCTTACCTTCTGTCTCTTTTAAAATTGTTTTTTATGACTTTTTTTTCTCTTCAACGTTTTCTCAATTTTGTTCGTTCTTAGTAACTATTGCTTTTAGTTTCTGCATAGCTTTGCTTGTGAAAAAATTATTTAAAAAGAGAAATTAATTTATTAAGGCAAAAATGTGTACACGATGGTCCAAAAGTAAGCGGACTAGGTTTGTGTAGCGGTTGTATTATTGCTATTGTGTCCGTTGTTTCGAAAAAGATGGGGCCCTTCCAGTCAGTTAAGCGCCATACGTGGTACAAGCTTGGGCGATCATGTCTCTAAAAAGACATGACTGACTGGACAAAAAATTATCCTGCAGCAGGTTGCCATTACTTTCTGCATTAGACTGGTTGCCAGTCAAGGATATAGAACCCAATATGTCCTATAATTTGACTCATAAGGGGAAGATATGTATTATATTATTAAGTAGCAATTAATGGGGGATCAGTTTTATATTGTTTTGCAGTAATTAAATGATCCGCCACTTTATGCTTAGTAAAAGTCTTAATCATGTTTCCAGCTAATATATTCAGTCAATCAGTTCAGCGTCATACGCCATACTCTTTGGGCGATCATCTCTCTAAAGAGACATGACTGACTGGGCAGAAAATTATCCCATAGTTGGTTGCCATTACTTTTTGCAGTCGACTGGTTGCCAGCCAAGGCGATAGAACTCAATTTGTTCTATTATTTAACCCATAACTGGAGGGAACAGACGGATTAATACCTTTCCCATGCGTATTTGTGCGTAAGTGGATGCAAGGAATTCAAAAGGAATTTGAACTCGGTTCCCCGATGTCTCGTTCCGCGCCGATATCCACTTCACCACAACGTACATTATTCAAAAACAGTCGATAAATATTTTGAAACATTTACTGAGAAGGGGATCAACCAGCATGTTCCCCTGCCTTGACCCCAATGGATTCTTCTTTTGGGGAACACTCAAGGACATAGTTTATAGGGTGAATAACGCCACAAGTACAAGACTCTACAGTTTCGTAGACGGACTCTCCGGAAATCGATCCGTCTAGTCGTCAGGGGATATCATCAGTTGGCTGTTCATTATTTCACTTTTCTCTTTTCTTTCATTGGCTGTCTGCCTAAGATAGGTGTGTGTGTGACGCCAGAATTAATCTCACTTATTACCAGAAATATTGATTGACCGAGCAGGCATCCAGATGTTAGATAAGCAATCATGCTATAAACTTTTCTATAGAAATGTTTTCAGTGTATTCTGTGTGAGGGGAATGATCTGCAGTGTTTGGTAATGATTTCCACTGACGTTCGAAGCAAATGATTGAACAGAAAGCACGCCAAATTTCATGTCAGATAATTTCTGCAGTTGACACGCAAAAACGTAATTCCAGCTTATTACATCGAGGATATTTATTTACTAAATATCATCTTTTTTACATATATACTAATCTATGAAGAAATTCATATCTATATATAAAAGGCAAGACGTTTGTGTGTCTGTCTGTCTGTCTATCTGTATGTCCTTTATACAAATCTACAATCTTTATCCGATTCTTCACGCAAATATTCTTTAGGCTTCCGGTCAGGTCAAAGGCTACTCATTTCTTCGGATTGCTCCCCGATATCGAAAATCAATACCTCGATATCCGATCAGGTCTGATCAAGATCAGGATTTCAGCCCTTAATAGTGGTTCTTGCTGCAGAATTTGCTTTAACTAGGTGAAACAATAGTTCTTAGTAGATCTTTTCAGACGACTCATTTACCCCGATATCGGAAATCGATACCCCCGTTATTTTATCGAATCTGATCTAAAGCCGATGTTCAACCATCAATATGGTTCATTTTCTCCAATTTTACTCTCGATGGGTACGATACGTTTTCATGTACTTACTTAGATTCGTTTATCCTTGGATGACTTATTTGACTCCGATATTGGAAATCGATACCCCGGTATCCTATCGGGTCTGATCAAAATCAGGTTTTCAGCAATTTTATTTTGGTTTTTCCTTCGGGTTTTGTTCTAAGTAGGTGTAATTGTAGTTCTTTGTCTCAGCCATGATACCATTTATTCAGAGGACTTATTTAGCCTCCAAAATTCAGTTTGCGACGGAAAATTTATTTCACATCGATACCGGAAATAATAATTTGACTTACATCTATTCATTTTTCTTTCAATCTACGGTTTCGCTTTGACTGAAAACAATTATTGCTTTTTAGTCTTTCGTGCCAACGTCCGAAGTGTCTGAGCTCTAGGACCATGGATTAGCTTTAAAGCTTTAATTTTGCCATATCTGGTCAGGTGCCCCTGCTATTCTCCTTGGGCTTCTCGACAAGGTACAGCGGGGGATCTGTAATGTGATCGATACTGACTTGGCAGACCGCCTGCAGTCTCTTTCTCACCGGCTTCCCTGTGTCTCTTCTATAAATACTTTCATGGCTTCTGCTCCGATGAACTTAGATCACTGGTGCCCCCTAGGTTCGAATTTGCACGAGATACTAGATTAGCAACTAGATCCCACCCTTTTACAGTGAAACCGATAAAATGCAATAGACACCTCCTAACACAATAACTCGCTTCCATTCTTTCAAACACTCTTCTCATTCTCCCAACTACCTATCACCCCCCTTCTGACATTTCCTATATCTAACCACTCTTTCTATTTACCTTCCCCTATGTAGCCCCAAGCGCAATAGTGGCAGTGGAATGCCTTGCTTGGGGTGAAACGATTAAAAAAAAACATGAACAACCAGTAACGTTCTGCGCCTGTGCTTGGGAGGATTTTTTTAATCCTTTAACCCCATGCAAGGACGTAACGTGATTAGATAAGAGGAGAGTAAAAAGGTTGCAAAGGTAGAGAGAAAGGAAAAGATACACAAGGTGATGTAGAAAGAACTGGAGTCAAGTGGTTAAGAGATGAGTATTGACATTGCATTTAAATTCCTGGAGGTTGTAGCCGTCAGGAAAGCAAGAATATGGAAGAGTTCCACAGGCGGGAAATGCGAGAAAAGAAGCTGTTGGAGTAGAGTTGTTGGCTGCATTTGGCTGATCTGTTAATGGGTGGGACCCAGTTGCCAGTCTGGTTGCACGTGTAAACTCATGTGGCAGGGGCACCAGTGACTTAGCTTCGTTGGAGCTTGTCTAAATGAATGACGGGACAGAAATCGAGATGGATAATAAAGAGACAAACAATGCTAAGAACTAAAAAAATGGGATTTTGTGGGAAGCTAGGTTCAACCAACTTTCATGAGATTGTCTAAATAGATATATACCGGGAAGTATAGTAGGGAGAAAAAACATTGTGGAGAGCCATGATCGACCTACTTGTCTAAATGAATGACAGAACAGAAATTGGGATGGATAATAAGGAGATAAACAATGCTAAGAACTAAAAAAATGGGATGTTGTGGAGAGATAGGATCAACCAATTTAATGAGATTATCTAATTAGATAGGTACCGGGAAGTATAGTAGGGGGAAAAAACATTGCTGAGAGCTAAAAAGGATGGGAAGTTGTGGAGAGCCATGATCAACCTACTTGTCGAAATGAATGACCGAATAGGAACTGAGAGGAATAGTAAAGAGACAAACATTAATTACAGCGACAAACGTTGTGGAGAATCATGACTGCGTCAGGTAATTAAGTACCATACGTGATATACACTTTGGGCGATCATGTCTCGAAAGACAGAAGATTTGTTTCGCAGTAGGTTGCCATTGATTTCTACAGTAGACTGGTTGCCAAACAAGGTTACAGAACCGTATATGTTCTGGTATTTAACCCACAGCTACAAGTAGAATCGATGGATTAAAACCTTTGCCAGGTATTTGCGATTAAGGGAATACAAGTTCAACTGGAATTCAAACTCGGCTCCTCGATTTCTCGTTCCAAGCCGATAACCACTGCACCACAGCGCACATGATGACAAACGTCCTGAAATAATCCTGAAATAATATGTCACGTTATGGAATTAAAGTTTAGTCTAGAGAAGAATTTTAATGTAGGCCACGTAGTGACGGTCAAACTCTGTAAACTAACGAACTGTTATCCGACAAATGCTTGTAAAATCGTGGTATCACTAGAAGTGCTTTAGTGTATGGAACTTTTTTTTTTTTTTTTACAGTTTTGTTCTATATGAAAATTATCTCCAACCCGACCTTTTCTCTAAGTCCTTTCTCTATTTTTTCTCTTTCTTGGTTGTCCATTGCCTTTTTTCGCTTCGTTTCCACTGGAGTTGCTGAAGCGAAAGATCTGTTGCATAAACTTTGCCCCCATAGGAACAGTCATAAACTAACGTTTTACGACTGTTTCCATAGACGGTGCGGCTGAATGATAGCCACTGTTACTGTATATTTTTGTCTGGTTTGTGGCTCCAGACTTGGCCTCGTCTTGAAAGCGAGACAAAGAATATCTGTTGCCAGTGTGCGGACGTACAAACGTGTCCTTATGATGCCTTCTCTATTATTAACCAGAAAACTTCTTCTTTTGACAGCTCATAAGTTTAGTCTGTTTTTTGTTTTATATTTGGCAAAAAGAAAACCTGAATTTCTAGCACATTTACTGAAAGAAAAGGACTCTAATTTATATTTCTTTCTTTATTTTTTCTTACAGCAAGCAAATAACGTTCTTCTTATTATGGCTTACGGCCATATCACGTTGAATACACGGGTTCTCGTTCGATCACCGAAGGTAAGCAACGTTGCGCCTGGTCAGTACTTAGATGGGTGACCACTTGGGAATACCAGGTGCTGCAGGCGTTAATGACGGATGTGCGTTATATTACAGTAGATATCGGCTCGGAAAGGGAAATCGGTGAGACGAATTCGAATTCCAGTTGAATACCCTGCATTCACTTAAGCACTGGTTCCCTGGGGAAAGGTATTAATCCGTCCCTTCCATCCAGTTATGGGTTAAATAACAAGGGTAGGACTTGGGGACTCTGCACTTAAAAAAATAATCCCAATGAATCTTGACACTCGAAAGACAGGACATTGTGGAGAACGCTAATCACCCACAGTCTAAAAAGAACGGTACAGGGAGGAATTGATGTCTTACGAAAATTGTCTTAATAAGCTGTGGGTTTGGAATTTTTCTCAGTATCCAATAGATGGATGTGCGTTGTGGTGCAGTGGATATCGACAGGGAACGAGAAATCAGTCGAGTTCGAATTCCAGTTGAATTTATTGCATTCACTTACGCGCAAATATCCTTGTGAAAGGTATTAATACGTCTCTTCCCTCCAGTTATGGGTTAAATAACAGGACAGATTAGATTTTATAGCCTTGGTTGTCAAACAATCTACAACAGAATGTAATAGTTAACTACTGCCGAGTCAGTCATGTCTTTTTCGAGATATGATCGCTTAAGCATCTTCTCTGGCACTTAATTAACTGATTTAATGAATGAGGCTCGAGAAAAACTTCAATTTTTAATAGATAGTATATTTACAGGGGATGCAAATGTTGGTTGTTTTGTTTTTATGGCAAATCAACCTCGGAAGGTCATTTATTGCCAACTAAATTTTATCTATTGCTGGTAATACCCTTTTCTTTCAACAATTTATTGTTGTTTTTATATAAGTTTTGAGTCTAGTAATACTTTTTTCTTTTCGAGTATCAAGATTCATTTGAACTTGTTTTTAAGGGCAGGGTCCCCAAGTCCTACCTTGTCATTTAAGCCATAACTGGAGGGAAGAGACGGATTAATACCTTTCCCAAGGGTACCAGTGCTTAAGTGAATGCATGGTATTCAACTGGAATTCGAACTCGGCTCACCGATTTCTCTTTCCGAGCCGATATCCACTGCACCACAGCGCACATCCGTCACTAAACGCTTACAGCACCTGGTACTCCCAAGTGGTCACCCATCTAAGTACTGACCAGGCTCAACGTTGCTTAACTTCGGTGATCGTGCGATAACCGGTGTATTTAACATGATATGACTGTAAGCCGGATGGAAAACTAGTTATAGTGTAAATATTCTGAAAGCGGTCGTAGGATTTATTTAATTCATTAAAATCATTTTTAATATTTTTACTTTCGTAATGTTTAGTATAATACATTTAAAATGATTTGTTTGAACACTTTTTGTGATCGATGCTCGTATTTAAGTAGATATTCTGTTTATAATCAAACAGTATTATATATTCGTTTTTACCGGCCGGATTATTTACGATAAATTTTGTTACGAAAATGTATGTCATTCGGCAGGAGTGGAACTTGCGATCTCTATCCACGTACGGGAAGCCACCAGTTGATCGTATTTAAAATTTATCGTAAATAACCAGGCTGGTAGAAATAAATATATAATACTGTTTGGTTATAAACAGAATATCTACTTAAATACGAGTATCGATCAAAAATAATGTTCAACAAATCATTTCAAATTGTCGGTTGTTTATCACCAGTTTAGTTAATCTTCGTTAATTTCCGTAGCCTGTTTACATTTGTTGACATACGATACATTTTAGAGCAGATATGGTTATTACGATGCATCGAAAATTGTGTTATATAGGCTTGATTAAATTTTCGTTTAGACTGTTGGTCATTCGTGGTCGAGAGGTCTTAGACGCGCCAGAATACATGGGGGCTTCCCTTATGTGGATAGGGGTCAAAGATTCGAATCCTGCCGAATGACACATATTTTTGCAACAAAAATTTATCGTGAGGAATCTGGTCGGTAGAAATAAATATATAATACTGTTTGATCATAAACAGAAAATCTACTTAAATATGAGTATCGATCAAAAGTAGTATTCCAATAAATATTTTCAAATTGTCAGTTTGTTTATAACCATTAATCTTCGTATAATACATTTATTATAACTTTTCTTTTTTAATCAATAAAAATAAATGTTTTGCTGGTAAGGAAGAATGGTGAGAGCAAACACTTTGAATATTTGATGGATTGATGTGTTTATGACCATTACAACAGGTTTTGTGCTTCATTAGTCAATACCCATTTTTGAAACTTCCATTCATTACACAAAACCCATTTTTTGAAACCTCCCTTCATTACACAAAACCCATTTTTTGAAACCTCCCTTCATTACACAAAACCCAGTTTTGAAACCTTCCTTAATTACACAATACCGATTTTTTGAAACTTCTCTAATTACACAATACCGATTTTTTGAAACCCCTTCCTTACACAATACTGAATTTTCAAAACTTCCCTTCCTTACACAATACTAAATTTTCAAAACTTCCTTCCTTACACAATACTGAATTTTCAAAACTTCCTTCCTTACACAATACTGAATTTGTAAAACTTCCCTTCCTTACACAATACTGAATTTGTAAAACTTCCCTTCCTTACACAATACTGAATTTGTAAAACTTCCCTTCACAACACAATACTGAATTTGTAAAACTTCCCTTCACAACACAATACTGAATTTGTAAAACTTCCTTCACAACACAATACTGAATTTGTAAAACTTCCCTTCACAACACAATACTGAATTTGTAAAACTTCCCTTCACAACACAATACTGAATTTGTAAAACTTCCCTTCACAACACAATACTGAATGTGTAAAACTTCCCTTCACAACACAATACTGAATGTGTAAAACTTCCCTTCACAACACAATACTGAATGTGTAAAACTTCCCTTCACAACACAATACTGAATTTGTAAACTTCCCTTCACAACACAATACTGAATTTGTAAAACTTCCCTTCACAACACAATACTGAATTTGTAAAACTTCCCTTCACAACACAATACTGAATTTGTAAAACTTCCTTCACAACACAATACTGAATTTGTAAAACTTCCCTTCACAACACAATACTGAATTTGTAAAACTTCCCTTCACAACACAATACTGAATTTGTAAAACTTCCCTTCACAACACAATACTGAATTTGTAAAACTTCCCTTCACAACACAATACTGAATTTGTAAAACTTCCCTTCACAACACAATACTGAATTTGTAAAACTTCCTTCACAACACAATACTGAATTTGTAAAACTTCCCTTCACAACACAATACTGAATTTGTAAAACTTCCCTTCACAACACAATACTGAATTTGTAAAACTTCCCTTCACAACACAATACTGAATTTGTAAAACTTCCCTTCACAACACAATACTGAATTTGTAAAACTTCCCTTCACAACACAATACTGAATTTGTAAAACTTCCCTTCACAACACAATACTGAATTTGTAAACTTCCCTTCACAACACAATACTGAATTTGTAAAACTTCCTCACAACACAATACTGAATTTGTAAAACTTCCCTTCACAACACAATACTGAATTTGTAAAACTTCCCTTCACAACACAATACTGAATTTGTAAAAACTTCCCTTCACAACACAATACTGAATTTGTAAAACTTCCCTTCACAACACAATACTGAATTTGTAAAACTTCCCTTCACAACACAATACTGAATTTGTAAAACTTCCCTTCACAACACAATACTGAATTTGTAAAACTTCCTTCACAACACAATACTGAATTTGTAAACTTCCCTTCACAACACAATACTGAATTTGTAAAACTTCCCT
The DNA here is from genome assembly GCA_037127315.1 of Ascarosepion bandense. Lineage (NCBI taxonomy): Eukaryota > Metazoa > Mollusca > Cephalopoda > Sepiida > Sepiidae > Ascarosepion > Ascarosepion bandense. The sequence goes on from JBBBDQ010000244.1 coordinate 1,674,629, forward strand.
TCACAACACAATACTGAATTTGTAAAACTTCCTTCACAACACAATACTGAATTTAAACTTCCTTCACAACACAATACTGAATTTGTAAAACTTCCCTTCACAACACAATACTGAATTTGTAAAACTTCCCTTCACAACACAATACTGAATTTGTAAAACTTCCCTTCACAACACAATACTGAATGTGTAAAACTTCCCTTCACAACACAATACTGAATTTGTAAAACTTCCTTCACAACACAATACTGAATGTGTAAAACTTCCCTTCACAACACAATACTGAATGTGTAAAACTTCCCTTCACAACACAATACTGAATGTGTAAAACTTCCCCTTCACAACACAATACTGAATGTGTAAAACTTCCTTCACAACACAATACTGAATGTGTAAAAACTTCCTTCACAACACAATACTGAATGTGTAAAACTTCCTTCACAACACAATACTGAATGTGTAAAACTTCCCTTCACAACACAATACTGAATGTGTAAAACTTCCTTCACAACACAATACTGAATGTGTAAAACTTCCCTTCACAACACAATACTGAATGTGTAAACTTCCCTTCACAACACAATACTGAATGTGTAAACTTCCCTTCACAACACAATACTGAATGTGTAAACTTCCTTCACAACACAATACTGAATGTGTAAAACTTCCCTTCACAACACAATACTGAATGTGTAAAACTTCCTTCACAACACAATACTGAATGTGTAAAACTTCCTTCACAACACAATACTGAATGTGTAAAACTTCCTTCACAACACAATACTGAATGTGTAAAACTTCCCTTCACAACACAATACTGAATGTGTAAAACTTCCCTTCACAACACAATACTGAATGTAAATCACAACACAATACTGAATGTAAAACTTCCTTCACAACACAATACTGAATGTGTAAAACTTCCTTCACAACACAATACTGAATGTGTAAAACTTCCCTTCACAACACAATACTGAATGTGTAAAACTTCCTTCACAACACAATACTGAATGTGTAAAACTTCCCCTTCACAACACAATACTGAATGTGTAAACTTCCTTCACAACACAATACTGAATGTGTAAAACTTCCCTTCACAACACAATACTGAATGTAAAACTTCCTTCACAACACAATACTGAATGTGTAAAACTTCCCTTCACAACACAATACTGAATGTGTAAAACTTCCCCTTCACAACACAATACTGAATGTGTAAAACTTCCCTTCACAACACAATACTGAATGTGTAAAACTTCCCTTCACAACACAATACTGAATGTGTAAAACTTCCTTCACAACACAATACTGAATGTGTAAAACTTCCCTTCACAACACAATACTGAATGTAAAACTTCCCTTCACAACACAATACTGAATGTGTAAAACTTCCTCACAACACAATACTGAATGTGTAAAAACTTCCCTTCACAACACAATACTGAATGTGTAAAAACTTCCCTTCACAACACAATACTGAATGTGTAAACTTCCCTTCACAACACAATACTGAATGTGTAAAACTTCCCTTCACAACACAATACTGAATGTGTAAAAACTCTCCCTTCACAACACAATACTGAATGTGTAAAACTTTCCTTCACAAACACAATACTGAATGTGTAAAACTTCCCTTCACAACACAAATACTGAATGTGTAAAACTTCCCTTCACAACACAATACTGAATGTGTAAAACTTCCTTCACAACACAATACTGAATGTGTAAAACTTCCTTCACAACACAATACTGAATGTGTAAAACTTCCCTTCACAACACAATACTGAATGTGTAAAAAACTTCCCTTCACAACACAATACTGAATGTGTAAAACTTCCCTTCACAACACAATACTGAATGTGTAAAACTTCCCTTCACAACACAATACTGAATGTGTAAACTTCCTCTCACAACACAATACTGAATGTGTAAAACTTCCTTCACAACACAATACTGAATGTGTAAAACTTCCCTTCACAACACAATACTGAATGTGTAAAACTTCCCTTCCACAACACAATACTGAATGTGTAAAACTTCCTTCACAACACAATACTGAATGTGTAAACTTCCCTTCACAACACAATACTGAATGTAAAACTTCCCTTCACAACACAATACTGAATGTGTAAAACTTCCTTCACAACACAATACTGAATGTGTAAAACTTCCCTTCACAACACAATACTGAATGTGTAAACTTCCCTTCACAACACAATACTGAATGTGTAAAACTTCCCTTCACAACACAATACTGAATGTGAAATTTCCCTTCACAACACAATACTGAATGTGTAAAACTTCCTTCACAACACAATACTGAATGTGTAAAACTTCCCTTCACAACACAATACTGAATGTGTAAAACTTCCCTTCAACACAATACTGAATGTGTAAACTTCCTTCACAACACAATACTGAATGTGTAAAACTTCCTTCACAACACAATACTGAATGTGAAACTTCCCTTCACAACACAATACTGAATTTGTAAAACTTCCCTTCACTACACAATACTGAATTTGTAAAAACTTCCTTCACTACACAATACTGATGTTTTTAATCTCTCCCTTCACTACACAATACTGATGTTTTTAATCTTTCCTTCACTACACAATACTGGATGTTTTTGAAACCTCCCTCTACATTACATTTTTCTCTTTAGTGGTTTCTTAATGTGTAAAAACAAAAACAAAATTAAAATTAAAACAAACAAATTTCCTACATTCAGTGTCTGCTAAATGGAAACCGGGTAAGCAATAACTGAGTTATACTCAATGTGAACGAGACGATCTCTCTCTGTACATGGTCTACGGAGCGAAAATAATAGACTTCTTCTTCTTCTTCTATGTGCCCTGTCCCTTCAGGACGTAGGCGATCATGGATCTCCACGTCTCTCTATCCCTTGTGGCTCTTAGTATGTTTGCTCCTGTTGCTCCTGGCAACCCCCGTTCCGTCATCCACCTGATCAGACTCTGCAGATATGTTATCCGCTGCCTTCCTCTGTCTCTCCTTCCTTCTATCTGTCCAGTCAGTATCAGGTTCTCCAGGATCTCCTTCCTCACTGCGTGTCCCAGGAACTTCAGTTGTCTCTTCCTGATGCTCAGCATCAATTTCCTTTTTGTTGCCATTCTTTCTAACACTTCGTCGTTGCTTGTATGCTCAGTCCACGATATCCGTAGCACCCTTCTGTAGAACCACATTTCGGCCGCTTCCAGTTTTGTCCTCATTTTCGATGATATTGTCCAGCATTCACAGCCGTACTGAAGAACTGACATCACGTAGCAGTCTAGCACTCTTTTCTTCGTTTCTATTGAGATCTTCCTGTGTGTTAGTATTTTGCTCATCTTCTGGAACGCGTCCTTTGCCATGCCAATTCGCCTTCGGATCTCCGTGTCGCACTTTCCATCTCCTGTTAGAACACTTCCTAGGTACTTAAATTCTTGGACTTGTTTGATTCTGTTATCCCCCACCTGTATTTGGCATTTTGGGTTGTATCTTTTGCTGATGACCATGCACTCAGTTTTCTTAAAGTTTATTTGTAGTCCTTTCTTGTCACTCTCCACTGCTACTTTCTGTATGAGATCTTGCAGTTTCCTTTCCGTGTCCGCAATCAGTACTGTATCGTCCGCGTATCTTATGTTGTTCAGGTTGTGGCCTCCAATAATAAATCCTGGTGTGTCATCTAGGGTCCTCAAAATATTCTCGCTGTATAGGTTGAACAAATCCGGTGAAAAGACACATCCTTGTCTTACGCCTTTTTCTATCTTTGTGTATCTACTGAGGTCGTTACCTGTCCGTATGCAGGCCGTTTGCTGCCAGTAGAGATTCTTGATTATTCTTATATCTTTGCCGAAAATGTCGAGGTTGCCTAGCATTTCCATCAATTCTTTGTGTCGTATTTTGTCGAATGCTTTCGCGTAATCAATGAAGCATAGGTACAAGTCTTTCTTCATTTGTAATGCCCTTTCAGAGAGCATCCTAATCATGAATATGGCGTTCCTTGTTCCTGTGTCTTTGACGAACCCGCACTGTTCCTGCCCTATCTCTGGCCTGATTCTGCTTCTCGCTCTATTCATCAGGATTCTGACAATCAGTTTTGTGATGTGACTCATTAAGCTGATAGTTCTGTGTAGTTCACACTCGTTTGCACCTGGTTTCTTCGGCAGTGCTATAAATATCGACTTGCATAGGTCGTCTGGTATTATTCCGCTGCTATAAATTTCGTTTATTATGTCGGTAATCTTTTCTATGCCATATTCTTCTAAGGCTGTCAGCAGCTCTATCACTATGCCATCTGGGCCAGGTGCTTTGTTTCTGTTCATTTTGGCCATTGCAGCTTCCACTTCGGATTTTAGTATTTCCGGTCCATCCATCTCCTTGTGTATTCTCGGTTGTTCTCTCTTGTCGCCAAAGATATCCTTTATGTATTCTTCCCATCGCTGGAGTATTTCCTCTTTCTCTACTATGATTGTCCCTTCCTTGGATTTTATGCATCCTGTTGAGGAACAGGTTTTTTGTCCTGTCAGTTCTCTTATCTCTTTATGCATTTCTGCTTTGTTGTTCCTGCTCAGTCTCTCTACTTCTGCACATTTGTTGTTGAGCCATTCCTCTTTGGCTTGTCTGCATTTGTTCCTTATCTCCCTGTGAAGTTTTTTGTACTCTGCTCCGTGTCTTGGCGTTATTTTTTGTCTCCTTTGCATCATGTGGAGGATCTCTTCGGTCATCCACTCATTTTTTCTTCTGCGTCTGATTTCCTTTGGGGCTATGTTGTTCGCTGAGGTCACCATTGCTTCTTTTAGTGACTCCCATTTTGAGTATCCTTTTCCAATTTGTTCTTCATATTTCTTTTTTACGCTGTTATTATATTCTTTCTGCAGGGTGAGATCATCCTCTAGTGTGTCGTATTGCAGTCTTGGTGTTATGCTGGGTTTCTTCAGTCTTCGGAGTTTCACTTTTAGTTTGCAGATGACTGGGACGTGGTCACTTCCGCAGTCAGCACCTGGGTACGTTTTGCATTGGACTACTGCGTTCCTGAATCTCTTGTTTATTGTTATATAATCTATTTGGTTCTTCGTGTCCCCTCCTGGGCTTCTCCATGTCCATAAACGTCGTGGGTGTTCTTGGAACCAGGTGTTAGTAATGACCTGGTCATTGGCTGAGCACCATTGGATCCATTTTTCTCCTCTGTCGTTGCGCTCTCCTAGACCGAAGTTGCCGTTCGTGTCTCCTTCTCTATCTTTACCTACCTTTGCATTTAAGTCCCCCATTATTATCCTGACTTCTTGGCTTTTGCACTGAGCCTTAGCACTGTCCAGTATTGAATAGAATGATTCTATTTCGTCCTCTGAGCTTTGAGTTGTTGGTGCATAGACTATATTGAGGGGCCTTCCCCGCAGTTTAACCAAGAGGACTCTCTCTGACAGTTGCCAGTATCCAAGTACACATCTCTTAACTTGTTTGTTTAGTATTAAAGCGACCCCTTTTTCGTGTTTTTTTCCTCCTGCATATATTATCCTGTGGGTGTCGCTACTGAAATCTCCGTTATTAGGCCATCTTGTTTCACATATTCCTAGGATGCTGATATTCAGTCTGTTCATCTCTTGTTTAACATTCTCTAGTTGTCCACAGTTCAGTGTCCTGACATTCCATGTTCCTATAGTGAGTTTGTCTTTGATTCGCACAGTTGCAGGATAACGGTCCAGCGACACCTGTTGCTCATGTCGTTCTTTCCCGGGCGAGGGACAAATTTTGGAGTAAAATGTCCCCTTTACGCCGTTGGTGCTAACAGTCGCCGGATGACGGTCAGGTGGCACCTGTTGCCCATGCCGGTCCTTACCGAGCGAGGAGTTGCTTCCTTGGGAATTAACCCCCTTCACGCTGTTGGCTTTCATATATTTATTGTGACTATCCATGATTGAGCGGGGGAAGATAGTGGAGTGGTATCCCGTTGCCTTCTCCACGATGGTTTATTGAGACATCACCTCTAGTTAGCTGGCCGTTGACTCTTTGAGAGTTCTTCCGCCCTTTGTAGGTTTATATTTTTGGCCTACAGGGATGCTAACGTCCCAATTAAGTGTACATATAGCTGATGTAAAAAAAAAAAAAAAAATACTAAGTTTTAACTTAGTTAAAGTCGAAATGGAGTTCAGACACAAGAAAAATTTAGTATATTTTTATGAAAAAACTTAAATGGTAAAAGAAAACAGATACAAACTAGTCTAAATTCTAAGAACCTCGCAGCAGTAATTACAATCAGCATACTTTATCAGTAGTCACAAGAAATATTATGCATATTCGACATTTTGGCAGTCATCTTCTGACTTTCTTTGGTTCTATCATATTCATACTGATACGGTGCTGGTAGGAACACGTGGGGTTTTTTTTTTTTTTTTTTTGGAAGGGGGATGAAGGAAAAGGATTGCTAGGAGAGAAAGGACGCTAACTTTCCTCAGACTGAAGACGGGGAGAGAAAAAAGGTCATTTTAAATTCTATAGAATCCTTTTTTTTTTTTTTTTTTGGTAGCTACAGGCAAAAACAGAAATAAATTCAAAATATACTCACTCTGAAAGAATAATAGACTACCTGTAGATTAAATAAATGATTTAGTTGAAAAGTTCCTGAAGGTTATTCAGATCCGATGAAAGCCGGAGAGTCCAATGGTCGAAACGCTGTGATAATAAGATAGATGAAGGCAGTGGCTCGTGTGTAAGTAAATATAACTCCTGGTTCTTGAAATTTAGACAGAAAAAAAATTTGATTTTTTAATTTTTTTTCAATTCAAAGAAATCTGGTGCCATGATAGTTTTCGACTATAATTGTTTTCTAATACAGTAAATTGAAATTAAATTATAAACCCTGTTCAGAGGGAATAGTAAATTTCATTAGAAACTAAGAAAAATATCATAAACTCAGTCAAATGAAATATCGATACTTTATATAGCAGTGAATCGTGGTGCAGTGGATATCGGCTCGGAACGAGAAATCGGGAAGCCCAGTTCGAATTTCAGTGTTATTCCTTGGATTCACTTACGCGCACATACCCCTGGGAAAGGTATTAATCCGTCTCCTCCCTCCAGTTATGGGTTAAATAATAGGACAGATTGGGTTCTATAGCCTTGGTCGGCAACCAGTCTACCGCAGAAAGCAATGGCAACCTACTGCGTGATAATCTTCTGCCCAGTCAGTCATGTCTTTTTCGAGACATGATCGCCCAAGCGTGTATCGCGTATGGCACTTAACTGACTAAATATAATAGTTGGAATCATGATTAAGGCAGCTACTGGTCATAAAGTGGGGGATCAGTTTTATATAGTTATGAAGTAATAAATTGATCCCCCACTAATTACTACTTGATAATATAATACATTTCTTCCCCAACTAGCTATAAGTCAAATAATAGAAGAGACTTGGATGGCAACCAGTCTACCGCAGAAAGCAATGGCAACCTACTTCAGGATAATCTTCTGCCCATCGGCTCGGAACGAAATTCCCTTCATCTTAACGTCGCGTGACTTTGCAATTACACATGAAAAAAAAAAATTCTAAAAACTGAAATATTCCGTTAATTTTTTTAAATGACTTATGAGCGTATTTGTGGTTACCAACACTAATTTTGTTTATAGATACGTAATTTAGAATAAAACTCATTTCGTTTTTCTGCCTTGAAAAAGTCCATCACGGACGAAACGCGTAGGCGATTTAAAATACAGTTTTCCTCTTGTCTTTATTTTATTTAACTATATGTATATATATATATATATATATATATATATATATATATATATATTGATTGTTTAATTACTTAGTTTCTGGTTATAAGGTTAGACCAGTGCACATTTGTATTAAAAAGTTTTCAATACAATTATATTGTGAGAACTTTTGAATATTGTCCATTTTTAAACGAGTTATTACGCGACCTGCGTTTCTACCATCTATAGTATCTTAAGGCGATTTTTAATAACTGATTTTACGGGTTTTTTGGGGTTTGTTTTTTTTTTTTTGTTAAGAACGCTCACGTAAAGATGTTTTATTTTTTTTTTTTTTTTTATTTTTTTTTTTTTCAACGATCACGTGGCAGGGAATTTTTGAACGTGCTAATTTTAAAATTACAAGGAATTATGGTGTTTTCATCCATGGTTGTATGAACCTAAGAGGTATTTTTTAGTATGGTTACACTTTGTCATAATTTCCGTTCTTTCATTCAACAGTTCGCTTTCGTTCGGGAATAGCATATTCTTCAAATTTTCTTCTTGGCACAGTCTACATATTTTGCCACCGTTGTAAGGCTTGACTCTTTTTACTATACTTCACTTTATGTCTGGGTCTTTTCCATATTTTGATTTTAATTTCCACAAGTGGCTAACAATTTTGTACAGTTGTTGAAGTTTTCAATTTTGAATGAAGACCTGTGATTGGACTTAAAGGTGTTTTTAGTTGAACCGAGATATATTTTATTTTGGCTGTTTGTGTCATGTACCTCTGCCTTGTAAATAATTTCTTTTGAGTTGGAAAGTCCTTGAAGTGGACATTTATTTTTGTCCCTGCAGTTGCATTCTTTATTGGTGGTTTTGTTTTGTACACCGCTATCTAAGTTTCTGGAGTGTTTTTTTTTTGTTTTTTTTTAATGAAACTACTTAAACTACTAGAACAACTAGAACAACTTAGCTCGATTGTGTTTCTCTTGAAACTTTTATTTAGTTCCGATCCTTCTGGAAAGTGTCTATCTATCAGTTTTAAAAAAAATGTCCTATTTTGGTCTTTACCTCTAAATTAAACAGTGGATCGAACCAGATAATGTTTCGTTTTCTTTTATCGTTTTTTATTTGTCTGTTTGGTTGAGAATTATATCGGAAAATGTTTCTTTATGGCCATATAAACATATATCAGTGTTATATAGGCTTGATTTCACTTCGTTTAGACTGTTAGTCATTCGTAGTCGAGAGGTCTAAGACGCGCCTGATCAATTGGTGGTTTTCCCTATATGAATAGGGGTCGCAGGTTCAAATCCTGCCGAATAACACACATATTCGTTACAAGAATTTATCGTAAATAATCAGGCCGGGAGAAATAAATACATCTATTTAAATACGAGTATCGATCAAAAATAATGTTCAAATAAATCATTTCATGTATATTTTTACACTACTAGACATCATAATTATTATAAAATAATAAATCACTGTTAAAGAGGAAACACGAGGCAAACTTTCATAACTGGTAATAAAGAGAATCAACTGAGGTAACGCTCTTTTTCAATAAACATGGCATCAGGACAATATACATATATAAAAAGTCTGCCTCCTACCGAGCACCCGTATCTCAGAGGCAGAATCGCTGACTGACGCCAGTTCAGTCGGGTTTCAATCCTGGGTAAAAGGCAATCGGCTGTCTAACCATACTGATGAGCTGTGATACAGCGAAACAGATCTGTCTGCGGATATATATATAATTCACACATTACTATAGTGGAAACTTCGTATTTGAAATACACGCCCTAATGTGTGTGTGTGGATTGATGATACTTCTAATTTGAATATTATGCGTGGGAAAGGGTCCCCAGTGCTAAATATTTAATTTCTAACATGTTGACGCAATTATCTAATGGTGAAGAGAGTAACAATAAAAAAAAACGCAAATAAGCTTAGTTGCTAATCACTCGGAGTTCTTTGAATAATTGTCGAAATGTCTCGCTGACCTCCTGGCGCAATGCCTGATAATTTAAGCAACTAAGATAATGCTATGTACAAGAGGGGAAAAAGAATTGGCTGGTGCTTACGTTAGCCGACAGTTATTGATTTTTCAGAGGCAGAAAGGCGGTATCTTTTGTTTCCTTCAAATGAAGAATATATATTCCACAGCGCGTCGCATTAATAGCACGATCTGGACTCTGCCAGCATTGGTACAGCGTCCTTTTTCTTGAAGTTTCGAGCGAATGAGTTGTAGATTTATGAAATATAACGTCCTTAATATTCCAATGTGTATTTCGACAAATGAATCCCTTTTTATACTTGTGCTTGTCGACTCAAAGTTTTGGCTAATAGATTATTTAACCTTTTAGCTTTTGACTTTGAGTTTAGTTTAATGACAAATCAACACCTCTGTGGGTTATTTAATGCCAAAAAGGTGTGGTTTTAAGGTATGTTAATGTTCGGTGATAGTGAAAAGGTTGATTTAGTCAGATTTCGATGAAAAATTGTTATTTTTGAAGACTGAAAATGTCGTCTAGTTTTGTATTAAAAATGTATTGCTGGTAATAAGTTTTTCCTTCAAAAATGTATATTTTTCTATAAAAGTTTATTTTTATGTATAAATATTTCTATAAGAGTCGGTTTTTATTTTTTTTATTTTTTTATTTTTTTTAATCATTTCACCCCGAGCAAGGCAGAAACGCCACTGATGTGCAGGGGGTTACATAAATGTAAAAAGATTAATTAGAAAAGAGGGAGGAGTACAAGCTAGTTAGAAAGGAACAATAGAAAGCTGAGAAAGCAGGTGCGATGACAGATACATGGGCGGAGAGAAAGTGAAGATTATACAGGGGAGGGGAGAGAGCTAGAGTCCAGTGGTTAGTAGATGAGTATTAACTTTGCATTTAAATTTCTGGAGGTCATAGCCGTCAGGAAAGCAAAAATACGGGAGTGAGTTCCACAGGCAGGAAGTGCGAGAGAGGAAGCTGCAGGAGTAGAATTGTCGTCTGCATTTGGCTAACCTGACTGTGAATGGATGGGACCCAGTTGCCAGTCTGGTTGCACGAGTAAATACCTGTTGAGGAGGCATCATTGACTTAAGTGACTTCTGTCCGAGCAGAAGCCATGAAAGTATTTATAGAACAGACAAAGGGAGGCCACATTTCGACGATGAGGAAGTGGCTGCAGTCGAGTCGCCAGATCAGTACCTATCACATTACAGACTCTCCTTTGGAGCTTGTCAAGAACACTGAGGAGAACGGCAGGGGCACCTAACCATAAATGGCAGCAGTAATCCATGCACGGACATACTTCAATAGTGTTTTGACCCCAATTTGGGGGTTAACTATTTGCCCATAGCTGGGCCCCCCTAACAGATGCTACCACCCCGGGTTAGGGTGAACCTAATAACAACAACAATTAAGAGGTGGTTCCATGCTCCTCACAACGTCTCAATTAGTGGCCCTGCTGCTGGATGCAGTTTACCGTCATACCCAGGACCATTTAACTTGTGAAAGAGGAATCTAACTAAAGATGTGTTATGGGGAACTCACCTGTCCAAGGATAGTGGACTCTCCCTTCTAATATAAGTAACAGTGTAGCGAGTAGTCAGGAAAAAAAGTACGAGTCAGCGACCTGGCAAGTTACTATGCGTTACTACGCGATAATACAAAGTTCCCACCAGTACGTTGAATCTAAGGGACCGACATTTATCCTTGCATACAATGCACAATTTTCCATGTTGTAATCCACAACAACTTGGCAACGGGGATTCGAACAAACGTCACGTGTCTACAAGAATATGTCATGCTAAAATTATTATTTTGTTGCATATTGTACACCCGAGGAAGTCTTAAGAATAATTCAGCCGAAACTTTATCATAAAAAAATCTAATATGCTAAGAGGAGAATAAATTATCAGAAACAATACTATTCTAATAATTCTTTTAAAAGTTATAAACAATACAACGCACTAAAATATTTATTATGCTTTGAAATAATTCCTTACTGCTTATTTGGTTAGGTGGTTTTGTCTAGCGGCCTAACAACACCTCTGTTTTATTTAATGTCGAAATGTTGTACCCTATTTCATTCTATTTTGGAGATAATGGCTTAGTGTTACAAGACTAATTAACCCATATTTAGGGGGAGAAGAGGTGGATTCTTAACTTTTCCGGTGACATTTTCGCGCAAGTGAATAAGACAATCCCAACTGGAATTAGAACTTATCTCTCCGATTAACATACCGAGTTATTATTGATTTCATTACAAATTCATGGTTACAGTACGTGGTATTCACAAACCGTTGAATTACAGAAAATTATGATACAAACTGTGGAATCATTCGTGGTCGAGCGGTCTAAGACGCACCAGATAATGTTGTTAGGGATGGCAGGTTTGAATCATGACGAATAACACATTATCGTAACAAAATTTCTAGTAAATAATCAGGCCAGTAGAAATATATATATATTGTCGTAAATTAATAAATATACATATGAGAAGGGTGTACATATGTACAGAATTATTTTTCAGGTGTTAATAAAACAGTGCTCAATGTATGAACAGAGCGGTATTATATATATATATATATATATATATATATTAATAAAAGTCCATATAATATTCAAATATTGAATACGCATAAAAACATTTTATATGCTTGAAATATTTGAATATTTAAATTTTTAAGACTCATGATTTACGCCCCTTTGATTTCTTCTCCCTGCATTTTTTTTTTATTTTAATTTTTAAAATTTTAACCACATGTAACATTAGAATATTTATATTTTTAATCTTGTTATTTAAATATAGTAACTTAACTTTATAAGATTTAATTCCCATGAACAACGAGTAAACTTTAATTCAAATCTATTGAACTGTCAGTTTTAAATATGCACCTGATGAAACTCCGAGCCATATCATAGACGTAGGATTATATATATATATATATATATATATATATATATATAGTAAAGTAGCATCCTTGGTACTTTATAAGGTCAATTCAACAGGGGATCTTAATCCGATGAGAACTCAGTGTTAGAATTTAACAGAGTATTGTAATGAAAATAAATTGGATGCTTTTATAAATCAATTGGTAATAGGTTATTTCGCGAAGCTCTTAAAAACCGCTCTTCTGAACAAATTCCTCACAACAATGAATGAGTTAGATTTATCCAGACAAAAAGAATCATGAGAGGACATGAGAAAAAAAACTGGGCAAGGCGGTTAAATTTACAATGTTAGTTATTACAGGAGGTTGTATTTCTACCCCAAGCGATAAGATGAACTTGGCCTGAATTTGGTCATTCTCAGATACATGACAGTAAATTTAGGGACCGTATTTTCACTAGCAGAATTGAATTATCAGCTTTTTTATATTAATTCTAACAGTAGAAAAAAGAGGGGTCAGTGCTAATTATTATTCTTAACGGTACCAAAAATACTATTTCATAAAACTTAATAATAATCATAACAATAATTAATAAAATTTTATATATATATATATATATATATATATAATGTGTGTGTGTGTAAAAATATACTCAGTTATGATCTGACTTTGCGCCGTGTCTAAAAGTTACCTGCCCAGAGACATTATTTCTTAGGAGCAGAGAAGAATGAATCTGTTTCTGTCTTCTCAAAATCTTGATTTTTTCACATGGGAAATAATATATGTGTGTGTGTGTGTTGTAGAGGTCTGAAGAGCAGGGATGAAATCGGTCGCTTCGCTTTTAAAATGTCATGTAATATTAAGCTACATACTTTCATTTCATTAATTAGATTTTGAACCTTTAAAAACATCTTTAAGGAGTTTCAAAGAAAACGGTTGAATTCCCTTCATTTTAATATCTCGTGACTTTGCACTACACATGAAGAAATTCTACAAACTAAAATATTCTGTTAATCTTTTGAAATGATTTGTGAGCGTCTTTGTGGTTGCCAACACTGTTTGTTTATAGATACGTAATTTAGAATAAAGCTCATTTCGTCTTTTTGCCTTGATAAAGTCCACCACAGGACGAAACGCGTAGGCGATTTAAAATACAGTTTTCCTCTTGTCTTTATTTAACCACACACACATACACACACACATATCTATATCTATATATATATATATATATATATATATATGAGGGTTTAATCAAGTAAAAACATTTTATCTACTTAAATACGAGTATGGATTAAAAATAATGTTTCTTATAAATATGTCGGTTTCGTCAATCTCTGAAATTTTCACAGATTGATAAATTTTAATGTTTAGTGCCAAAATTGCTGTGATTCAAGAGTTATAGGAAAGCATTTAATGAAAGCAGATTTTTTTGTCATAAAATGCTCGATATCAAGATAGGGATAGAGCGAGAATAGAGAGGAAAAGCCAATGATCCTGAAGAGTGAAGACATCCCATTAATGCCTTCAAGAAACTTCGAAGTCAGCATGACTGAAGTAAATCTGCGCAGCTAAGTGACAAACTTCACATTAATTCTCGCTCTCTTTCTCTCTCTCTTATATATATATTTTAATCATTTCACCCCAAGCAAGGCTTTCCACTGTCACGATTGCGCTTGGGGCTACATAGGGGAAGGTAAGTAGAAAGAGTGGTTAGATATAGGAAATGTCAGAGGGTGGGGTGATAGATAGTTGGGTGAATGGGAAGAGTGTTTGAAGGGCTGGAAGCGAGTTAGTGTGTTAGATGTTTATTGACCTTACCTTGAATTTATAAACCATTGTAACAGTCATTACAATACTATATATATATATATATATATATATATATATATGTGTGTGTGTGTGTAGATCGTTTAATTACTTAGTTTCTGGTTATAATAAGGTTAGACCAGTGCACATTTGAAATTAAAGTGTTCAATACAATTTTATTGTAGAACTTTTGAATATTTTCCATTTTTTAACGATTTATTAAGCGAACTAGGTTTCTACCATGAGTGGTGTCTTCAGGCTATTTGCAATACCTGATTTTACCATTTACAGTTTTTTTGTGATTTTTTTTAAGAACGCTCACGTGACAGGGAAATTTTGGACGAGCTAATTTTCAAATTACAAGGAATTATGGTGTTTTCATCCATGGTTGTATGAACCTAAGAGGTATTTTTTAGTATGGTTACACTTAGTTATAATTTCCGTTCTTCCATTCAACAATTAGCTTTTGTTTGGGAATAGCATAATCTCTAACTTTTCTTCTTGGCACAGTCTACATATTTTGCCACCGTTGTAAGGCTTGACTCTTTTTACTATACTCCACGTTATGTCGGGGTCTTTTCCATATTTTAATTTTAGTTTCCAGGCGTAGCTAGCCAATTTTTTACAGTTTTTTTTAAGTTTTCTATTTTGAATGTAGACCTGAGATTGAACCACTCGGTCTTAAATCTGTCTTTGGTTGAGCCCAAATATATTTTATTTGGACCATTTGAGTAATGTACGTTTTGCCTTGTAAATGATTTATTTTGTATTGCAAAGTCCTTGAAGTGGACTTTTTTTTTCTTTTTTTTTTTTTGCCAGGACAAAGATATATGTCTACTTCAAGTTATAATTGTAGTTTTTAGTCTCAGCCATGATACTATTTACTCAGGAAACTTATTTAGCTTTCAAAATTCAGTTTGCGACGGAAAACTTATTTGATATCGATATTGAAAATCAAAATTTGACATACATCCATTCATTTTTCTTTCAGTCTACGGTTTTGCTTTAACTGGAAACAACTATTGCTTTTAAGTCTTTCGTGCTAACGTCCAAAGAGTCTGAGCTCCAGGACCATGGATTAGTTTTAAAGCTTTCATTACACCCGAGCAACACCTGGCTATACTGCTAGTAAACCTATAAATTCTGTGGCGTATGCCTGAATCCTCGTCTTACGAGCAGAGAAATCAAAGCTGCAATCGAAGTTATCTTGCCTTTATACAATATCTGCATAAAATACTTAAGTAGTGTCTACTTTATAAAATTCTTTTAGACATCGTCGAACTGAAGTTTCTGTTGTGGAGATAGCAGCTTACATGTCCATTTTAACATTTAATTAGAATTTAACAATTTTTATTACAATAGGCTTCAAATTTTCTTTTTGAATTATTTAACTCTAAACAAGGCAATAAAGCCAATAAGATACATGAACTTACTGACTGTTAAAGAATATGATAGAAATATACTATTGAGTTTTGTTTAACGGCATATCAATTTCTGTGGGTTATTTAATTCCAAATAAATGGAGTTTTAAGGTATTATTTTTTAATGTTCGGTTTTAGTGAGAAGGTTGCTTTAGTCAGATTTTAATGATCATTTTTATTCTTTTTTATTTTAGAAAACTATATATATTTTTATTATAAATTATGTTTTAAAACATGTACATAATTTCTTCTATATATGTCCTCTTCTCTACAATCATATGGCTGTTTCAGTGTTTGGAACCCAAACACATCATCGGGAGAAATAAAGGTTTGGAATCATTCTCTGTTTATATTTGGTTCGTTGTTGTCGTGGGGGTTGGCTATATAGGAAAAACTAGTAAAATGTTGTAAGTTTAAAAATGTATTTTTTGAGAGTATTTGTTTATTTCTTTTATTATATTTGATATCTCGGTCCTTCATCAGAAACAAATGATTTTAAAATTTAAATTAGAAACGTATTTCGCGAGAGCGTTCGTGGAGAGATTGTTTACATCACGTGATGCAGAAAGCGACAGATTTTTTAAAATATTTGTAAACCTAAACCTATCTTTAATAATACTTATAAATTTTGTTTTAGAGAAAATTGTTTTTAATTGTATCCCAAAAATGTTTAGCTATTGAAATATTTGTAAAGATTCAAAACACCTAAGTCCCTATTTAACCCTAGCCTGTGTGTATTTAATTTTAAAATCCAGTATTTTTCTTTCTTTCTGCGTGAGTGTGTAGAACTAAAATCGGAGTCTATTAGTAAACACACACACACATATATATATATATATATATATATATATATATTCTCAACTATCGCTAAAATAAAGTAAACAGTAAACTGGGAGAAATGCTTCTAACCCGTCGACTTCGATGAATGGATGAATATCTATTTTTTTTTCTCTCCATATTCTTTGAGAACTATATCTGAAGGAATAGGACGCCATTTTCTGAATTTCTATAACATTGAAGAAATATCTTCAGGGTTTGCTCTGTTATTTTTAGCCTCTCATAACAAACGCTCTACAGTTGATAACATTTTAAGTTAAATCTTAGCCATTTCGTTCCTTGATTTTTGTCTAAAATGAAAGTCACTTGTTTTTCGTTGAAATTATCTACAAATCTGCAAAAGTTTTCTCCATGATTTACACTTTCTCTCTCGTGTACACTTGTATTTGCTTGCTTCTTTTTTATTCACTCTTGCATTAGTATGTGTTTTATTTCGTCTTATATTTTTTATCCTTTCTCCTTGTTTTTGCTCTATGACTTTCTGTATACCATTCTTTTCTTTTCTTTCTCTATACATACATACCTATGTATGTCAGTAACTTTTCTATTTCTTTATTCACGGTTCCCTCTCTGTCATTGACATTCGCTTTCATTTTCCCTTGCGATCCGATTAAAATTGTTTTTTGCTCTTGTCTAATCCATTCTTTTCTCTTTTTGTTTTGGAAACTATTTCTCTATTGTCTTCTATCTGTCTATGTATCCTAAATTAAAACTCTTTTCCGTTTCTGGTCTCTCTTTCTCTAATGTCTTCTCTAACATTCTCTTTCCTTTCTTGACACTCTTTCTCTAATTCTCTCTCACTCTCTCTTCATCTCATTAAAATCCTCTGTCCTTTCCGATCGTTCTCTCTCTAAAAATATTTATTTTCTCTCCCCTCTTTCTTTAATTATCTCGTTTGTAGACTTTCTTCCTATGCTTTCTTTATCTTTATTGATTTAACTGTCTTTTTTGTTTGATGCTTGTAAACCAATTATATTAAAATTCTTGAGATGTGACCGATGGTTTTTTCTCGTAATGTTAAGAGTTTAAAAAAATCCCATTGATCTGTAGTTGATAGAAGTCTTCGTTGCATTAAAAAAAAAGAAAACAAGCAAAGCCGTCCATACACTTCAAACAAACCAAATAGTACTCACAGTTGTCTAAGCCAGAAAGCGCAAATGTCTCCCCGATTTTAACAATTTCTAAGTATGTGCTGGGAACATAGAGGTTAACGTCAGAGAAAATGAAATCAGCGATCCGAGTTCACATCATGGTCTCGTCAGTTGCGTTCAAACTTTAGAGAAGCCTCTTCGAAAATGCATGAGTCAACCTTTTCTCCTGGGTTCAGTCAGTCAGTTAAGTATCATACGAAATACACACTTTGGACGATCATGTCTCGAAAGAGACATGACTGACTGGGTAGCAGCTTATCCCGTAGTAGGTTGCCATTGCTTTCTGCGGTAAACTGGTCGCCAGCCAAGGCTATAGAAACCAATCTGTTTTATCATTTAACCCATAACTGGAGGGAAAAGACGGATTAATACCTTTCCCAAGGGTATTTATGTGTAAGTGACTGCAAGGAATTAAACTGGAATTCGAACTCAACACCTCGATTTATCGTTCTGAGTCGATATCCATTGCACCACAACGCACATCTCCTGGGTTGAAAAGGTTAATTCTGAATTCAAGCCCTTAGCGAAAGCAATATTAAACCACTTCATTACCCTTCGAAAATAGAAATAAAGGAAGCTGTGAAGAGTCACAACAACCGACATCCTGTGATTTTATGGAAGTAATAATTGCGAAGAAAGACAGATCTTGACGTATACGTACAACCTGCGTCATTAAGTTGTTAAGCAACACGTAGAGATTTACCTGCTTATCAAAGCTTCATCCAGCAGTAAGGCCTCGAGATTAGAGATTTTGATAAGAGTAGAATCACCTCTTAAATGCTTTGGTTTCCAGGTTCACACCTGTTTGTCAGGGTCCAATCTTACGCGAACGACGGCTCGAATAACAACTATATTTAGTTGTCCCTCCCAGTAAGGGCAACATATGACACATGGTCAGTTCTGACTGGGATTTCCGGGCTATATGGCCCGGCCAAAAAATGTCTGTCTATTTTTGCCCAGTGGTGATTCTACCCTTCGGAGGAACCACGACTGGGTTATTGCTCTCTGCTCGGAAGCAGAGAGCTGACAGTGTTATAGTTGAAGAGTCTCAGCAACTCTAACAACAACAACGGCTCGAATAACAACGACCTACCCAAAATCAGCATACCACGTTTTATGCATTCGACCTGGCTACCACTTAGCCAATGAGCGTCAGCACAGTAAATATAAACGGTTACAAGCGACACCGATTCTGTTTACCACGAAGTGCTCTCCGATTTTCCATCTGTGTACATTGTAAAAAATTTTAGGTTCACTTGGGTTGTTTTTAGGTTGATGGATAAGTTCTTGTGGTGATTGAGAAAAATTGTAACGTACGTTTGGGTCGTGAATCGGATTAGCTAGGTATAAGGTAGTTACTGTAGACCATCCCAAGTTTTGTTCCCCTCCCCATTTTTGGCCTTGTGCCATAGCTATGTATTTTTATAGTAAATAAATGTCCGATTTTCAATCTGACCAACGCTTGCCAATTCGTCATTGCCACACTCCCTTACAAAACATACACTCGACTCTGGCCCGTTTGGGTCACCGGGGCTAGTTCCTGCTTCACAGATACGAAAAGAAAATGCAGGACCTTCTACAGAAGGTAGAAAAAAAAAGAACAAGAAGATAGGACTGAGCATAAACTTAAGAAAACTGAATGTACGGTCATTAGCAAAATAAAAGGGCCCCAAAATGCCAACTACAGGTTGGCTAACTAAAATAAAACAAGAACTTCAAATATCTGGGAAGCGTTCTGATTGAAGATAGGAAGTGTGACACTGCGATCCAAAGACTCATTGGTATAGCAAAGACGCATTCTGTTGTTGATTCTTGTTTAGAAACCACACAAAATAATAATAAAAACAGATATGGTGAGATAAAATTATATTGAACAAAACATATACAACCTGGAACACGGGTTAGTAAATACAGGAATACTAGGAATACTGTTAATAGGAATCAAAATATACACTCTTGTAAAGAAGTACGTCTGGGTAATGAGTCTATATTCTTACTGACCAACTAAGCGGATATCCAACTAAACGTCTGCTACACACTCTCTCTAACATTCTTTATTTATTGTAAAAATTACAATTGTGGCACAAGGCCGATTTGGGGGTGGAAAAAAACTCAGGTTGGTCTTCAATACCTATCCTATACCTAGCTAATCCGACTCACAACCCAAACATACTTTACAATTTTCTCATCCACCACAAGAACTTGTCCATCAGCTTTCAATCCTTCATACACCAAAATGCCTCAAACATACCAGGGACCTAAAAGCACCCCGAATAAGCATAAAAATTTTATTATGAGCAATAAAATACAAAAATATATTTAAAATATATCATGAAATGATATGTGGGGAGGGGCATTGCATAAATCCCAAAACAAAAAATTTTAAACAAAAGCTACAAACAGAAATCATGATGTTAGTTGGACCCAACCAACCCACTAAACAAAGAGGCCGCTGTATTCTGCCCATAGGACAAAATCAAGAGGTACTCTTTCAACCGTGAGAGGAGACACTCTCTTTAACACTCACTGCCGTTCACTTTAGGCAGGATTATATCTACACCTTAGACGAGTCCATTTATTGTGCAACAAAGCGGTGATCCCCAACAATTTCAAATGCTAACCAGAGTATTGAGAGACAGGAAAATCTCATCAGAACCAAAGAAAAGAATGCTGATTGCTATGTGATATCTGTCCTTTTGTATGGCAGCGAATGTTGGACGATTTCTTCAAGGATGAATAAAAGACTCAAGTCTGCAGAAATGTAGTTTTACAGAAGGACGGTGAGGATACCATGAACCGAGTACGTGAGCAACGATGAAGGGTTAGAGTAGATAAAAACGTGAAGAAAACTCGTATTTAGCATCAGGAAAATACAGCTAAGGTTCCTTAAGAGGAAAGAGGGACTGGAGAATCTAATGCTCACAGGTCTGATAGAATGAAAGAGAGACAAGGAAAAGTATCGCGAGACGTATTTGATAGGCTTGAGCAAATGGATGGCGAAGCGGGATTTGGGAGAGACACCAAGAGGAAAAATATTGAAAGAGATTAAACAAGGGCACGTGGAAATCCATAATCGCCTACGTTCTGAAGGGACACGACACAGGAAGAAAAAGTAGTTATATGTGCTGCTAATAGCTTTTGCTTCATTTCTGAGTAAGGAAAATTAATTAAATTGCCGAATATCGCGTTTAATCATTTTCAAGAGTGTAGTGGACGCAAAATAAAATAAGAGGGTCATTCAATAAATAAGGTGAATTTTTCGGTATAAGAACTTCTACGAGAGTCTTTTAATAAGTAAGGTGAATCTTTTGGTATAAGGATTTCTAATACAGATAGAAGCTTAATTCTTTTCAACATAGTCTCCCAGGAGTGTCACACACTTTTCCAATCTGCACAAGATTCCGTATTCCCTCAGCGTAAAAATCTTTAGATGTCTCATCCCATCGTTCACAGCATTTTGCCTTCATCGTCACTTTCAAACTTCGTGCCTCTCGTGAACGCTTTCAAAGGACCAAACATGTGAATGTATGTAATGGGATGAGGAAGCAGTTCCCAGACCAGCTCGTTGATGGTTTGCACCGTTTGGGCTGCTGTGTTGAGGCCGTGCAGCTGACCTTCGAGTAGGCAAGGTCATCATGGACAATTTTGTGTGTTGTCCCAACAGATAGGTTCAAAACCTTGCAATGTCATCCACTGTCACTCTTCTGTCAGACTGAATGAGGTCATTGACTGATTCGATCACCTCAGGAGACCCCACCTCTGTAGGCCTCTCAGGCCTGTCTTCATCCTCAACACTGCTCCGTCCTTCTTTAAACAATTTATCCCACTTGTAGACATTTTTTGACTGAAACATGTGTCACCATACACAATTGACATTCGCCTATGAATTTCAAGTGGTTTGCACCATTCAGTAACCAAACACTTGATAAGTGACCTCTGTTTAATTCTGGAGCATGCTTCTTGGTTGGCCATCTTTGTTAATCTCCAAAACTTTTTTTTCATTCTGTAAAAAAATTAAATCCCCGTGAAAAAGAAGTAAGGTTCAATCTGTATTAGTCCTTATACCGAAAAATTCACCTTATTTATTGAATGACCCTCACAGATGTCCTTATACCGAAAAGTTCACCTTATTTATTGAATGACCCTCGTAACACTCACTTTTTTCTTTAATCTTTTCACTCCAAGCAAGGCGGTAACGTCACTGATGCTGATGGGGCTTCATAAGAGAGTAAAAGTTTAAGAGGAGAGTGAAGAGAAAGTCGAACCAGTTACAGGGGGTGTTAGAGAAATGGCAAGAGAATGATGGGAACAGGTGTGGAGACAGTTGCGAAGGTAAAGAGAAAGGAAAAGAACAAGATATACGGGGTAATATAGAAAAAACTGGAGTCAAATTGGTAAGAGATGGGTATTGATATTGTATTTAAATTCCTGGCGGTGGTAGCCGTCAGGAAAGCAAGAATATGGAAGAAAGTTCCACAGGTGGGAAGTGCGAGAAAAGAAGCTGTGCTGTAGAATAGTCGGCTGCATTTGGTTTATCTAATTCTTAAATGGTAAGACCTTGTTGCCAGTCTAGTCGCACGAGTAAATTCTTGTGGCGGGCGCACCAGTGACCAAAGTTGGTCGGAGCAGAAGCCGTAAAAATATTTGTAGAATAAAGAGAGGGAAGCCACATCCTGCCGGTGAGAAAGTGGCTGGAGTCGAAGCCGGTGCTTTATTGTTTTAGTAGAAAAAGACAATTATTCCGGAGTTGATAACCGGGTGTTTTGCGGAAAAAGAAATCTATGTTGGCCAAGTGACATGACTTTCTTATTTCACATTCACTGCCTATTTTCGATAGCATGGAATGGCAAGTAAATAAGACGTGAGAATAAATGATTGCTTTAGATAATTCTTCGTAAATTGCACAACAGCAATGCGTCTCTAATTGATCATACTACCATTCGACCCTGCATGTAGTACTGCCGCCATTTATGGTCAGGCGCCCCTGCCGCTCTCCTCAGTGTTCTCGACAGGCTCCAAAGGAGAGTTAGTAACATGATAGGTGCTGACTTGGCGGCTCGACTACAGCCACCGACGAAATGTGGCCTCCCTTTATCTGTTCTATAAAATACTTTCATGGCTTCTGCTCGGACGAACTTAAGTCACTGATGCCTCCTCAACAGGTGTTTACTCGTGCAACCAGACTGGCAACTGGGTCTCACCCATTCACAATCAGGTTAGCCAAATGCAGACGACAATTCTACTCCTGCAGCTTCTTCTCTCGTACTTCCCGCCTGTGGAACTCGCTCCCATATTCTTGCTTTCCTGACGGCTACAACCTCCAGAAATTTAAATGCAAAGTCAATACTCATCTACTAACCACTTGACTCTAGCCCTTCCCCCACCCAGTATATCCTTCCCTTTCTCTACCCCCTTGTAACTGTCATCACACCTGCATTTTCATCTTTCTATTGCTTCTTTCTAATTGGTTTGTAATCCTCTTTTCTCTCCTCTAATTAATTTTCTTTCAGTTATGTAGCCCCCCGCACATCAGTGGCATTTACGCCTTGCCCGAAGTGAAATGATTAAAAAGAAAAAAAAATATATAAACTTATAATCATACAAGATAATCAAATAGCTGATATGCCTTTTCATACCTTCAGCCATGCTACGCTTTGCTTAAGTCTTCTTCCTCTATGTGCCTATTCATTTCAAGACATAGGCGCTTATGGCTTTCCACGTCTGCCTATCCATGGTGGCTCTTAGCACGCTTTCTCCTGTTACGCCACACAACCCCCGTTCTGCCATCCACCTGCTCAGGCCAGTCAAGTACGTTACTCGTTGTTTTCGCTTGGCTCTTCTTCCATCTATTTGGCCTGTGAGTATCAGGTTCTTCAAGCCCTCCTTTCTCATTGCATGACTCAGAAGGTTCCTTGGACACGTAATGAAAAAGGAAGGGCTGGAGAACTTGATACTCACAGATCGGATAAATGGAAGAAGAGACAGGGGAAAGCAGCGCGAGACGTACTTGTTAGGTCTGAGCAAATGGTTGAAGGAGCCGGGCTTGGAAGATATACTAAGATAAAAATTACTGAGAGTAACAAGAGACAGAATCAAGTGTAAGTCCATGATCGCCTACGTCCTGAAAGAACGCGGCACATGAAGAAGAATTTAAAGCCAATGATAACTTAGTAAAGAAATTTACTCTTCGTATTTCAAGATATTGTATACTTTTGGAAAATATATTTGTTAAAATGAGATGTCAGTTTTATTTTCCTATTTGCGTAATTTTGACGACAATTCATCGATCGCACCCTGTATTTATATTTTCATAGAGTTTTTCTTTTCAGTGGGGGTTATTATTTACCTATAGATCGTATCCTAATACCTGCTCTAACCCATGGTCATGGGAGACCTAGAAGCAACAATTAAATGGTTCCACGTTTTCCAAAACCTCCAATCTCCCGATCAGAAGCCTTGCTGCTGTGTGTAGTATATCGTCTTATCCAGGAATAAAATTAACACACAATATCAAATTAACACACAATATCAAATTTCAAATATGTCTGCTATGTGGAAACGTATGAAAATCTCTACGTATAATTTAATTCACCAAATTCTCTTAAAAAGCGTTAAACATAGATATTTTACCGTTGTATATTGTCCATATGCGCGTCATGTTCATTTTCATGCGACAGAATCGCCTTCACTTTTTAAAAGATTTTAAATAGAAAAGACCTGAGTAAAATTTCACGAACTGATAAGTGGCTTCAGACTGTGACGATTCTTGGGAGGTGGGTGTCAATCTCCCTTGAATTTTGGCTCGCGCCTAGTTTGCTCCCCAAAAACTTACGAATCATCAGTTTCATAAATTTTGATAAGATTTTGATAAGATCTGATCTTCACTTTTCTCTCTGTGTTTTCTTCACACAGTTCTGCTAGTATTGACATTAGTATTAATCCCTTGGTTTTGTTTTTAAATTAACCTGTCTTTTGTTCCAACAGCTTGAGAGTGGAAAAGAGGGCAAGAATAGATTAGAACTCCACTACTATGAATGAAAAGTTATTCCGCTTAATTTAGTGAAGTAACATACTTCACACCCCACCTACGTCTATTGAACAGGTTAAGAGGCTCATCCCTTGTTCCCTGTTTTGGATGTGGTTTCCGGCTTTCTCTTTTCCAATGTTCTCACTTTGTTTTTCTTTTCTTTTTTTTCAATTGGAGTAGATCTATCGCCCGGTTCACACTCCACCAACGTCTATTGAACAGGTTAAGAGGCTCATCCCTTGTTCCCTGTTTAGGATGTGGTTTCCGGCTTTCTCTTTTCCAATCTTCTCACTCTTACGTAGCCCCCTGCACATCAGTGGCGTTACCGCCTTGCTCGGGGTGATACGATTAAAAAGAAAAATACTCAAACTCATTCCTAAGTTGTGTATACGATAGGGGTTTAGGATGAAAATGAACACACTGCCTGAGTTTGACTCTAGTCCACAGTGAAATCTCGGTCCTAAATGTACCACTACTTTCAGACTTCCACTATCGACTCTGGCTTCAGGGGATTAGATCCGTTTAAATCCAGACGTAGATGATTTTGTGCAATTTTTGTAAATATATCTGTTAAAATGAGATATCAGTTTATTTTCCTTTTCGCTTAATTTCGATAACTTATCCATCATCGCACCCTGTATATGTTTATAATCATTATTTTATAGGATAGCTTTTTGGCACTCATGATGGGTTGCAAATTTTGTAAATAAAAACAGGAAAAAGTTTTTTTAAAAAAAGTGTATTCCTCCGAGCTGAAACGCTGAAGATCTCAAGTGGAAGATTCCTCCTTCGTATGAGAACTTTTATAGAAAATCTTTGGTTTGTTCCCCGAATGCCTTTACTTTAATCTTTCCAAAACATCCCGCTGAACTCAAATCGATAATTGTTTATTGAAGAAACTTACCTTTTTTCATGTTATCGACCAGAAATAAATCGGACTATATCTCACCCCTTACCACAGTTCTCATATCTGATTCACCGCTGAATGACTTGAGTCGTAGGATATTATTTCTGACTATTTACTTCCTTTGAGAAATAACTACGCGATTTGTTGTTTTTTTGTTTTGTTTTTTTCGGAACTCAATTTCAGCGTAGTAATTGCACAAAGGAAGTAAATAGGCCAAAAAATCGGCAAACTACGCGTGAAGTCATTCTGCCGTGAATAACATTTTTGAAGCGTGGTTACGGGGTGAGATAAACAGCGACATTAAGTTCGCTATTTTTCTGGTCGTTAACATGAAAAAAGTTAGGTTTCGTCAATAAACAATTATCGATTTGAGTTCAGCATATACATTTGCACGGAAATAAGGATGTTTTGGAAAGATTTGACGGGGTAAAGGCCTTCGTGGAACAAATAAAAAAAATTACCACTTTTATTTGGTAGGTCACCACTTTTATCTTCTGTTTTTACAAGTGATTATGTCGGCTTAATCTATGCAATGTCGAAAGTTCTGGACAATGAGTACGTGTGATAGTCCCACTTCTTTCTTTCACTATTATTATAAAATTGAAAATGGTGAGAACTACGAACTAAATAATATTCATATTTTTTTTCATATATTTTGAGTGATAAATAAAGAAAAGTTTACTTATATAAAAATATTTTTAAGTGCCATTGCAAACAGGGTCGTTTAGATACCGCATAATATTAGAAGCAATAACAGAAGTATTTTTTGTAGCAATATCAGTGAAAACAGAAAATAAATATTCTAGTTTCACTGAACGAAAATGTTTATATATATATATATATATATATATATATATATATATATAGGAACTACTTCGATTTCTTAGAAAGATACGGCTGTTTGCTTAAATTTTTAATTTCCTGCATCATTTACGTCGACGTCTATTTCTTAGTGAGAACAATTCCGGGTAACGGAATCACCGGTTTTATTGATTCTGCGGCAGTGTCTGGTTTGAAGAAGGTTGCACTAAGTGCCTCGGGTAGAAAATTTAAGTTACTCGATTTCTTTCAGTGTGACTGGCGTTGGTTATCGCAGTAATGGTTTCAAAGCGTCGTTTCTTTCATTTCCGAATGCAAAAAAAAAAAAAAGAAAAGAAAACATACCGATGAGATTCAAACCTTAAACGAAGACATTACAAAGATACACGTTCTCTGTTCTGGCATGGATACGTTTTCGACAAAATTTGGAAGCCAGTTATCGTATAACATGTCGAATACTTAGACAGTTTATCAAATAAAATGATCTGCGCGTATCGAGATCGTTTGGTGGTGGACAAAACGAACTGTAAAGCTACTGTTTTTCTTATTATTATTCTATGTGCCGTATCGCTTCAAGACGCAGACGATCCACAACATCCTATCTTCTGCATCTCTTAGTAAGTTCTTTCTTTACAGAGTCTCTCCCAGTCGTTGTTTTTCCATCGATTTGCGAGTTTAATCAACATAACGTTGAAACACCGGTTCCCGTACGATCACCGAAGTTAAGCAACGTCGAGCCTGGTCAGTACCTAGTTAGATGACCACATAGGAATATCAGGAGCTGTAAGCTTAGGTGTACGGGTGTCATAGGTTACGGCCACATAGCGTTGAAACACCGGTTCCCGTACGATCACCGAAGTTAAGCAACGTCGAGCCTGGTCAGTACCTAGTTAGATGACCACATAGGAATATCAGGAGCTGTAAGCTTAGGTGTACGGGTGTCATAGGTTACGGCCACATAGCGTTGAAACACCGGTTCCCGTACGATCACCGAAGTTAAGCAACGTCGAGCCTGGTCAGTACCTAGTTAGATGACCACATAGGAATATCAGGAGCTGTAAGCTTAGGTGTACGGGTGTCATAGGTTACGGCCACATAGCGTTGAAACACCGGTTCCCGTACGATCACCGAAGTTAAGCAACGTCGAGCCTGGTCAGTACCTAGTTAGATGACCACATAGGAATATCAGGAGCTGTAAGCTTAGGTGTACGGGTGTCATAGCTTACAGCCACATAGCGTTGAAACATCGGTTCTTGTACGATCACCGGAGTTAAGCAACGACGAGCCTGGTCAGTACCTAGTTAGGTGACCACATGGGAATATCAGGAGCTGTAAGCTTAGGTGTACGGGTGTCATAGGTTACGGCCACATAGCGTTGAAACACCGGTTCCCGTACGATCACCGAAGTTAAGCAACGTCGAGCCTGGTCAGTACCTAGATGGGTAATCGCATGTGATATAATGTGCTGTAAGCTTAGGTGTACAGGTGTCATGGCTTACAGCCACATAACGATGAAAAACCGGTTCCTGTACGATCACCGAAGTTAAGCAAGTCTGATCAGTACTTAGATTAGTGACCACATGGGAATACCAGGTGTTGTAAGTGTAAATGTACAGGTGTTATGGTTTACGACTAAATCTGGTGTTGAAACACCAGTTGTGTACAATCACCGAAGTTAAGCAACGTCAAGCCTAGTCAGTACCAAATGTGTGACCCCACGGAAATACCAGGTGCAGTAAGCTTGGATGAGCGGGTGGTGTAATGTATAATGGCTTGAAATCGGTTTTCGAAGAGCCGAGTTCTAATTTCAGTTAGGTTCGTTATATCCACTTACGAGCAAATATAAGAAAAGTACGAATCCCACTAGCTGTATCTTTACCACGTCGAACCAGGCTGAGCGCGTACACATTTGGTATAATAAAAAAAAAAACAGCACAAAAAAAAGTAAATTCGATGACGCCTGGATAAGCTGCGAAAAAGTCTTTATATACAAAAAATACAAAAGAAAAACAGAAATAAAATATAGCAGTCGTCGAATTCTTATTCTTACAATGGAGCGAAAGTTTTAGTTTAAGATTAACGTTTGTTCACTCCAATCAAGGATTTCAAGTTTTCTTTTTTTTGTTTTTTTCAAGTTTTTGACGGTTCAAAAAGTTTTATCAGGGATTTCCACCGAAGCCTTACAGAAACAGCCGAAAATGGGCCTTTGTGACAGCGGCAGTTAATTCGTCTTGTTTACCTTAGCCCGGCGCGGCAACAACAACTGAACTTTGGGCTCTCGTTTTTTATACCTGTCCCAAATTCTCTTCGGGAGGGAAGCATGACGGACACGGGGTGTCCATACAAGTCAAATCTTTAACCGATGAAATCTCTCCGAGCTCGCATCATAAGGCGGAATGATTTTCTCCCCTTGGTTTAACCAATGAAATAGCAATATTTCTGTTGACGTCATTTCTTTTCGTCTTGTTTTTCTGATACAACTGACTACTTCATCAATCAAACTTTTATGTTGGAAATTTTAATTCAACTTATCTCCCACAGTCAGAATTTAACTTTTTTGCTCTGATAAAAAAAAATTGCTACAATCTCTTTTCAATAATAAAAAAAAAACACCTGAGTTAATAAAATTCTCTGTATGCTGAACACATAAGTTGAACCTTTTTCGCCATGTTATTTCTGCTTGTCAAATAATGACTGCCAATGAAGACCTCGTCTGAATCCGGCCGATCAACTTTTGTATAAACAATGCATCTGCACACACGCAAATCTTTTAATTCATATTTATTCTCGGCTTTGTCGGAAATAATCTGCACAATTAATAATGCAACTAATAATTTCGTTTAATGATTTTCCACGTGCAATATTATAGTATTATATGCCAAAAACAATGTTGTAAATCTCTGAATACGTAGCAGAAACAATAGAGTAGATATGACAGCAATATTCAATGCATGGACGAATAACAGACTTAGAAATGTGCAAGACAATCTTTCTCAACAGAATCTAGAACGACAGTGAATCCACTTTGCTAGAAATAAACTAGCAATTGTTTCAATATAACTTTTCAAATTCTGAACAGCAGAAAACGTTAACGCTTTAAATTTCAAAAATTATTTCTTCTGTAGCTTTACATTTATAGCTCATACCACAGATATTCACTTCTGCCTAAACTACAGGAGGAAAACAAAATATTGAAAACACCTTGAAATTTCAAGAAAAAATAGTTCAGTCTCTGGTAGGCCCGCCATTGACAGTAATTACAGCTTAAATCCTAAGAGAGTTTAGTTCATACAAAGTTTGAATTGTTTCCAGGAACTTTTTTATCCATTCTTCAGCTAAAACAGTCTCTAAGTATTTTAATGATGATGGTGGAGTATATCGACTACTCACTTTTTTTTCTTTTTTTTTTTTAAATGAATCATAAATGTTCAATGATGATGAGATCTGGTGTCTGTGGCGGCCAGATAAGATGTTCTACTTCAACAGCATATTCCTCGCACCATTCAGCTACTACTTTCGCAGTATAAATGGATGCATTATCATTCTGAAAGATGGAATTTCCTTCCGAAATCCGTTCCTGAATATTAGGATGAAGTTGATCCTTTAAAATGTTTAGATATTTCTGATTGTTGATTTTAATAAACCTATTGAAATAATATCTATAAAAGAACAATTTTAGCAAAAGTGAAGTAGTATTAATATTAAATCAACAAGCATAAAAATAGACAAGCAATTAAGTTTCATCAAATTTTCCAAATTGTTATTACAGTACTAGGTTTTTCCATTATTTTGTCCAACTCTTGTAAATCTAGAATAAGATTATTTATTTACTTTGGTATTATCATCATCAGTAGTAAAAATAAAAATGTAATTATTGTAATAAATTACAGCGACGTTCGTCGGCCCCAGCTAATGTATAATATGTACATATACACCACACGTGACTAACATGTCCACAATATATATATATATCTGGAAGGAAATATGAAAACTAACTGGGAAATGATATCATGAACCGAGTATGTGAGCAATGATGAAGAGTTGGAAAGAATGGAAACGAAAAGAAAATTAATAGTGAGCATCAGAAAGAGACAACTGAAGTTCCTGGGACATGCAATGAGGAAAGAGGGCTTGGAGAACCTGAAACTGACAGGCTAGATAGAGGAGAAAAAGAGACAGAGGAAGGTAGCGGATAATATATTTGAAGGGCCTGAGCAGGTCGATGACAGAACGGGGGTTGTGTGGTGTAACAGGAGAAATCGTGCCACTATGGATAGGGAGACGTGGAAAGCCATGATCGCCTACGTCCTAAAGGGACAGGGCACATAGAAAAGAAGTAGGTCACAGAAAATATGTCCGCCATACGAAATAATCAAAAAATGCCGTTTAAGTTTTAAATTCAACAATCCGCTTCCCAGATCTCAATTTCTCTCCAGGCTTACGGCCTATCACGTTGAATACACTGGTTCTCGCTCGATCACCGAAGTTAAGTCAACGTTGAGCCTGGTCAGTACTTAGATGGGTGACAGCTTGGGAATACCAGGTGCTGTAAGCGTATAGTGACGGATGTGCATTGTGGTGCAGAGGATATCGGCTCGGAAAGAGAAATCGGTGAGCCGATTTCGAATTCCAGTTGAATACCCTGCATTCACTTAAGCACTGGTACCCTTGGAAAAGGTATTAATCCGTCCCTTCCCTCCAGTTATGGGTTAAATAACAAGGGTAGGACTTACTTGAAAAAGAAAAAATTATTACTAGACACAAAAACTTACAAAAAACAACAATAAATTTTTGAAAGAAAAAGGTATTACAAGCAATAAATAAACATTTAGTTGGCAATAAATGACCCGCTGAGGTTGATTTGCTACAAAAACAACCAACCGACCATCATTTCTCTCCACAACTTTCTTTTATTTGTAGCACTTTACAATATCTGTCTTTTTAGGGTGAAAAGCGCAATGAATAACACTCCGGGAAGTTAGCTTCATGTATGTATTATGTGAAGGGGACCTAGTTTATTGAATATTGTATTCTATCAGAATGCCATTATAAAATGTACATTTTCAGAGTGAAAAAAGCTTTTTTGTTTTCCCGCCAAAAAAAGACTCGAGAGATTCTCTTAACGATATGTGCATTCTGTGAATACATACATTTAAAGCTTATAATGCAAATTGTGGAATTGGTTGTTTCCAGATAAGCAATATCCAATATTCATTGATAGAATAGTTAGCGTTATGTCAGTATACAAATGTAGATTGAAAATTTCATAGGCTGTCTATTAAAAACTCCATTGCTTCTTCTCAGTTAAACTGACATCTGAGAGTTCAAAGACTTCAAATGTAAGAAGTCGCGGATTCTCTTGAAAAATGGACAAATGGCATAGTGGTGTCATCAAGTACCTGCGGAAAGAAGGGTTTTGCCCCAAAGGACATTCAGGCTAACATTATAGGATGATGTCCCAGCTTTATCAACAATGCAAAACTGGACAACCAAATTTAGAAGCGGATGACTGAAGGTCTGGATAAACAGCGATTGCTACTACCTAAGAAAACATTGTTTCCCACATGATGATAGAGGTCAGGCGATCGACTATATAACAAATAGCCAACGCTATTAGAATATGCTGTGAGAGGCTTGATTATATTCTGCACAAAGGTCTTGGTATGACGAAGGTCTCCGCTTGGTGATTAACACCTCTTCTAACACTTGATCAAAAGTGGATAGATTGATCACATCACGGTAAAATCTGACATTGTTTTAGGCAGATCCAGCTGGTTTTCTTGAAAGTCTCCTAATCCAAGATAAGTTTTGGGATCGTCCCTTTGAACCTGAGAAGAAGATGCATTTATCCAGTGGAAACAATCTTCTAACAGTTTAATCCTCATCTGACCCCAAAATTTGGTTGCTTGAAAAATTTAACCTTACAATGTGTCATTACTTTCTCTTAGAGTTAAAGTGGTCTTAGTTTTTGTGCTACTGTTAGAAGTACACAAGCAATGTGGCTTCTGTTGTTTGTCATAGTTTTTTTTAATTTTTTTATTAAGAAGCGTAAAGCAGAACTCAAGTTTTCAATTGAATATTTTGGTTTTATAGTATCTTCCGATGCTGGGTAAAAAGTAGCCACTGTGTATATGGATTTGTTATAATGGATCTTTATAACAAGGACTTTAAAATGTTTAAAACGTATTAATTTTACATTCTGAATTATTGTTATGGATTCAGAATATGTGAACAGCTTTCATTTCAATTCCAGATCAAAATCTTAAGGTCAGAATGAAATGAGGCTTTGATGTCATGACAAATATACTAGATATTCCAAAAATAACTTAGTTATTGGTTAATATATCTAATCTAAACTTATTTATAAATGGAACTTTGTCTTTGGCTGAACCGATTTTCTTGAAAATTTAGACAGTTGTACTATAACCGCCTGCGAGTGTTCTTCGCTAGATTTTGTGTCGAGGTACCCCCGATAAATATCGAAAACCAATAATCGAAAAAATCGAGTTATAGAAGGAGTGGTCCGCTTTTAATCAAATTTCATACACTCATAGACAAAGATATAAGAAACGATATTCAGAAGTTTCAAGGTTGCAGTTTTTACAAGAGTGCAGAAAATAGATTATATATATATATATATATATATATATATATATATATAAAGCAAGACGTTTGTGTGTGTGTCTGTTTATCTGTCTGTATGTCCTTTATACAAATCCACAATTTTTATCCGATTCTCACCAAACTTCACACAAATATTCTTTAGGCTGAGTCTGAACTCCAGGACCATGGGTTAGTTTTAAAGCTTTCATTAGACCCGAGCAACGCCGGGCTAAACTGCTAGTCTATATATAAAATTCTGTTACCCAATTAATTCCTCCATCACTTACTCTAAAATAGCCATACATTGAGCGATCGAAACCACATTTTAGGGCGAAGTGCAAGCATGTAAGGTATAACAAAATACACTTGGTTTAACTGGAATCTGCAGATGTGGATATTAGTACCATAAATTTTCATTACAGTTTTTTAATTAAGTTATATTATCAAACACTAGCAGTATAGCCCGGCGTTTCCCGATTGTAATGAAAGCTTTAAAACTAATCCATGGTCCTGGAGCTCAGACTATTTGGACGTTGGCACGAAAGACTAAAAGGCATTAGTTGTTTCTACTCAAAGCGAAAACATAGACTGAAAGAAAAATGAATGGATGTAAGTCAAATTTTGATTTCCTGGTATCGATATCAAATAATTTTTTTTTAGTCGTAAACTGAAATTTGAAGGGTAAAGATGTCCTCTGAGTAAATGCTATCCTGGCTGAGACTAAGAACTAAACTTATACATACTTAGATCCAAACCCGAAGCAAAAACTTAAAAATAAAAGGGCTGAAAAAATACAGACGTACATGCAAATAAACAGACACACACACATACACATACACATCTTGCCTTATATATATATATATATATATATATATATTATCGATTTTCTGCACTATTGTAAGAACTGCAACGTTGAAACTTTTGAATATCGTTTCTTATGTCTTTGTCTATGAGTGTATCAAATTTGATTAAAATCGGACCACTCCTTCTGTAACCAGATTTTTTCGATTATTGATATTTATCGGGGGGTACCTTGTCACAAAACATAGCTAAGAACACTCGCAGATACGTATAGTACAACTGTGTAAATTTTCAAGAAAATAGGTTCAGCCGTTTCGGAGTCTATATGTAACGGACACACACCAACACAAAGTTCCATTTATAAATAAGTTTAGATATCGTGGTAAAATACTCTCACTCTTTGAAAATATTTTATTCGATAATACTAAATATGGTGAGAAATTTCATAAAAAAATTATTTTCTTAATTTTAAATGTTAATTTAAAAACTAATTTTCTTAATTTTAATATCTTAATTTTTTGTTTCTTAATTTTATTTTTTGAATTTTAATTTTTATGGGAAATGTTTTTAACATGCGTCAGTTTACTGCAAAAAAATTCTAGTGTCGTAAAAATTAAATAAGGTTATGCTTTACTTCGATAAATATTTACCCTCTCTGTCTCTCTCTTTAATTGCTATGCTCGGTACACGCTTGGGCGATCATGTCTTTTTCATGACATGACTAACTAGGGATAAGATTTTCCCGCAATAGGTTGCCATTACTTTCTGTGTTAGTCTGGTTGTCAGCCAAGACTATTAAACACAAACCTTCCTGCAATTCAACCTATAGCTGGAGGGAGAAAAGGTGGATTCATAATTTGCTAAGGGTATTTATTCGTAGACTTCTAAAATCGCAAGAGATTCTTTTTAAGGTGAGTGATAAATAATTACCGTATTTGTTTATAAAATTCATTCTTCAAAAAATAAGTCACAATTACGTTTTATTAAATTATATATTTAATATTAATTTAATATTTAATATATTTAATATATATTTAATATATTTAATTAATTTAATATTTAATATATTTAATATTAATTTAATATTAATTGACATGATAGTAACATTAGTAAAATTTCCACGGGTTATTCTGGGAAAAGATTTTGAACAAAGTCTTGGATTTTGGTTGAGTTTATAGAAATGGTTCTCCTCTCCAATCGTTTTGCACAATTAAAAAAAAAAAAGTTAATGATCTACTGGTGCAAGATCAGGTTAATAAAACAGGCGAGATAGAAATGAAAATCTGGGAGTCCTGTATTATTTCGGCCCCCTATGTGTCATTAAAGAGACATTCTTATTTCTTCAGTCCACTGTGTACGCCGCTACTGCTGTGTAAAAAGAAAACTACGTTGTGTTTGGGCAATCCAAATTTATTTTTTATTATCACGTTTAGTTATCAGGATAATACACTTGACATTAAAATTGGTCTCTGAAGAGGAAAAGGATATATGATACAATCTAACTATGTTAGTGTACTCCATTTAACTGCCACATATGATTAGTCGTTAGGATGAGACATTTGTCGTTACAATTGTTTCGCGAAGAGTGAAATTACTTCTGACTTAACCATATCTATCTATCTATCTATCTAATCCTGTTCATCGCTATCTATCTAATCCTGTTCATCGCTATCTATCTAATCCTGTTCATCGCTATCTATCTAATCCTGTTCATCGCTATCTATCTAATCCTGTTCATCGCTATCTATCTAACTCGTTCATCGCTATCTCTCTAATCCTGTTCATCGCTATCTCTCTAATCCTGTTCATCGCTATCTCTCTAATCCTGTTCATCGCTATCTCTCTAATCCTGTTCATCGCTATCTCTCTAATCCTGTTCATCGCTATCTCTCTAACTCGTTCATCGCTATCTCTCTAATCCTGTTCATCGCTATCTCTCTAATCCTGTTCATCGCTATCTCTTAATCCTGTTCATCGCTATCTCTCTAATCCTGTTCATCGCTATCTCTCTAATCCTGTTCATCGCTATCTCTAACTTGTTCATCGCTATCTTCTTAATCCTGTTCATCGCTATCTCTCTAATCCTGTTCATCGCTATCTCTCTAATCCTGTTCATCGCTATCTCTCTAATCCTGTTCATCGCTATCTCTCTAATCCTGTTCATCGCTATCTCTCTAATCCTGTTCATCGCTATCTCTCTAATCCTGTTCATCGCTATCTCTCTAATCCTGTTCATCGCTATCTCTAATCCTGTTCATCGCTATCTCTCTAATCCCGTTCATCGCTATCTCTCTAATCCTGTTCATCGCTATCTCTTTAATCCTGTTCATCGCTATCTCTCTAATCCTGTTCATCGCTATCTCTCTAATCCTGTTCATCGCTATCTCTCTAATCCTGTTCATCGCTATCTCTCTAATCCTGTTCATCGCTATCTCTCTAATCCTGTTCATCGCTATATCTCTAATCCTGTTCATCGCTATCTCTCTTAATCCTGTTCATCGCTATCTCTCTAATCCTGTTCATCGCCATCTCTCTAATCCTGTTCATCGCTATCTCTCTAATCCTGTTCATCGCTATCTCTCTAATCCTGTTCATCGCTATCTCTCTAATCCTGTTCATCGCTATCTCTCTAATCCTGTTCATCGCTATCTCTCTAATCCTGTTCATCGCTATCTCTGTCCTGTTCATTCGCTATCTCTAATCCTGTTCATCGCTATCTCTCTCATCGTATTTCGATCTATCTATATCTCTGTATGTTCATCGCCATCTCTCTCATCGTATTTCGATCTATCTATATCTCTGTATGTTCATCGCTATCTCTCTCATCGTATTTCGATCTATCTATATCTCTGTATGTTCATCGCTATCTCTCTCATCGTATTTCGATCTATCTATATCTCTGTATGTTCATCGCTATATATTCACAGTTAGGTTAGCCAAATTCAGACGGCAATTCTACTCCTGCAGCTTCTTTTCTCGCACTTCCCGCCTGTGGAACTCGCTCCCATATTCTTGCTTTCCTGACGGCTACAACCTCCAGAAATTTAAATGCAATGTCAATACTCATCTATTAAACACTGGACTCTAGCTCTCTCCCCACCCCCGTATATCCTTCCCTTTCTCTCCACCTATGTATCTGCCATCGCACCTGCATTCTCTCCTTTCTAACTAGTTTGTACTCCTCATTCTTTTCTAATTAATCTTTTTACAGTCATGTAGCCCCCAGCTCATCAGTGGCATTTCTGCCTTGCTCGGGGTGAAATGATTAAAAAATAAATAAATAAAATAAATATATTCCCAGGGGAAAAAAACCGTCTATGTAAATTTCATTACAAATTTATAATTAAGCCATCAACTGATAAAATGTATTTATAAATGTCAAAAACAGTCGTCTATCTGTAGAATTCTCTGTAGAATGCTATCACTTGAGATTGTAATATTGTTTTGAGTAACGAAAATGCCAAGAGCGGATTCTGCTTTTACCAGTAATACAAAAACTGGATTTCTCAAGTAAACGTAATTGTAATTTCTTTGGTTCTATTTTTTTTTTTTTTTCACGAGCTGTCCTTCTTTATGGCAGCGATGCTGCACAATCTCATCAGAAATGAAGGAGAGACTCGAAAAAAGAGAAATGTGGTTCTGCAGAAGGATGCTGAGGATATTATTGACCAAACATATTAGCTGCTACGAAGTTTTGGAGAGAATATAAACAAAAAGGACACTTATACTTAACATCAAGAAGAGACTATTAATATCTCTGGGACACGTCATGAGGAAAGAGGGCTTCGAGAATCTGATACTCAGAGGGCAGATAGAGGGAATGGGAGACAGGGGAAAACAGTGCGTGATATACTTGATGGTAGGGCTGTGTTTGGATAAAATAATAAGATAAAACATATAAAGAAAAAGCAGGAAGATGTGGAGTGCCATAATCGACCATATCCTAAAACTACCGGTTTTTTGCTTAAGGCTCAAAGGCAACATTAATCATTTCATAACCTTAATTCCTTTTCTTTTATTTCTCATTCATTAACTTTTTTCTTATATTCTTTCATGCGTCTTAGGTGCTTTATTGCCTTGTTTAGTGTGAAATGTTCATTTAATTTATTTTATTTTATTTTATTCTCCCCCTAATGATATTTTTCTTAATTTTTTTTTTCTCTCGATAACCGATTGGGTTTTAATTTTTTAAAAGATAAATTAAATTTACTGTCTCTACAGTAAAAAAAATAGATAATGTGGTCGAAGACATCAACACATAAAGGTGATTGGTTTTTCTACACCTTTTTTTTTTTTAAAGCATTTCACCGTAAGCAAGTCGGTACCGCCACTGATGCGCATAAGGGCTACATAAGAGAGTTAAAGTTTTAGGCAGGAGGAGACTGAAGACAAAGCCGAACCACCTACAGGGGCTGAAAACAGTTTAGACTGAGGAGAATGAAGAAAATATCAAACCATTTACAGGAGATGTTAGAGAAAGGGTAAGAGAAGAATGTGAACACAGGAGTGAAGAGAGTTGCGAAGGTAGAGAGAAAGGAAAAGAACAAGATATACAGGGTGATGTAGAAAGGACTGGAGTCAAGTGCATAAGAGATGGATATTGGCATGGCATTTAAATTCCTTCAGGTTGTAGCCGTCAGAAAGGCAAGTATATGGAAGGGAGTGCCACAGGCGGGAAGCGCGAGAGAAGAAGCTGATGGTATAGAATTGTCGCCTGCATTTGTTTGATCTAATTGTAAAAGGGTGAGACCTTGTTGCCAGTCTGGTTACACGAGTAAATTCTTGTGGAGGGGGCACCATTGACCCAAGTTCGTCAGAGCAGAAGCCATGAAAATATTTATAGAAATGACAGGAGGAAGCCACATTCCGACGATAAGAAAGTGGTTGCTGCCAGGTCGGGACCAATCACTTTACAGGCTCTCCTTTGGAGCCTGTTGAGAATACTGAGATGAACAGCAGGGCCGCCTGACCAGATATGACAACAGTATTCCATTCACGGTCGGATGGTTGATTTGTATGTAACGAATTTTTCTGAATATCGCTGTTGCGTCTACAGTGATCATCGCCACTAAGCTTGTTTCTTCAATTTGACGACCTATTCAGATAGGTATTAATGCGTTGGGGCACAGCGTATATCATCTCGGAATGAGAAATCAGAGATCCGAGTTCGAATTCCAGTTGAATTCGTTCCTTTCACTTAATCGCAAATACTTTTGTGAAAGATATTAATCCATATCTTCTCCCTTCAGCTATGGCTTAGATAACAGAACAGATTTGGTTCTATAGCCTTGGTTGGCAACCAGTCTACCTCTGAAAGCAATGGCAACATACTGCGCGATAATCTTCTACCCAGTCAGTCACGTCTCCTTCGAGACATGATCGCCCAAGCGTGTATCACGTTTGATACTTAACTGATTGACTGGTATCACCAAGCTTGACAAATTCTGTTAAACAGACAAGACTATGTTGATTAAAAGTAGGTTATTTTGAATGATTCCTCTAAATATCGCAAAATCGGCCCTGTAATTTTATTTGACTGTATCACCTGTGGCACCTGAGTGACTAAGATTAGGTACTCGATGAAGTCTCATTCGACTGAAATGTCTAATTTCAATTTGCCTGATGACAAATATCAAATCTTTCGTTATTCTTAATGTATTTATCATATATTTTTAACAATATTCTATAGTTGAAACACGCATATACAAATACGCACACATACAATACTGTGAAAAAGTATTAATACAAGAACTAGTTTATCTTTATTGAGGCATCAAAATAAAGTTTAAAATCATTCCTGTCTACTGATAGTGCGCAAAAGTATTGGTGACAGTGGTGACTCTCCTAAAAGCATCGCTGAAATTAAATATAGAGGGAGAAACGCCAAACCTTTGTAAAAATTATTTAACTAAAAAGGAAGAGGAAGAAAGGCTTCGGAATTTGAATTGGCCCCAACAAAACACTGATCTTAATCTTATTGAATATCTATGGGATATTTTGGATACAAAAATTGATAAATCTAATGTTACTTTGCAAGACACACTTTGGGAACAACAAGAAGTTGCTTAGAAAGAGACCATTAGATACATTGAAAAAGCTTGTGATGTCAATGCCTGACAGAATGAAGGCTGTGATCAAAGCAAAAGGCTATTATACTAAATATTAAATTTATTTTCTAACAAGTACTTTTTCTTATTAAAGCACTAGCAGTATAGCCCGGCGTTTCTCGGGTGTAATGAAAGCTTTAAAACTAATCCATGGTCCTGGATCTCACACTCTTTGGACGTTGGTACGAAAGACTAAAACGCAATAATTGTTTGCAGTTAAAGCGAAACCGTAGACTGAAAGAAAAATGAATGGATGTTAGTCAAATTTTGATTTCCTGGTATCGATATCAAATAAATGTTTTCGTTGCAAACTGAATTTTGAAGGCTAAATAAGTCCTCTGAGTAAATGGTATCATGGCTGTGACTAAGAATTACAATTATACCTACTTAGAACCAAACCCGAAGCAAAAACTAAAATAAAAGCGCTGAAAAAAAATACAGATATACAGGCAGATAAACAGACGCAAACACAAACATCTTGCCTTTATATATATATATATATATATATATATATATAATCGATTTTCTGCACTATTGTAAGAACTGCAACCTTGAAACTTCTGTATATCGTTTCTTATGTCTCTGTCTATGAGTGTATCAAATTTGATTAAAATCGGACCACTCCTTCTATAAACCGATTTTTTCGATTATCGATTTTCGCTATTTATCGGGGTATCTCAATACAAAACCTGGCTAAAAACACTTGCATACGCTTATAGTACAACTGTGTAAATTTTCAAGAAAATCGGTTCAGCCGTTTCGGAGTCTATAAGTAACGGACGCACACACATACACACAGTTGTATTTATGAATAAATTTAGATTTGTTGAGTAAATCGAATGAAATTACTTGAATTAAATTATTTATTTTTTGACAGTGTGCTTCATAAAAGATAAAATAGTTCTTGTCTTAATACTTTTGAACAGTACTGTATGTTTATAGCGGTTTTCTAAGCGTAACTTAGAAGTGCCGCAAAGCTGAAAGTACTGGTCACCAAGAGAGACTCGAACTTAATCCTCAGTCGTAACTGT
Organism: Ascarosepion bandense; assembly: GCA_037127315.1. Lineage (NCBI taxonomy): Eukaryota > Metazoa > Mollusca > Cephalopoda > Sepiida > Sepiidae > Ascarosepion > Ascarosepion bandense. The sequence continues at coordinate 1,715,722 of JBBBDQ010000244.1, forward strand.
TACACTAAGACAAGCTTCCAGGGAGGATGCAAATTTCGCTTATGTTTCTTCAAATTTCTCGAATATTCAGGCTGTCAAACGAAAATGATATACTGTTCAATTAAAAAGCAGAACGTCTACTCAAATACGGCCATCAACTAAATATGAAGTTTAAAATGATAAAATATTTTTATCACTTTTTTAAAAACTGTTTTGTTTACAACTGGATAAGAAAAAAAGCACAGATGAAATTTTGAGAATCTATGAGGAGAAGCACTGTTCAGCGGTGATTGATCGGCAAAGTATTTTTGTGGTTAAGTTGGTGTAATCACGTCGGATCCAGTGACGGTTCCCCCATTCAATGAGGAAGATGGTGCAAATCCTGCTAGAAAGCAGTCATTTTCCTTGAATAAGATTTTTAGTATATTCAGGGCCGGTAGACGAAAAGAGATATACTGTTTCATAAATAAACGAAGCGTCTAATCTAATATATGTATCAACTAAATGTAATATTATACATAAATACATTACCAGCCATAATTATTTGGCCGCCACGGTTTTTTTTTTTTTTTAAAGAAATGATGTATTTCAAAGTATTTTTAATATTTATTGCTAAATGAAAATAGAATGTTTTTTGTTATTATTTTGCAAAATTTTACAAGGTAAGGAAGCAAAGATGAACTGGCCGTAATCAACCTAAATTTTCTTCATTCCTTCATTGATGAAACTGCAATATAGGTAATTATTAGATATTTATAAATTCATTTGATATACGTTATTGTGCAGTATTAACAAAAGAACTATTCTATTTTCATTTAGAATTAGCCACTTGGCAATAAATAGTAAAAAAATAGTATGAAATACATAATTTCGTTTAAAACACTGGGGTGGACTAAGAATTATGTCTGGTAGTGTATATATATATATATATATATATATATATATATGTATATATATATGACGAACAAGCAGGTGTATACCGAATAAATTGCCGGGATTGTTCCTCCATCTACACCGGAGAAACAAGTAGAGATCTAAAAAAAAACGTATATATGAACACAAAAGAGACATCACTAATAATAATCTTACAAATGCATTAGTGATTCACAGAAATAAATTCAACCACAATTTCGATTTTAAAAATAACACACTAATAAAAAGAGTAAACAATTTATTCAGAAGAAAAGTTCTCGAGAGCGCCGCCATCCAATACTACCAAAACATCAATTTGCGCCCCGGAATTTTTCCCAATCTCTCCTTTACGTATAGAAATGATACTAAAACAGACTAACATACATAATAAAAATTTCAAAGAAAACGGTTGAATTCTCTTCATTTTGACATCTCGTGACTTTGCGCTACATATGAAGAAATTCTTAAACAGACTTACACACGAAATAAACAGTTTTCAAAGAAAACGGTCAAATTTCCTTCATTTTAATATCTCGTGACTTTGCACGACACATGAAGAAATTTTAAAAACTAAAATGTTCTGTTGATCTTTTGAAATGATTTGTGAGCGTCTTTGTGGTTGCCAACGCTGTTTGTTTATAGATACGTAATTTAGAATAAAGCTCATTTCGTCTTTTTACCTTGATAAAGTCCACCACAGGACGAAACGCGTAGGCGATTTAAAATACAGTTTTCCACTTGTCTTTATTTTATTTAACCATATATATATATATATTGTGTATTTAGGTAGCATTTTTTCATTGATGCATGTTTCATTAAATTATATAGCCAACTTTGTGATCTATTTTATGTTTTTTCATATCGTCTGATAAGCTTCATAGCATTATCGTTGAAAGAGGAAAGAAAATCATTTCTACTATCGTTCGTCCGCGAACTGCTCGTTACAACCAACACTACTTTCATCTTTGTTAATAGCTGATGTAAACCGAAAGCTCAGAAAGGATTAAATAAAAACATGTATCAATATTAGGAAAATACGCATCTTAAATTAGACTTTTCTCGTCAGATCGAGTGTTTTATAAGGGTGTCATATATGCGCCAAACCTGTTCCCTCATATCTAAACAGTCACCTGTATAGAACTATTATCTTAGGATTAATGGCGAAGAAAGTCTTTACGCGTATGCTGCCGGAATGTCCTGGAAAGAAATATCCTTCTTTGAGTATCGCAGATTGGCGCTCTAGATTTACAAAGAATTGTAACAGAAACCACATTACTTGAGGACTACCAAAAGCAGCAAGAGCTAAAATGTATAGCACATATAGCCCGATGAGAAAATAATCATATAATTAAGATATTAACACTCCACAATACTCAAAAATAAAAGTTTAGAAAGGAAAACTTCACCCATACTGCAAAGAGCGATAATAGCTACTCGGCTTGAGAAACCTGTTTTCCTGAAAAATTGTTTGAAGCGAAATATTTTTTGGACTCCAGCGAAAAGAAGTAGTGAAGGCTCAGTCAATGTAGACAAAATGTTTTCCTAATAGGGAAATGGTTAATATTGCCAGTAACATTCAGTTGCTACTACTACATAACGAAAGTCGACGTGTCGGAAAAATCATACGTGATACACGCTTCGGCGATCATGTCTCGAAAGAGACATGACTGACAGGGCAGAGGATTATCCCGCAGTAGGTTGCCATTACCTTCTGCGATAAACTGGTTGCCAACCAAGGCCAGAAAACGCAATCCGTTCTGCTGTTTAACCCATAGATGGAGGGAAGAGACGGATTAATACCTTTCCCAAGAGTATTTGTGCGTAAGTGAATGCAACGAATTCAACTGGAATTTGAACTCGGCACAACAATTTATCGTTCCGAGCCGGTAGCCACTGCACATCCTGTCGGAAAAATCCACCTACCCAATTTTTCTTATTTTACGCTTTTTGTTTGCGTAAGACCCAGAAAATTTATAAACTTTTATTTCATTGATCTCTCTTGTTATTATAAATAGTCTTTACTCTGTTTGTTTCAGTTTTTACAAAGTCTGGTGTTGATATCTTTATTTGTTTTTTACCCACTGTCATCTTACTGAAATTCTTTTCATCCTTATCTTTTTTTATAATCTTTAAGTGATGGTGAGCCTCTTCTCCTTTGAGTTAGTGGCGTCCCTGCACAGCCAGCCAAACAGAGAAGGGTTTTCTCAGTACGTCCATCTGCGTTTCATAACATTAAATTATTTCTTTTGACTGGTTCAGACTAAACGTGTCAATTACAATCGAAAAGATTTTAATCTATGTCTCACCTTCGCCAGCACCAAAGGATATTAAAGGATTATTCAAACTGATAAGAAACTATTTACAACCTATGGAGCAGTATTCAAAACATATATTTTGTTAGTCGAAACATATCTACCCTGATTTAAAATAACACTTACTTTTATTCAGAATGGGTTGTCTTAAGACTGGCCATCCTGAAACCGTGAAACGATTCGGCGAATGAAAAATGGGAACTTAAAAAAATAAAGGGCGACAACTGATTTTTGTATCATTTAAAATGTATATTCGTTAATTTGATATTTGATGATTGACATGTCAGTTGGTTTGCTTATAAAGATTATCTAACACTGGAATCAGTTCGAGACAGATAATTCACTGTCTATTTCTCTGGATAAAGAAAAAAGTCTAATAACAACGATTGAAATAAAGATAGCTAAGCATTTACAAATGGAAATTTCTCTGTGTGTCCGTTATCTATAGACTCCGAAACGGCTAAACCGATTTTCTTGAAAATTTACACAGTTATACTATAAGCGTCTGCGAGTATTTTAGCTAGGTTTTGTGTCGAGGTACCCCCGAAAATTATCGAAAATCGATAATCGAAAAAATCGGGTTATAGAAAGAGTGGTCCGATTTTAATCAAATTTGATACACGCATAGACAAAAACATAAGAAACGATATTCAGAAGTTTCAAGGTTGGAGTTCTTACAATAGTGCAGAAAATCGATTATATATATATATATATATATATATATATATATATAAGCAGTATAGCCAGGCGTTGCTCGGGTGTAATGAAAGCATTAAAACTAATCCATGGTCCTGGAGGTCAGACTCTTTGGACGTTTGCACAAAAGACTAAAAAGCAATAGTTGTTTCCAGTTAAAGCAAAACTGTAGACTGAAAGAAAAATGAATGGATGTAAGTCAAATTTTGATTTCTTCGTTTCGATATCAAATAAGTTTTTTTTTGTCGCAAACTGAATTTTGAAGGTTAAATAAGTCCTCTGTGTAAATGGTATCATTGCCGAGACTAAGAACTACAATTATACATACTTAGAGCCAAATCCGAAGCAAAAACTAAAATAAAGGAGTTGAAAAAAAAAAAGAAATATACAGGCAGATAAACAGACACAGACACAAACATCTTACCTTATATATATATATATATATATATATATTATCGAGTTTCTGCACTATTGTAAGAACTGCAACCGTGAAACATCTGAATATCGTTTCTTATGTCTATGAGTGTATCAAATTTGATTGATATCGGACCACTCCTTCTATAACCCGATTTTTTCGATTATCGATATTTACCGGGTGTACCTCGACATAAAACCTAGCTAAAACACTCGCAGACGCTTATAGTAGAACTGTGTAAATTTTCAAGAAAATCGGTTCAGCCGTTTCGGAGTCTATATGTAACGGACACACACACACAGTTCCATTTATAAATAAGTTTAGATAGATAGATATATATATAAAAGGCAAGATGTTTGTGTGTATGTTTATCTACCTGTATGTCTGTATTCTTTTAGCCCTTTTATTTTAGTTTTTACTTCAGGTTTGGCTCTAAGTATGTGTAATTGTAGTTCTTAGTCTCAGCCATGATTGCATTTACTCAGAGGACTTATTTAGCCTTCAAAATTCAGTTTACGACGAAAAAAACTTATTTGATATCGATACCAGGAAATCAAAATTTGACTTACATCCATTCATTTTTCTCTCAGTCTGCGGTTTCGCTTTAACAGGAAACAACTACTGCTTTTTTAATCTTTCGTGCCAACGTCCAAAGAGTTTGAGCTCCAGGACCATGGATTAGTTTTAAATCTTTCATTACACCCGAGCAACTCCGGGCTATACTGCTAGTATTGATAAAAAGAGTAATATGAATCAATAAAGAAGGATTTTCAAAGATTTAATTTTTTTAAGCATGTTATTTAACTGAGGTCGGCGTCATTTTTCTTTGTTTCTTTTTTTTTTATATTCTTAAAAAAAAAAAAAAAGATATTACCATCCACCCGTGCATTGAATACTGCTGCCATATCTGGTTGGGTGCCCCTGCTATCCACCTTATCCAACTTGGCAGCTCAGATACAGTCACTTTCTCACAGACGAAATGTGGCTTCCCTGGGTCTCTTCTACAAATATTCTCACGGCTTCTGCTCCGATGAACGTAGCTCGCTGGTGATCCCTATATATGAATTTACACGAGCAACAAGATTAGCAACTTGGTCCCACCCTTTTGCTGTGAAACCAATAAAATGTGAACGCGAATTCTATTCAATCAGCTTCTTTTCTCGCATTTCCCGCCTGTGGAATTCCCTTCCGCATACCTGCTTTCCCAACAGCTACACTCTCCAAGAATTTAAATGTAAAGTCAATAGTCCTCTCTTATCTCACTAACCTGCATCCTCTCTCTCATGCTTTTTTTTCTGTCCACTCCACTCTCATCAGTATTCTCATCCTTCTCTTAGCCAAGATAAAAATAAAAACATATATGAAAAGGGTAAGGAGATCAGATAGAAAATAAAGAGATGTAGATAGATTGATAGAAAAGACTGATATTATTGTTAGATATATGGAAAACACACACACACACACACACACACACACACACATATAGATAGATAGAAGTCAGATTAAAAAATTGCAAAAAGTTTCTGCTTATTTTTAATAAAATACACTTTTTTCATGCTTTAGATGTACATGACCATGACATAACTAATGCAAAAAAATTTTGGATAATTTTCACATTATAATGAACGCTAAGCAATTTCTCAATCGTTACATTTGAAGCAAGAAGCAAATTTACAGAAGATTGAAAGTACTTGTGAACATCGAGATGTGAATAATAAAATCAACAGTCAAAGTTACAGCGTATTTCTTATATCTTTCAATTATAATACACGAAAGACTAATCCATGAGTACGAACGGATTTTATTAAAAATAAGCTGACATAATGTTTGCAATTTATTTAATCTGACATGCTTAAAAGAAAATTTGATGCCTAAATACACAATAGCTCAGAGGTAGAATCGCCGACTGACGCCAATTCGGTCGACTTTCAATTATTGGTAAAAGCAATCGGATGTCTAACCGTACTGATGAGCAGTGATACAGTGAAACAGATCTGTCTACGGATGACACACACATATATATATATATATATATATATATATATATATATATAATGTACAGTACTGTGCAAAAGTATAGGACAAGAACTATTTTATCTTTTATGAGGTATCAAGATAATATTTAAATTCATCCCTGTCCTAACGCTTTTCCACACTACCGGTAGTGTGCAAAAGTATGCGGACAGGGGTGATTTTCATAAAACCTCACTGAAATTCAAATACAGCATGAAAAGCCAAGTAAATTACTATTAAATATTGATTATTTAAAACTAGGTGTAAAAGAAATGTATTAAAAAGAAGTTATATTTATTTTTTCCTATTTTCTATTAAACAAGTTAATTTGAAATTACTCAGTATTCTTTTATCCTTGGATATGACTGACTTTTTTCTTATCCCCCCCCTCTCGAATTAATAAATTTAATGTTACTTTGCAAGACACACTTTAAGAACAAATAGAGCTGCTTGGCAGGAGATACCATTAGATACATTGAAAAAGCTTGTGATGTCAATGCCTGACAAAATGAAGTCTGTGATCAAAGCAAAAGGCTATTATACTAAATAATAAATTCATTTTGTAACAAGTATTTTTCTTGTTAAAGCATTTGTTGAGTAAATCAAATAAAATTACTTTAATTAAATTGTTTTTCTGTCAATATGACTCACAAAAGATAAAATAGATCTTGTCTTAATACTTTTGCACAGTACTGTATGTATATATATATATATATATATATATATATATATATATATACATGTTACGGAAATTAACGAAACTTGATTATAAACAACTGACAATTTGAAATGATTTGTTTTGAACATCATTTTTGATCGATACTCATATTTAAGTAGATATTCTGTTTTTAATTAAACGGTATTAGATATTTATATCTACTGGCCTGATTAGTTACGATAAAGTTTTTTTTACGAAAATGTGTGTCATTCGACAGGATTCGATCCTGCGACCCCTGTCCATATAGGGGAAGCTACCATTTGATTTGGATAGGGGTCGTAGACACATTTTCGTAATAAAATTTTATCGTAAATAATCAGGCCAGTAGATATAAATATATAATACTGTTTAATTAAAAACAGAATATCTACTTAACTATGAGTATCGATCAAAAATAATATTCAAACAAATCGTATATATATATATATATATATATATATATATATATATATATATATATGAGAGTGAGAGATACACAGTCAGGCATACAAAAACATAAAAAAGACTGAGAGTGTACCTTGGGGATTCGATTTAACGTCTATATTTTCCATTCAGTATTTTAAATTAATAAGTTCTGTTGTTCAAATTTAACCTCGATTGAAACTTTCGGCGAATGGTGTGTAAAGAGCAACTCTATGAGTCAATATGGTGAGTCATACAAGCAGACGCACCCATTAATACACATACCCGCCTGTGTTGTATTTTGCAGAGAAATTCATGTTCGGTGACTGCACACGCCAAAGTTCGTGTCTGATGACGCAAACGTCATCATGAAAAAACATAGAGGCGCATAGATATTAACACATCAGCTGACACATTCATACAGTCGCGCATGCTCATATAGGATTTGTCTCATCTACAAATATATTGGCAAAATTTATTGATCTGTTTCTGTTCGTAGGGATGCTGTTTATTTCTAAAATTTCTCGAATACCTTTTTTTTTCTTTTTTTTTCTTTTTTTTTCTTTTCATGTGTGTACATTTGTTAAAATATTTAGAAGTGGATCGCGCCAAAAACATTTCAGTACTACATTGTATACACACACACACACACACACACACACACACACACAACCATTATGATCTGAGATTAAGGACAGGATGGTTAAATAAAATAAAGACTGTTAATTTATAGATACGTAATTTAGAATAAAGCTCATTTCGTCTTTTTGTCTTGATAAAGTCCATCACAGGACGAAACGCGTAGGCGATTTAAATACAGTTTTACTCTTGTCTTTATTTTATTTAACCATATATATATATATGTGTGTGTGTGTGTGTACATGTGAGTGTGTCTCTGTGTGTGATAGATGATATTCAATTTTTGTATTCCAGAAAAATATTAGGAAAATTAAAATCATATTTCGATAAAGTCCTATATATATGTTTTTCTAGTAACCATATAAAAATCTACCATCCGCTCGTGTATTGAATACTGCTGCCACATCTGGTCGTGGTTCTTGACAGAATCTAACGGAAAATCTGCAATGTGATCGATACCAACTTGGTAGCTCGGCTGCAGTCGCTCTCTTACCGGCGTGATGTGGCTTCCCTGTGCCTTTTCTATAAATATTTTCACGGCTTCTGCTCCAATGAACTTAGATCACTAGTGCCCACTAGGTATGAAATTACATAAGCTACTAGATTAGCAACTAGGTCCCACCCTATTCCAGTGAAACCGATAAAATATAACCGCAATTTCTACTCTAACAGCTTCTTTTCACGCACTTCCCGCCTGTGGAATTCCCTTCCATATACTTGCTTCCCCGATAGCTACAATCTCCAGGAATTTAAATGTAAGGTCAATAGACATCTCCTATCACACTAACTCGCATCCATTCTCACAAGCTCATTTTTCATCTACTCCATCCCCATCCTCAGTATCCTCACCCGTTTATTACCATCCTCTTGACATTTCCTATAACTTAACTAACCCCTCTTTCTCATCACTTTCCCTTATTTAACCCCCTGCGCAACAGTGGAAGTAGAATGCCTTGCTTGGGTTGAGATGATTTTTAAAAAAAATCTTTACAGAGACTTCATTTAAAATTGATATATCCCGAAAAGCAATACAGTATAAAATGATCAGTTGAAGAATGGAACTCCACACCAGGAATAAGAAATACAGATTTATTGTACTAAGGTACAACTAACAATAATACACATATAGGCAAGCCACGGGTTGGAGGTTTCGTTATATGAGAGAGAGAGAAAGAATTGTGTGAATTAATAAATATATATATGGGAATACACACGGGTATAAAAAAATTATTCAGATGTTAATAAAACAGTGCCCAATATAGTATCAATTACATACAAAATGAATATACATATTATCCTACGTTGGTGGCACGACTCGGAGTTTCATGCGTTACGCAATCATCAGATGCGTATTAGGAAGTGAGCATTTAAAAGATTTTAATTTAAGTTCATTCGATGTTCATGGGAGCTAAATATTATAATTTCAGTGTACTAATTTTTGATTTATCAAGAGTAAAGTTTAAATAAACAAAGATGCCATGGAGATTTATAATTAAATTAGATTTGAATCTCATGAAATTCCGAGTCGTGCCACCGGCGTAGGATTATATATATATATATATATATATATATATATACATATATATATATAATGATAATAAAACCGACTCTGTCCGTATTCTACTCTTAAAATATTACACAAGAATCTTTTAAAGACTATGAATAAGCAACAGAATCTAACTCACTATATATATATATATATATATATATATATATATATAGTGACGTGAATTAATAAGCATACATATGAGTGTGCACGTTGTATTATTATTCAGGTGTTAATAAAACAGTGCTCAGTGTATGAAGATAGCTTATATATATATAGTCCTACGTTGATGGCACAACTTGGAGTTTCATGCGTTATGCAATCATCACGTGCATATTTCAAACTAACAGTTTAATAGATTTAAATGTAAGTTCACTCGATGTTGGTGGGATTTATATCATGTTAAGTTACTGCTTTTTTAATAACAATATTAAAAATTTAAATCTTCTAAGATGACGTGCAGATAAAAAATTAAATTTATAATATAAAGTATAAAATAAATATTAAAATGCAAGGAGAAGAAATCAAAGGGGCGTAAATTATAAAACGTAACAATTTAAATATTCTAATATTACATGTAGATAAAAAAATTAATATTTTAAGTAAAAATAAGAATTAATTTTTTTTATATAAAAGATAATATTAAAAATAACCTTTTTATATATATAAATATATATATATAAATGTCAGCAAGTTAAGTGTCATACGTGATACACGCTTGGGCGATCATGTTTTTATCATGACTGGGTAGATGATTATCCCGCAGTCGGTTGTTATTACTTTCTACGGTAGACTGGTTGCCAACGAAGGCTATAGAATCCAATCTGTACTGTTATTTAACCCATAACTGGAAGGAAGGTGATGGATTAATACCTTTCCCAAGGGTGTTTGCGCGTAAGTGAATGCTAGGAATTTAATTAGTATTCGAACTCGGCTCCCCGATTTCTCGTTCCAAGCCGATATCCACTGCCCCACAACTTATAGTTTGAGATTTTTGGTTTTATTTAATCCCAAGGTCTGTTTCAGAGTTTAAATCTAATTTAGTGTGCGAAGCCTTGGATTACTATTCAAGTAGATTTCTCCATTATTCTTTACGACTGATTCTATTAACCTTATCAAAATAGCCTCACCTACCCACTAATCAGGACCTCTACTTACTCATTAGACATATTTTTCGTTTTCTTTTTTCTCTCACTTTCACACACACACACACACTTTTTTTTACCTTTCTCACACACTCATACTCTGTCACTCTCACAATATATACTTCTCATACATTTTGTCACACACCCTCTCCCTATGTTTTTCTCACACACCTTCTCTCTCCCGTTTCCTCTCTCACACACGCACATACTCACAGTCTCACACACACACACACTCTCTCTCCCTCACTTTTCTCTCTGTCTTTCTCACGCACACACCTTTTATCTCTCTATCCTTCTTACTTTCTCTCACACACTTTCTCACTATCTCCCTCTATTTTTCACACACTCAGTCTCTCTCTTTTCTCTCCTTCTTTCTTTCTCTCTCTCTCACACACATACACTTACTGTCTCTCTCTATCTTTCAGAAACACACATTCTCTCTCCCATTATTTTTCTCTCTTTCTTTAGCTTTCTCAAACACACACACACACACACTTTCTCTCTGTCTTTTTCGCACGCATACACACACACTCTCATACCCTCTCCCCCTCTATCTTTCTCACACACACTCACTGACATACTTCCTCTATCTTTCTCTCACGCACACATCACTCTCTCTCCTTATATCCTTCTCACACACACACACACACACACTTTCTCACTCACCCTCTGTCCTTCTCACACCCACACACTCACTCTCTATCTTTCTCACACACATACAGACGCTTTTATTCTCTCCCTCTATCTTTCTCAAAACTATTATGACTGAGACCATCCGATTCGTTCAAATGAACAACCATGATCGCCTACGTCCTGAAAGGATAGGGCACAAAGAAGAAGGATTGGGTTATATAGCCTTGGTTGGCAACCAGTTTACTGCAAGAAGAAATAGTAACACATTGCGGGATTATCCTCTGAACGTTCTCTGTCAACATGCATTGAGCCAGCATGGTATTGAAGGCTCATGAAATTACATGAAAACAACTATCTCATATTCATGCACGATCTGCAACATTGCAGAGTATCCGAATGCTTATCAAACCATTTTTTAGACAGTTCCTCTGCAACCCGTATTTTTTGTTCTATACAATAGTCACTATTCTGCCTGTTTCCTTCTGATACCAATTTCTTGCCCTCATTGACAGGAAAAATTTACATATGTGAAAAGAAACTCTCGGGGGAGTCTGGATTTGTTTGATTTAAATATGTGACCCGAGAAACCTCCATTTTTTATTTTTCGGACAGTTTACATACGGGACTCATTCTAATTCTTATTCATCCTGGGGTGTAGCCATTTTTTATAGCGTTGCATAGACTGTTGCAAAAATGCATACAATCGGAGGCCTCTTTCCCTCTATGGTAGTTCACTACACCCTGATATCCAGTACATGTATGCTGAGCTGGCCTTAGTCACATTTGCATTATAGAGAGCGCATAAACTGGTCTGATTAGTAGATGAAGAAGGTCAGTATGCCCAGACCCTCGGTTAGGCTAACTTGTGCATCCGTGTTACCACAACAAATCTACTGCCTCCGAATAGTTTCATCGATCCAATTTAACTCACAAGGCTTGGGTCAGCCTTTTGTATGACTTTCAGAATTTTCTTCACAATACTGTTCACTGTCTTTTTAATTTATTGATTCGTTTTTTACGGTTTATCAACCTGTTGCTGGTTATTTAAAGCCAGAAAATATTTACAGTTCGTAAGAATTATTATCTTTTGAAATAATAATCATTTAGTGATGCAAGTCCCATAGCTGAGAGGAGATAAGGTGGATTCGTACTTTTCCGGATACTATTTGCGCGTTAGTGAGTATAGTAAACCATATTAGAATTAGAATCCTCGATTAGCAATTCTGAGCCATTGTCCATTACATCGTCCCACATCCATGCTTACATCACCTGGTATTCTCAAGTATTTATCCTTCTAGGTGTAGATCAAGCTAGATGTTGCTTAAAGTCGATGGTTGTAGGGGAACCAGTGTTTCAATGCAACGTGTTCGTATACCGCAGCCGCACGCTGGGATTGTCTTCGCTGGCGGCTATAAGCAATAAGTCGTCTACTTGACAAATTGAACCCAGGCCATGTGGTTGGAACTCTGACGTTGTAACCATTCGACCAGGCACCTATTTAACAAGATTAAGATCGTAATAATAAATAAAATATCACAGACTGTTGTAAGTAGGATCTCCTAATGTGTGTGTCTGTAGACAAAAGTAAACATTAAAAGAAAGATTCAGTCTGTTCTGAATAAATCCAGAGAGAATGGCGGGAATACACACGTGTTTAATTGAATAGTGAGGTCAAGAGAACGGCTGGTTTCTGCTTATGGCAGTGACAAGAAAGGAAGGCTGAAAAAGGAAAATTATACAAAATGTCCATTGCAATGATTAATTGAGAAACGTAATTAGATCACAAGAAATCCTTTGATTGCCTTGCACATCGATGTTTTCAGAAATGAGAGAAACATTTTCGATACTGTTTGTGTGGAAAATTACTTACAAATTAGGCAATTATCTGACCAGTGTGAGATAGAAATTCAACAAACAAATATTTTTAATTTATTTCTTTTAAACATTTTTTAAAAATGTTCTTCCTAGTTGAATAGATGTTCTGTATATATATATATATATATGTTATCTGAACAGGTTCTAGAGTATAATTTAATATATATATATATATATATATATATATAGTAGATTTTGATAAACAGTAGCTACTCTGGCATGTACGCATCGCTCATTCAGTGAAATGAATTAGAGCACTCTAGCTATTGGGCGCGTATAATGATATGTGCAAAAAGTCTGCCTACTTCCACCGAATGCCCATACCCCAGGGGCAGAGTCGCCGACTGACGCCATTTCAGTCGTGTTTCAATCCTGGGTAAAAAAAGCAATCGGAGTCTAACCGTACTGATGAGCTGTAATACGGCGAAACAGATTTGTCTGCGGATGACAATGTATATATATATCCGTGGAGGACTGGGGTAAGAACTGGATTGTGAATTTAATGCACCTAAACGAAGCTGTAATTAAGCATCACAGTCAATCGCTCCTAGCCCCCGCCGCATAAGCATGGATCAGGTTGCTGAGAGCAAAACAATGCTTCTCTTCGGATTAACTCTCACGACAGACCTCAAGTGGAATGACTACACAGAATCCATAGCTAAATCTGCTACTAAGAAAGTCATTTCTTTGTGTAGGACCGTCAAGTTTTTCCAGTCGAAAACAATCGTGCATATATATAAATTTATCATACGCCCGTGCATTGACTATTGCTGCCACATCTAAACACAACGGAGAATCTGTAATGTGATCGATGCCAACTTGGAAGCTCAGATACAGTCACTTTCTCACCGGCGCACTGTGGCTTCCTTGTGTCTTTTCTACAAATAATTTCACGGCTTCTGCTCTTATGAAGTTAGGTGCACTCTATAAATGAATTTACTCGAGACAAAAGATTAGCAACGAGATTGTGAAAACAAAAAAATGTAAACGAATA